>OW026304.1:27655812-27750812 GCA_932273695.1 Apotomis betuletana
CCGCTGCCGCCTGCGGCTGCCGTCGGCAACATCCTCCACCCCAGTGCTGCTCAGCAGCACTCACCATCAATGGGTATTCGGGCGATGCGTGCGGCAGATCGCATGAGTACACCAGTCTTGGTTTTTACTCTCACGGCTCTTACACGGCCGTCTTTTCCTGGCAGCACTTCTTGAATTAAACCTTTCGGCCAGAAACAGGTTAGGTTAGGTTCCCCTTCGACGTGCTGTCACCTTGCCGTGGTGAAGGGGCTTGAGTGCCCCAATGACCCTCAGGGCTATGCCGGACAGGGCCTCCCAAACCGGACAGGCCTGAGGAGAGGGGCCAGACAAAGAACAGCACCCCGACGTGTGGCTCCGCGTGTCCCTCTGAAACCAGCAGAGGGCACAGTGTGAGACGCCAGGTCCTACGGGACGGAGATGGAGCCCGGCTCCACGGGTGATGGTGGCTTCGGCCACCGGCGCGACGTTGTGGCTACGGCCACCGGCGGTACCTGCACTGAGCAGACCGGGGACCTTCCTCACTGAGAGGCGGGTCACGTGGAGTAAACCACTATAAAAATCCCCAATCCTAAGGTGTGACTGGCGTGCCGATGGGATGCATGGCTGGGGGGAGCCCAGTCCCGAACGTCAGAGAGGGGGGGCATACCTCCTTTAAACAATAGCAAATATGAGTGGCCTACAACGTATTAAACTACCCCAGGAGGTTCCAATCCTCCGTGTCACCACAGAACGGGCAAGTGCCCGCGCTGTGGAGACACGCCGCCCTTCGTATTCTGGGGGGGGCACACCACTCAAGAACGGAAACCGACGACCATGGCAAACGTTTAATGGACACCGATGTGCACGGATTGGCCCTAAGGTTACGCGGAGGAGGGGACAGGGAGGACAAGAAGGCAGCTGCTGCGCCACCCTCTCCAACGTTCCCAACTGTGGAGGACGAGGAGGAAATTTTCCGCCCTCGCATTTCCCTCGCGCGGTCACCGCTGCGAGGGGTCGGCCTGGATGGGGGTCCATGCATAGACCTGGACTCCGCCGCGATCCAGATCCCGGCGAGGAAGGAGGGCGACGGCCCAGCGCGCGGCCGCCATGGCCGTTTCGTGCGGCGCAACAAGGCAGAAAGGCCTATGAAGGTCGCGCAGGTCCTTCTCACACGGCTGGATGAGGGAATCCTGGCGCGTGCGGAATCACAGGACACTGACGACAGCATGCACACGGTGCGGTCCTCCTTCTCGTCGCCAGCGACCTCCCCAAGTCACCAGAAGAAGGACCTGCCGGCGGAGAAAGCTGGCCCGGGGGGGAAGGGAAAGGCGCGCTCTCGGACGCAGACTCCCTTCAAGCCTGGAGATGTAGCGGGGGGACGCAAATCACCGAGCTCCCCAATGCAGCATAGTGACAAGGAGGAGGCACTGGGGCATAGGGACGAAGGCGCAGAGGCGTACACGACCATCACCGAAAAGGAGCTAGTTCCTTCCGGCACGGCTAGCCCTGCAAAAAGCGGTCGCATGTGGCGGAACCCCCGTAAGAGGCCGTTCCACGCCAGTTCCCAGTCGGGATCCAGCGAGGATGATGGAGACGAGTCCTGTCCGTCCGCCACAAGCGAAGGCTCGTCACAGACATCAAAAGGACGAGGACGAGGTCGGCCCCCTTCTACCGGGAAGTATGTTGGCCTGGCCAAAGCGAAAGAGGCCTACAAACGGGCCATGCATGAGGAGATTCGCCGCGAGGCGGAGAGAGACGTGCAGGAGATGCAAATCAGAACCCGGCAAGGGTACTTGAAGTGCACTCCTTCTCCGCCTGCGCTGAATCCCGAGGAGGTCGCTGCCAACACAGAACTTGGGCAGCAGGTAGCAGACAGTGTGGCTGTCATCCAAAAAGTAGCGGCCACCTCTAAGAACTTGAAGGGCGGGTACATCCGGTGCCTAAAAGATGCCGCGTCCGCTATATCGGATGCGTTTGCTGTACTCAGCAAACGCACCGTTTCCGAGGAAACGGCGCGGCTTCAAGCTGACAACAGCCGGCTAAGATCGGAAATGGCCGGCCTACGAAAGGAGATGGCCGAAATCAAGGCCCAACTCGAGGGGCTGCGGAAGCAGGGAAATCCTGAACCCTCCCCAAACCGACGTAACGAGGAGGAGCGGCCCCCTGCGCTGCCTTCTCCTAGCGAACGGATAGACGGTCGCGCCAATGTCACCCCTTCTATCCCTTTAACTGAGGAGATCTGTCGAGTGGTCATAAATAATAATAAATAATAAATTTATTCAAAAAACATATTACAGCTGTGATGACTACGGACTAAACAGACTTATAACTAGACGATAATACTACGCGCCTGAACTAGGATAATCCTGTATTTCAGGCTGAGAAAAGGACAAACAATGACAACTTATTCATATGCAAAAATTTAAACACTATTGAATGCTTATGTAAATAAATTAAGAAAATATATACTATGGGTTCCTACGGGAACAACATTTATGCGTCCCTAAAGTAAAAAGTATATAAACTATAATTAAAAATAGTTAAATCACTCACTTAAATACAATTAATAACTTCTCTGTATCGTCATAAGACAGGTTTTGCAGGGCGACCTTAAGTGTTTTCTTACAGATCACGTAAGTAAGCGGGAAAAAATCTAACTTCGCATTAAGTCGGTTATATAGCAGTGGGCCTAGGAATTGAAAAAATCTTGAAGAGAATGCATGTCTGCAATGGATAGTTGGGCAAACAAAGTCTTTACGTCGCTTATTAGTATAGTCAGGGTTGTATGGGGGTCTGGAATGTTGTTTTAGGACTGTGTTCAAGATATATAGTTGACGAACTGTCAGAATTTCACATGATTTGTATAAGAGGTTAGTAGGAAAACGAAAAGGACCGAAAGTGGAGACCTTGAGAATTGCTCTTTGTGCTCTTTCTAAATTCAGCAGAGTTGTTTTGGCAGTGCCACCCCAGGTAGTAATGCAGTAACTTAGCAGAGATTGACATAGCGCAAAGTACACTTTTTTGATTAATTGTGAGTCCGCGATAGAACGTAGTTTTTTGAAAATAAATATTAATTTACGGACTCTGCTGCATAAAGCTTCAATATGATATCTAAAGGAAAGAGACTCGTCGATTAGAATTCCTAGGTACTTTAATTTATTAGTTATAGCTATAGATGGACATAGACATTGATCGTCAGAGGGATCCTTACAGTTGTGCGCATACAGGGAATGGTCAGACACAGACGCGGTTGATTTGCGCATGGAAAATCTTATGTAATGTGTTTTTTCTGAGTTCAATGTTAGTAAATGATGCTGAAGCCATTTGTTGACCTCGTTAAAACCACGTTGCGCGTGATCATAAACTTCTTCTGAAGATTTTCCAGAAAAAAGAAGGGCAGTGTCGTCAGCGTATGAAATAATTTTACCATTTTTTATTGTCAAATTACAGAGGTCATTTATATAAATCAGAAATAGGGTAGGACCGATTATACTCCCCTGGGGGATCCCAAAAGAGGTATTTTCACGATCAGAACTCACAAAATTGTCTATTTTTGTGCACTGTGAGCGTCCTTGCAGATAATGTGCAAATAGTTTAAGCTGTGTGCCTCTAATGCCTAATGCTTCGAGCTTGTGCAGAAGGATGGAAGTGGAAACCGTGTCAAAAGCTTTAGCAAGGTCCAGGAAGATTCCTATGGTCTGGTTACCCTTATCAAGTTCCTGAACTAAGTGATCAGTCAATTCATGAACAGCGTCGGCAGTTGACAGCTTTGGTCGAAAACCGAACTGGCCTTCTGATAATAACGATTGACTCTCTAAGTATTTTACTAGTCTGTTATTTATAATTTTTTCTAATATTTTGGATGTTGATGGTAATATCGAAATGGGCCTGTAATTGGATACTCGATCTTTATTTCCGGATTTGAAGACGGGAACTACGACGGCTTTTTTGAGGCATTTAGGGAAGATTCCATCAGAAAGACATTTTTGAAAAATAAATGTGAGAGGGGGAACAAATATGTGTCTAAATTGTTTAAGTATTTTGTTTGATATGCCATCCCAGCCAATTGCAGAATCGTTTTTTAGGCCCATAATAATCCGTTCAACCTCTTCCTCATCAGTATTTAGCAACACAAAAGATTTAGATGTATTTTTGTTGGATAAGTAGTTACTGGGCGAAGGTAGTAGCGGCAAGTTGCTCTGGATATTTTCCGCTAGATTTTTTCCTATGTTTACGAAAAATTCATTGGCATGGTTAGCTGATGATAAAGGTGATGTATGTAGTCGTGACAAACTTGAACAAGATTCCCGCTGATTGGTAGGGTACGTAACTTTTTTGATGCACTTCCAGATTTGTTTACTATTTGAACCGGCCCTCTCTAGTTCTTTTTTTTCGTAGTCAGCCTTAACTTTTTTTAGTAAATTGTTGCAGAAATTGCGATATCTTTTGTATGATGTTTGCAATATTAAATTGTCCGGGTTTGATTTAGCCTTTAAATGCAGTTTATCCCTATGTCTCATACAGCGAATAAGACCCGGAGTAATCCACGGTTTAATATTATAATGTTTATTACTTACACGCACGTTTTCAGTGTTATGCAAAATTGCTTGGTGGACTGTTTGAATGAAGTATGTCATACTTGCGTCTGCGTCGGCAGAATTATAAACGAGGCCAAAATCGATGTTGCTTAAATCACGTTCAAGTTTGTTTATATTTAATTTAGAGATTATTTGCGTACGAGTGGTGTCAGGAGGTTTTCGAAATAAGGTCGGTAGGGCTGATTTGTGATCTGTTAATGAGGAGTTAGTAACTATAGCTATAGCGGGGAGATTTGATTTCAGCATGACATGGTCTAAACAGGAGCCGCTCTGGTGAGTAGGAAGCGTGTGCGCGGGGAGCAAGCCATGGAAAGCGCATTGGTTTAAGTATCGCTGAGCTGCTGGATCCGTGCTTTCTGGATGAATGTTGATATTGATATCTCCAATTAGAATACGACTTTTAAATGATGATAGATTGTGATAGGCAAACTGTCTCATCTACACGTATGTAGATAGATGTGTAAAACAAGATAAAGTGCCTATCTATCCGATAAGGGATTTCCTCTCCTAACACGTAAAGCACGTAGAATATAAATATATATAGTTAAGTATTGTAAGATTAAATAGATAGAATTAAGATATAGCTAAGGTTAGACGGTAGTCTAGAGTATAGAGAGTTGTTGGTTAAAACCATATATATAAAAGATGTAAAGTATCACCGAGTTTCCGTACCTACCTACACCCCGACGCTACGCATACTACAAGATTACGCAGTATTTTATCTAAGGAGTCAGTAAAAGTATCGATATTTCTAAAAGAAGGAGGTCTGTACAAGGCCAAGATTGCAAATTCAGTTCCAATTTTGAGCAGAATTCGATTACAGTCTATTATATTAGGCTCTTCAAAGGTAAGTTTTAAATTATTTCTCGCATAGACGACAACACCGTCGTTTTGATTGTAATAGGATTTGGTAGCATACATAGTGTAACCCGGCATGTCAGGCAAATTGCGTTCTTCGTTTAACCAACACTCTGTAAGAACAATAACATCACAGTCTATTCCAAGTCTCTGTTGGAAAATGCTAAAATTATCAAAATTTTTATAAATGCTGCGTATGTTTTGAGTTAGTATCGTTAAAGGGTCACGGTCGGCATAGATAAATTGTTTGCAGTTTTCTACATCACATGCTTTACATTCTGATACCGAGAAGTTATCGAGGTCATGAATTAAATTAGCACTCATAATGTAATTATGTCTACGTTAAAAAGCTAAAATGAAAATTAAAGGACGGCGCTCTCAGGCGCCTTCATAATCTATCGAGTTTATATACCGTTTTTCAGCTGATTTCCTTGCTGGGCATTCAGCATCGCCAGTCTCATGGTCATTCGGCTTGTTGAAGTGCTTGCATGTGGCGCATTTGGCAGGCTCGGTCTTCTTGGTACATTCCTTGATGGAGTGGCCTACGATGCCGCAATGACCACAGGTCTCGGCCTCACTTTTACACGATTTCGCCGCATGCCCGTATTGCTGACATTTATAGCATCTCGTAACCAGGGTGAAGTCTCTCACGGGGCACGAAGACCAGTTCACAAAGACTCTTTCGCCTGATATTAGTGCCTTTCTGATCGGAGCAGGGACTTCTATTACATAGTTGCAGGTCTCAGCGCCTTTTTTGCCTGACTTGTGGCTAAGCTTCGTCACGGTCAAAAATTTTTCCAAAGGCAGGTCAGACATTTTGTCGGCTAAATTTTGCTTATATATACATTTGAAAACGTCTAGTTCGGTCATGGCCCGGACAGGACTGGGAGAGCAGAGCCGGAGTCTGGCATGGCCCCCGCAAATGCTTCTTTGGGAGACCGGGCTCCACCCAACGCTTCCGTAGGTGGAGCGTCCTACGCGGGCGCTGTGAAGCGGAAAAGTAGAAAAGGCAAGGGAGCCTCTTCCGGGAGGGTCCCAGCCCCGGGAGAGTCGGGCCCGGCAGCAACAGCGCCTGCACCTGCGCCTGCAACGTTGAGAGAGCCCTGGAAGACAGTGAAGGGAAAAACAAATAAAAAACAGAGGGACGGCCCTACAAGCCAGGCAGCCCCAATAAAGAAGGCCCGGAGGCTGCGCCTCCCCCGGTCAACGGCGGTAATGTTTTCGCTAGTGGAGCCCAAGGCGGACACTAGCGAAAGAGACAACTACGCGGCCATCATTGGGGAGGCCAAAAAGCGGGTAGACCTCGATGCGCTGGGGATCTCGGGTGTTCGGGTCCGACGTACCGCGACGAATGCCCGCATATTCGAGATTCCCGGCGGTGAGAGTGGCGAAAAGGCCGACGCCCTTGCCCAAAAACTAAGGGAGGTGATGGATCCCGCCGTGGTCCGGATCTCCAGGCCCACTAAATGTGCGGAGATGCGCATCTCGGGCCTGGATGACTCGGTGACATCTCCGGAGGTGGTCGCGGCGGTTGCACGAGAGGGTGGTTGCGCGGCGGAAGACATTAAGGCTGGCGAAGTGACGCTCGGCTCCTCGGGACTGGGCACTCTGGCTGCGATGTCCTATTGCGGCTGCAAAAAAGGTAGCTCAGGCCGGACGTCTCCGCGTGGGGTGGGTGTCGGCGCAGGTGAAGTTGCTCGACGCCCGGCCCATACGATGCTTCCGATGTATGGAAGTGGGGCACGTGCGCGCCGAGTGCAAGTCCGAGGTAGACCGCAGCCTCCTTTGCTATCGGTGCAGCGGGTCGGGCCATATCGCCCGTGACTGCAACGCTGCCGCACACTGCGCGCTGTGCGCGGAGGCGGGCGCCCCCGCGGGCCACAGGGTGGGAAGCGTTTCATGCAACCCACCCAAAACAAAGAGGACTGCTGCCGACAGGTCCGAAGCCACATCGCAGCCTAGTCACCCACCTGAACCCAGGGTCGAGGAGGATCGGATGGCCACTGACTAGTAATGGCCACCCAATACCTACAGGCGAACATAAACCACTCCGCCAGAGCTCAGGACCTTCTGCTCCAGAGCATGGCGGAGTGGTTGATACAAATCGCAGTCGTGGCCGAGCCGTACTCGGTCCCCTCCAGGGAAAACTGGGTGGGGGATAGAGACGGACTGGTGGCAGTGGTCACGCAGCCGCAAGCGAAATCCGCGCCCCACCGAGACGTCACCAAGGGGCGTGGTTTTGTGTCGACACACCTGGGGGACACAATGGTCGTTGGGACCTATTTTTCGCCAAGCAGGAGCCTCACCGAGTTCGAGTCCTTTCTTGACGAGGTGGGTTCCCTGTTTGGCGAAAATTGCCCTGTGCAGCTGCTGGTCGCTGGAGACTTCAACGCTAAGTCCACGGCGTGGGGATCTCCAGCGACTGACGCGCGAGGGCAGGCGCTGGAGGAATGGGCGGTCGAAGTGGGGCTGCTGATCCTCAACAGGGGGTCAACGAACACGTGCGTGCGACAGCGGGGAGGCTCAATTGTGGACATAACATTGGCCAGCCCCGCCCTCGCACGACGTGTTTCAGGCTGGAAAGTGAGGACGGACGTGGAGACGCTCTCTGACCATCGCTACATCCGTTTCGAGGTCTCCACGTTCCCCCTCACCCCAAGGAGCGTGAACCGACCCCCTGCAGGGGAAGGGCCGCGGTGGCGGCTGGGGCAACTGGACAGGGAGATGGCCCAAGAGGCAGTCCTAGTGGAGTCGTGGCAGGTCGGAGCTGGGCCCATAGGCGACATTGATGTCGAGACGGAGCAGCAGGTTGCCGCCACGCACCGGATTTGCGATGCCGCTATGCCCCGCGCGAGGCCAACCCCGCCTCGTCGTCGCGTGTACTGGTGGCGCGAGGAGATCCGCATCTCACGGAGCGAGTGCACGGCGGCGCGCCGCCAGTACACCAGGAGCAGGCGGAGAAGGGTGCGCGACCCAGCCAGGGAGGAGGCGCTATACGCTGCCTACCGGGAAAAATGCCACCAGCTCCAGGCGGACATCGCACGGGCGAAGGAGGCCGCGTGGAAAGAGTGGCTGGAGACGCTAGACTTGCACCCATGGGGGCGCCCTTACAAAACTGTAAGGGCAAAACTCCGGCCATGGGCCCCCCCGCTGACCAGTAGTCTCGAGCCTCTCCTCCTAGAGCGGGTCCTCTCCGGCCTGTTCCCCGAAAGAGAGGCATGGCGTCCACCGGCGATGGGTGGAAACCCGGCGAGAGGCGAGGACGTAGTGCCTCCTGTGACAGAGGCAGAGCTTGGGGCCGCAATAGCCAGGCTCAAACTAAAAAACGGCGCCCCCGGACCCGATGGCGTGCCTGGGCGCATCGTGGTGCTCGCGCTTGCGGCAGAAGAGCTGGAGAAGAGGGTGAGGACCCTCTTTAGCGCATGCCTCGACCGAGGTCAGTTCCCGCGAAGCTGGAAGACGGGTAAGCTCGTCCTCCTTCAGAAGGACGGGCGCCCGGCAGAGTCGCCGTCGGCCTACCGCCCCATCGTCCTGCTTGACGAGATGGGCAAGCTTTTCGAACGGGTTATCGCTGCCCGTCTCGTCAAGCACCTCGAGGAGGTAGGACCCGACCTACACGACTGCCAGTATGGCTTCCGGCGGGAAAGGTCGACGATAGACGCGATTGCGCAACTGAGGGTCCTCGCCGAGGAGGCTGTCTCGCAGGGTGGAGTGATGTTGGCCGTGTCGCTTGACATAGCGAATGCCTTCAACACCCTGCCCTTCGAGACTGCCAAGGCAGCGCTGCAGTACCACGGAGTGCCCCGGTACATGCAGACAATAGTGGAAGACTACTTTCGGGACCGGGCCATCATCTACCCGGCCCAAAACGGATGGGGAAATCGGAGGGTCACATGCGGTGTTCCACAGGGGTCGGTCCTTGGACCACTCCTGTGGAACATCGGATACGACTGGGTGCTCCGCGGTACCAACCTGCGGGGCGTCGGCGTACTCTGCTACGCCGACGACACTCTCGTCACCGCAAACGGGAGCACCCACAGACAAGCCGTGCTCCTTGCCACAGGGGGGTTGCCCATGTGGTGAGCCGTATTAGGGCCCTAGGGCTCGAGGTGGCCCTTAACAAGTCGGAGGCCCTCTTCTTCCATGGGCCTCGAAACGCGCCGCCTCCCGGTCTGGCGATAGTGATAGGGGGCACCTCCATCGCCATCGAGTCGACGCTGCGATACCTAGGTATTGTCCTCGATGGGCGATGGAGTTTCACAGAGCACTTCGCCCGCAAGGCGCCAAAGCTGGTGGCCGCAGCCGGAGCACTCGGGGGGCTGCTCCCGAATATCGGAGGGCCGGGCAGCACATGCCGTCGCCTGTACCAGGGGGTTGTGCGCTCTATGGCGATGTACGGGGCTCCCATATGGGCGGAGGCCCTGAACGCTCGGAACGTGGCCCTGTTGCGCAGACCCCAACGGGTAATAGCGACACTAGTACCAATAGGTAGTACTGCACGAGAGCGCGCGCGACACACGTCCTTCACCGAGGAGTTAGAATGTAAGACTGTTTTAAAATAAAACCAGATTTAAAATCAAAGACCCGAATTTTATTCACGAACCTCATCATAAGACGGAGGGGCCAAGAGCGCCGACATAATTCCGCGGCCCAAACCGGATCCACGATGACCGGTTCCGCGAGAAAGCTGCGAGCGCGCGGCGGCGCGACCTCGAACGGAACCGGTTGACCGACATTCCTGCGCCATTTCCTGCGCGGCGGCGGCGGCAAACACGCTGACCTCGTCGCCGGAGCTTAACCCCTCCAACTGTGAGAACAAAGAAACGTCACTTGTTACTTTCGCATCTTTAAGGTTATATTAGGTTAGGTTAGGTTGGTTTGTTGGTAAATTAGAAAGAGAGAGGAATACAATCTAAAAAAGTATACTCTTGGTTCGGTTTGTTTGTTAGTTGTCTATTAAGTACCGGCTGCGGTACGGGGGGGGGCCGCGCCATCACGGCCTAGCGGCCGTGGAGGGTATTAATTAATAATTACAAGAAGTTAAAGTCGACTTAAACAATGTAATTATTGTATTATAAACACTAGTACCAATAGGTACTACTGCACCGATATATCGAGGCAAAAGTCGCGACTTAGGCATTCGATATATCATGGCTGGGATGGGCCCGAATTTTGGCCAGATTTCGTAGCACTCGTAGAGGCTCGTAGGCCTTCGTAGACCCTCGTAGCACGTGCGTAGCACTGATGACGTCATCAAAAAACCGTCACCGCTGGACCGCCTTATTGGACTCGCCTTAGATAGATAAATAAATTAAAGTCGAAAAGCGCGCGCGACAAGTCGAGACAAGTTAGGTCGGTTAGGTCTAATTAGGTCTAATTAGGTTAGGTTAGGTTAGGTTTTTTTTTTTTTTTTTTTTTTTTTTTTTTTTTTTTTTTTTTTTTTTTTTTTTTTTTTTTTCTAATCTGCCTCCAACGGTATCGGAGCTTATTTCTACGGTTTCTCTTTCGTTCCAGTTCTCGCTTTTATTCCTCTCGTACTTTCATACTTCATACTTTGTCTTTCTTTCTTACATCACCTTTCTTTCTTACGTGGGTGGGATTCCCACCTATGCTATTTATCTATTCTTACTTTATTTCAATTTTGTCAACTTTTGGGGTGGAGTAATATACACAACACAATATTTTTATTATTCGCAAGTATACACAGTATGGAGACAATTTTACAGACCTTAAATATATTTTAAATCTATTTTTCTTACATTCTAAGGTTTATTCTAAACATATTTCTTTAATTTATTCTTACAGACTTTATCCATCTTATGCTTATCATCTATATAATTATTATATTGTGATAACATAATTTAACTACTTATTCCTATTGACCACTTGTGTTACTAATTTTTCACAGTATTTCAGAAATATGTCCCTATTTTTCCCCGCAATTATTTGTTCCAAGTTGTCAATTCTTAGTTTTGTGTCTATCTTTTGTTCTACTGTGTGTCTATCCTTCTCGTGTACGGGACACTCAAGCAGGATATGTGGCACTGTTTCCTTTTCAGTTGGGTCGCAAATGCATGATGGGCTGTCTTTGCACTTGAACCGGTTCAGGTACTCCGAAAACCCACCATGACCGGTCATCGCTTGCGTCCTAAGATTGGATGTTGGTATCTTCCTTATTACCCTGTACGCTTTCGTCGCATCTGGGAAAAACAGCTTGGTGACGGCTGCAGTTTCGCCTGTGGTGTATCTCCGGTTCCATTCGTCAAGCGTAACCATTCTGAGGTTACGCCTGACGCCTGATACCGGATAAAGGTCGTAGTCTGGTTTTCTTTTGGAGCCTACAGCAGCTTCTTTTGCCAACGTGTCCGCCCTCTCGTTGCCTTCCAGTCCTGCGTGAGCCTTGATCCAGTACAAGCGTATTATTTTGCCCTGGAGAGAAATAGCTTGCAGGTTTTCTCGGGTCTCAACCGCTAGGGGATGGAGGCACGCGTAATTTTTAATGGTTTGAAGGGCGGCCATAGAGTCACTGTAGACTCCAAAGGATTTGGCTGTCATCTTCCTCACTTCCCTTGACGCTTTGCACAGCGCCAGAAGTTCCGCTTGGTAGACCGTACAATAGCTTGACAGAGCAAGTTTGAGGGCTCGAGTTTCAGTCTCTCCATTCCAAATAGAGAGCGCGGCACCAACCTTGCCCTCAATCTTGCTGCCGTCGGTGTAGATGCGAACTTCGTAATCACTATGTAGGTCTACTTGTTCTTGATCTGCTAATGGCTTTATTTCGATGGCGCTGCGCATCGCGGGGTGAGGAGCTTCTGCAAATGAGGCCATTCGTTCGACCCTTCTATCTCCGAGTGCTGGCTGGGGTACCCCCTTTTTGGCCTCATACAACGATGCTGCCTCTTGGATCCGGAGATCGAGAGGGAGTATTCCAGCCAACACCAGGGCTGAATCCAGTGAAACGGTTCGGTACCCTCTTCCGCACTGGAGTTTTGGTAGATACGCACGCCTTTATAGCTCCTCATTTCGTTACCTCCACCTACATAGGGTTCTTGAATGAGCGCTATAGATATTTTGCGCTTTTCAGCTTCGAGGAGAAGTTCGTCGGTTGCTAGCCTCTTACGTTGGAGATTTGCTTGCACTACCCGGTAGGGTCTTGATTCTATTGGGGTGCCCTTAGCAGTAAGCTACCGTTGATCTGGCCAGGTCATCCCATTTGCGTCGTACCGGGCAGCTTTGACTAAAGGAGTTGTGATCAGTGTTCTCCAGGTTAGCTTTCGAGCAGTTTCGGCATTTCGGTGGCACTGCAGCAAGCCGGTCCTCGCATTCCGACCTCATGTGGGGCCCTCCGCAGTGGCTGCACAGGTCCGTCGTCTCCGTGCAGAACCGTTTGCCGTGCCCATAGCCCAGGCAGCGCGTGCATTGTAGCAGAGGTGTTTGGTCCTCTACCCTAACACGCTGGAGGTCGATATGCACGGCTCCACTTGCAGTCGCCCTTTGCCAAACAATGGGTGAGGTGCTGATCACTATATGGCACGTGTGTGGGTTCCTCGTCTTTCTCCTGTATTTTACTTCGACTCTGTCATCTCCATCACCGAGGTCTTGAAAGACATTCCGGTTTTGATTCCGGAGGCCTTTGAGAATGTCTTCGTCCGTATTTACGATGAGGACATTTTTGAGGATAAGAAGTGGGTCCTTATTTCTCACTTCTTCGATGGTGAGGTCGACTTTTTTGCTCTCCATTCTTTCTTTAAACCTGTCACGGTCTCCTGCCGTCTGGAAGCCTACTATTATCTTCCTGTCTTTGGCTTTCCTTACCCTCTCTACTTTGGTCCATCCCTCCTTGGCATCGGCTGCTTTTCTTATTTTTTCTAAGACCTCCTCTCCACTGTCGGTGTCTTCTTTGGAGGTGACCACGACGGAGTGCAGTGTGCTTCTTTTAAGAGCTGGATTTGCGCTTGTTGTTGCATTTGACAGCGCGTAAGATGTTGTTGCAGCTACGCTCGCGTATGTCGTCGTTGCTGCCACTTTCTCCAGTAACTCTTTCTGCATCCCCATGGCGGCTTTTAGCTCTTCTAGCCGCCTGGTATTTTCCTGGATCATCCTCGTTTGGTGCTCGATCTTGGACACAACAGGGTCGGTGTCCATGCCCAGTGAAAAGGTGGTGTTGGCTCCTAATTTTTCTTTCGTAGGCCCTTTGCTAGGCCCAGGCTTTTCCTTCCTCAGCTCAGCCTCAACCTCCTTGACGAGGTAGTACAGCCTGTCTAGGGCTTCTACCACGTCCGTTTTTATGTCCGCTCTGATGTTTCTGCCCGTGTTTATGCTGGCCTTTGCCTTGTCGTGGTAGGCTCTCGCTTCTGCCGTCTTTGTTGCGTAGACCCTTTTGCCCGATGGGCTCAGAATCTTCCGCGCGGGAAGCGTTTTTGCATCTTGCGGTTGCGTTCTTGGCTTCGCAGGGCCTGCCTGCTCGGTCGTTGGTGTGGCAATAGGTGTAAGAGTGGGGGTTGAGTCTGTGCACGCGGCCTCCCACTCTCCTATGCTCTTTCTTACGTTTTGCTCCGATAATTCCTTTGAATTAGAGGGAGGCTGACTGCCCACCTGTTTATTGGTCACGGGGGTTCTGATGCCGGGGAACATTGTCGGAGGTAGATGTGTGTTGGTCAATAGGAACCAGCACAGTCACAATCAGATGTAGATATATGTATATAGATGTAAATTTGTATAAGTTGTAAAATGGAAAAAGGGAGATCAATAAATTTTTGTATTCTTTTATTCGTTTGAGCTCTAAATGGAGCTACGTGTTTAATGCTGCAGTGGCAGCTGTTCTTTACAGAAAAATAAATTTTTGCTCTACGTAGAGTCGGGCTCTATGTTGGCCCTTGGAGCTGTCACAGTGTTAAAAGCACACTCGAACACTAAATTTCCAATTTCGAAATTTAAAAGAAATAATTTTTTGACTCTATGTAGAGCTGTCTGAATTGTCTTATACTATACTAACACACTAATACTATTAACAATTTTAAGAAAATAAAATTAAAATTTATTTTAAATTTTTGCTCTATGTAGAGCTGTCTTTGCTCGTCTTTTGTAGCTCTACCTTTCCTGGTGCCTCTACTGAAAACCCCACCTCGGTATGTGCCTCCGTTCCGATGTTATGGGCCCTCAAAGTCCTGTCTTTGCCTGGGTCTGGGGTCAAGTTATATTGGTCAATATCTATTTTTGGGGGTAGGGGGTTGATGTCTCGGGGGTAGGTCGGGAGTCGTCGAGTTTGTCCGTAGGAGGGGGGTGGGTTTGGGAGGGGGGATCGAAAATTTGGTTATTTTTGACCTAGGACGCACCGTTTTCGAGAAAAAGGGGATTTTTGGATCTGAATTTATCTTTGCAATCTTACAACTTGCGCCTAGGTGGTATAGTTTTGAAAATTTTGATTTTATTGGTGTTGCCAAATGGGTGGTCCGATTTTACTGGGAGTGGTATGTCCTGATTGGGGATGAAATTACCTATTGGGCCCTTTTGCTCCGGGATCTTACAATTGGCTAATGTAGTTTCTGGAGGGGCACAAACCAAGGGGTAGTTTTTTGGCCAACTTTGAATGCTTTGTTTGGGTGTTAGGAGAGAGCTAGAAAGTCCAAAAAAGTTTTAGGCGTCTTAAGGACGACCCTAATTTCCCGACAAAGTACTTCTTATAATTTTAAAAAATCGCGAAACCTAAAATTTTTTCAAAAATTTCCAAAAATTTGCTCGGGGGTGGTTTTTGAAAGTGTCTATCGGGAGATTGACCTTATAGTCGCTTCTCCCCAAGAGATCCGATCCGACGTTATTTTCGAGCTATCTCGCCTCCTTCACCCCTTTTTGGGGTGTACAAACTTAAGCGGTACTTAAAGTTACTTAACTTAATTTATATATCCCAATAGGGGATGAAACGTCCTCTTCGGTGTGTCTGCTCCGAAGCTTGTCAGCCGCCTGCTGCACCCTCTGGAAATCCGCAAAGCTAGGGGTGGCTGACAATTTTCTGCAAATGGGGTATACCTCCGAAAATACCTGCAGGAGAAAATTTTCACCCAATGGTTTTCTCTTCCTGGTTGTCCTGCGGATCTAGTTTTGCGTCTGGGGGTGGCTACTGTGGGGGTTGCTCTTGATCCGGACTTTACAATTTTGCTGGTGCGGTCGGTCTTGGGTGCACGTTTTTGCTTCGGTGTCCACTGGCGTTTTGATTTTCACCGGAAAATTCTTCTGCTGGCCTCTGTAGATGGAGGATGGGCCAGGCTATTTTATTAAGGCTTTGGAAGTATACCTCGTCGCTTTAGATTTCTGGCTACGCCTCTTTGAATGTCTCCTACTTTTTTCGACGACTGCACACACCTTGTACTGGGGTTGTTTCTTACTCGATTTTGACGTAGTAAATGGCTTCGGAGTGGGCGTGGTGTGCTTCACGTGTGGCCGCTTTCAGTTTCAGCCGCACTGCTGAATTGGCTGAAAAGGCGAACACGTGTTTTTTGTTTTTCTGACCCTGGTGCTTCGGATCCTCACCAGAAAAGTCTGGGAGTAGTCTCCGAGGGTCCGGGCCGTCCGAGCGCTGATGCCTGCAGTCCAAAAGATGTGGGTCGTCGATCGTTTTCGGGAGTTAACGCCTTTCGGAGGTTTCCTAACCTCAACAAAAACCGTTTTTCGACTGTAACTCACTGAAAACACGTCCGATTTTCACCGTTTTCACTGTCCTAGATTCGTCTCGCGAGCGCGCTTCTAGTGATGTATAACACTTGTATATAATGCGAAAAAACACTATTTATCTGGATTTTTAAGCGCGGAGCGGCGTAAAAACGTGGCGCACGGTAAGGCGGATGGGGCGCAACTGGTTAGGTTAGGTTAGGTTAGGTTTTTTTTTTTTTTTTTTTTTTTTTTTTTTTTTTTTTTTTTTTTTCAAAACTACCTCCAACATAATCGGAGCCTATGTGAGCGGTTTCTCATTCATACCAGTTCTCGCAAATTTGCTGCTCGTACTTTCGTGCTTCATACAGTTCTTTCTTTCATCCATCATCTTTCTCTCTTTGTGGTTGGGATTACCACCTAGGTTTTCTATGCTAACTATGATCTTTTTTATTTTTATTTTACAGATTCGTGCATGCAACGGGGTACTGGTAGGTGAACACAGGTAAGTTTTTATTGTAATAAAGTTTGACACACATTTTCAGACATTTTTCTTTTACATTTTCCGTTTTCTTAATTTCTAATTAGATATCTTATAGGAACACTTATTTATATATATTTATGTACATTACAACACATTTTCAACGCTACTGTTTCTTTGTTTATTTCTTAATTTTATTTCTTATTGCTACTTCAGTATTATTTATGCTTATACCTAATATATTTACTATATTATTTAAACATAATTCAACAACTTGCATTTCTTTTTACGACTATATTTGTAATTTGCTCACAGTATGTTAAGAAACTTTCTCGGTTTTCGGAGCTTATTAGTTCCTTTATGCTGGTCAGCGTCAAATCAGTGTTCAATTTATTTTCCAGGTCGTACCTCATTTTGGCGAAGACGGGGCACTCCAACAGGATGTGTGACACCGTCTCCTTAGTCGCGGGATCGCAGACGCATGACGGGCTCTCCTTGCACTTGAAGCGGTTCAAGTATTCCGAGAATCCGCCATGTCCCGTCAAGAGCTGGGTTCTTATTCCGGTAGGTTTCATTTTTTTGATTACTTTATAAGCGGTTATGACGTCCGGGAAGAATAGTTTTGTTCCAGCTGCGGTGTCGCCTGCTACGTACCTCCGATTCCATTCGTCAATCGTCGCCATACGAATGGCTCGCTTGGCGAATGAAATCGGACATTTGTCGTAGTTGGGTTTCCGTTTGGATCCCAGAGCGGCCTCCTTTGCTAACTCGTCCGCCCTCTCATTTCCCTCCAGTCCAGCGTGCGCCTTGATCCAATGCAAGGTTACCATCTTGCCCTGGAGGGATACGGATCGCAGGTTATCCCTGGCTTCCATTGCTAACGGGTGGAGGCACTTTTGATTTTGGACAGTCTGGAGGGCCGCCATCGAGTCGCTATAGATTCCGAACGTTCTTGCTCTGCTTTTTCGGATCTCCCCGGTAGCTTTGCACAGCGCCAGGAGCTCCGCCTGGTAGACCGTGCATTGTTCGGATAGAGCAAGTTTGTGGGCTTTAGTTTCGGCCTCACTATTCCATATGGATAGCGCAGCTCCGACTTTGCCCCCAATCCTACTTCCGTCCGTAAAGATGCGAACTTCGTAGTCACTATGGGCATCTACCTGCTCCTGGTCCATCAGACTTACTATTGCCAAGTCGCTATGCTCAGCCGGGTGAGGTGCTTCAACCGCCGGCGCCATCCGTTCTATTTCCCGGTCCAGCAGTGCAGGCTGGGGTACCCCTTTCCTGGCCTCGTATAAAGAGGCTGCCTCGCGTACTCTGAGGTCTAGTGGGAGCAATCCGGCCAGTAGTAACACGGCGTTAAGTGAAACCGTTCTGTACGCTTTGCATATTTTCTGGGCAAAACCTCGCTGTACGGTGCTGAACTGTTTAATTACCCCCAGCTTTTCGGCTGCGGTTGCCCAGGCGCTTGCCGCATACAGAATTACCGGTTCCACTGCCGCTGTATAGATCGTGTAGATAACTTCCGGATGCAGTCCCCAGCTGACCCGGGCTGTTCTAGCCAATTTTTTGTACATGTTAAGAGCCCTCCGGCAGACGCTCGCTACATGCTGGTTGAATGTTAGCTTGTGGTCGATGATGAGGCCCAGTATTTTGATTTCATTGGACATGACTATATTCACCCCGCCCATGCTCAGACGTGGTACATCGAACTTTAATTTTCTGGTTATTACCATAGCGCACGTTTTATGTGGAGCAAATTTTAGTTTGTGGTCGATGCCCCACGTCCGAACACGTTCGAGGGTCGCATTTGCTTGCAGTTCTATGTCTAGGGCTGTCTTACCATCGAACACAAGCACCACATCGTCTGCGAACGCCTGGCAGAAGACTCCTTTTTCCTCCAGTAGCTTCAACAGGGGATCAAGAAGGAGATTCCATAAAATGGGTCCTCCTATCGATCCCTGGACACAGCCCTTGTTTGTCCCTTTGCTGAACTCTTCTCCAGCGTATCTCACCTTTACACTCCTGTCCTCCAAGTAGCTGTCGATAGTCCGCCTCAGGTTCACCGGGCAGTTTTCTTCAGACAGTCTCACTTTGATTGCCGGCCACCATGCGCTGTCGAAGGCTCCCTCTATATCCAGTGATACCATTGTCAGCAGTCTTTTTGCGTTTAATTTACTGTGTATGTGCTGCATGAGGTCATAGAGGGAGTCCTGGTTAGGTTAGGTTAGGTTAGGTTAGGTTAGGTTAGGTTAGGTTAGGTTAGGTTAGGTTAGGTTAGGTTAGGTTAGGTTAGGTTAGGTTAGGTTAGGTTAGGTTAGGTTAGGTTAGGTTAGGTTCCCCCCCGACGGTGTCCACCTTGTCGTGGTGGGGGGGCTCAGTAACTGCGGTTGGGCGCCGCAGCGAAGCCAAGAGACACCAGGGTGAGGGGCCTACGGGCCAAGACGGGAGAGGAGGAGACCGAGGAGGAGACCGGCGGAGCATGACTCGGGTGGGCGCCTCGGCGTTTGTGCTCACCACAATCAATGAGGGATTGTGGTGTAGTATACACCTCCGTCGGTGGAGGAGACCGAGAGGGAGGGCTGGCGGGACATTACTCGGGTGGGCACCTCGGTGCTTGTGCAACTGCACTCCCGTCGGCGTTTGGTGAGGGAACCCACGGGGTAGGGGCTTTTGTCCTCCCGTGGTGGGGCGAGGGTGTCATGGGGTAGGGGCGTTTGTCCTCCCGTGGCAGGGTTAGGGGGTAGGGGCATTTGTCCTCCCGTAGCGGGTCGAGGGGGGTAGGGGCTTTTGTCCTCCCTTCGTTTGGAGAGGGTGCCATGGGGTAGGGGCGTTTGTCCTCCCGTGGCAGGGTTAGGGGGTAGGGGCTTTTGTCCTCCCGTAGCGGGTCGAGGGGGTAGGGGCTTTTGTCCTCCCTTCGTATGGAGAGGGTGCCATGGGGTAGGGGCGTTTGTCCTCCCGTGGCAGGGTTAGGGGGTAGGGGCTTTTGTCCTCCCGTAGCGGGTCGAGGGGGTAGGGGCTTTTGTCCTCCCTTCGTATGGAGAGGGGGCCATGGGGTAGGGGCGTTTGTCCTCCCGTGGCCAGGAGGCTGGGACCGAAGCACCGTGTGTCGGTGGCGGTCCTAGCCTCCAGAGGGCCCCTCAGCGTGGCTCTGCAGCAGCAGAGTCCACGTCTGATATGGGGCGGGTGTAGTGGTGGCGTAGCTGGAGGGGACATGTTCCCTGAAGGCATCCCCACTACACGCAGGACCTGAGAGGGCGATCACGGGGTCGTTCGCCGCTCTCCCGGCGTGGAGGTCCTCGGCGAGGGTGCGTCGGATGCGTGAGGTGTCGCCCTGCATGCGTCTGACGCGGTGGGGCTTTTTGGCCTTCCACCAGGGAGGGGACGGCTTCGGCTGTCAGCGGCAGGGGGTGTTCGCGGTGACATGTTCGCGATCCCGTGTCACCCCCATTACGCCGCGAGTGGGCATACCATGGAGTTTTAGTCGGTAGGCTACTGCTTCTCAGTAGAGTCCGACATACCCACGCTCTTCCCCGTAGAGCGGGGATCCAATGAGGATTTCTCCATGTAAAAAAAAAAAAAAAAAAAAAAAAAGGTTAGGTTAGGTTAGGTTAGGTTAGGTTAGGTTAGGTTAGGTTAGGTTAGGTTAGGTTAGGTTAGGTTAGGTTAGGTTAGGTTAGGTTAGGTTAGGTTAGGTTAGATTCCACGGACCTGCTCGGTTGTCCGAGTGGGCGGGGAGGTGAACCCCGACGTGGCGCGTCCCCGGGTGGTGGATAGGGGAACGCCCCGGCTGCTGACGTCGAGCCGGGGTAGGACTACGTAGTCCCGCGAACCAAACACTGGGGGGGAAACGGGGGGCTTCGGCCCAGGGGGGGAAAGGGGGGCTTCGGCCCGGGAGGGACTCTCCGCGCGTCCCTCTGAGTAGCAGAGGGCGCAGTGGATGAGCGGTGAGGAGGAGCGGTGGGACTGTTGTCCCCGGGAGGGTTCTCCGCGCGTCCCTCTGAGTAGCAGAGGGCGCAGTGGACGGGCTGTGAGGAGGAGCGGTGGGACGGTTGTCCCCCGGAGGGTTCTCCGCGCGTCCCTCTGAATAGCAGAGGGCGCAGTGGACGAACCAAGTGTGGGCGGGCCTGGCGAGCACTAACCATGCCGTCGGGCAGGCACTGGTGGGTTCATCCTGCCTGGGCCACCGCCGGACCCGTAACCCCGTTTCGAGTGTCGTGGTCATGTCTCGCGGCTTGGAACGGGAACGGGGGTCTTGCCTTCATTGGCCGGACCGCGAGGAGACAACCTCTGAAAAAAACCCTTAACCCCGGCGCTGGGGCTCGTGGCGTCGAGGTTCTCCTGGGGTGCCGATTGGGGCACTGTATTTCGCGCGAACTTCCGGGTTCTCTCGCCATGCGGGCGCTGGAGGAGATCGGAAGGGCCCTTGACGTGCTGTGGGTATGTGGTGTTGCCTGGTCAGGGAGCCTTCTGCTTCTCTGACACTGCCTATCTGCCTGGAAGGATTGTGCATTGGGTTTCTGAGAAACCCAAACGCAGATCCATCCTCTGGGCGGGTCGGCGGTGTTAGCGTGGTAGGAGGCTCACGCATCGGGTGCCACACATATCCGTGGCGCGCCCGGGGGGCTTTCGGCATCCAATGGTGGCTGTGGGAGGGAGACTCCAGTTCTTCGCGCGCAATGCAGGTCCCCGATCGACACCCCTAGGAGTGGCTGCGTAGGTAACGCAGTCACTAGCGGCCAACCCTGGGAGATCGCCCGCCCTCCAAGTGGTAGTTGGGTTACCCAGGTACAGGGGGCACTGCCTGGGTGGACCGGTTATTTCCCCCACACTCGTGGGAACAAAAAATTTCGAATTCAAAAAGTTTAGGATTAAGTTTAGACATAAGCAACGACTTGGCGAGGAACACGGCAACCGATAGAATGGCGAACGAGGCGGGGGCCACGATAGCGCAGCCGCAACTGCGCATCGAGTTGACACGACTCGAACATGTTGACGTGAACACTCTTGGTGTCAAATATGCAGGCCCCGTAGCTGGTTCATCGACACACAGCGACGGCACAACCCGGCTCTCTGAATCGGACTCCTCGGTAGCCAGCATGGAGACGGTTGCTTCGAAGGAGTCGATCAGCTCGGTGTCCCGAAGCCAAGACTGGCTAAAAGGAAAAAAAGGAGGAAAAAGGCCTGCCTCACTGCGCTCGTCGGAATCAGAGAGTGACGTGGGAGAGGAGTCCGATGAAAAAGAAAGAAGCCGCGCAGATTCACTGGCCATTGAACCACAAACCAAATGGGCCAAATCAACATCCAAAAGGGGCAGGGGCCGGCCCCCTACAACTGGACAGTATGTAGGCCTCCACAAATTTCAGGTGGAGCTAGACAAGGAGAGGACGAAGGAACAACGCCTCCTTGTGGAAGACGAGTTGGCGGTATACAACCTCCAGGCGCAAGCCGAAAATGAGGAGAGAGCCACTCGCCTAAAAAGCCGCCAGCCGCTTGGGCAGAGCGAGGACGCCCTACGTACTTCGGCGACTCTGAGTGCCCATATACAGGAGGCGCTTGATGTGGTAGTCCGCGTTGCTGACAAGTCCGGCAACATGAAAGGGACTTTTGTCAAGGCACTTAAGACTGCGGCAGACTCCATAAAAGGGGCTGTCTCGGAATTGAGGTCCTTGACAGTCACAGAGGAGGTGGCTCGCCTGGAGGCGGCCAACGCACAACTCTCGCGACAGCTTACGGAACTGCGCCAAGAGGTCACCCAGATCCGTAACAAGCCAGTGACGGCTGAGCCTGATATCCGACGGCTCATCGACGAGATCTCACACTCTAACCGAGAGCAGTTCAGCATGATGCTGAACGCCCGGCTAGAGGGCATCGAGAGTCGTCTCCTGCCGGAGCCAAGATTGCGGCCCCAGCTGGCTGCCGACCGGAGGATAGCTCATGCCGCAGCTACTGGACCGGTCTCCCGGCTTACCGAGACAAGCCATGCAGACGTAACAGTAGGGCTCCCTGCAGTTGCGGATGGCGGGAACAAACGCACGGAGCCCAACCCTAAAAAGAAAAAGAGAAAGGCTAAAGGGCCTAGTCTGGCTGCTCAAGAGGCCGCCACTGCTATGCAGACTCCCCCACCGCTTACCGCGGAAAAAACCACGCGTGAGCCCTGGAGCAAGGTTGTGGGCAAGTCCGCCCAGAAGTCGGCACACAAGGTCGACAAACAAAAAATGTGGAATGTGCCTAAAAAGGCTCCTCAAAAGCGGAAGCTCCGTCCGCCTCGCACAGCGGCTATAACAATCACCCTCAAGCCGGGTGCCGCTGAGAGGGGGATTAAGTACGACGCTATCATGGCAGAAGCCAGAAGTCGCATAAAGCTAGCAGACGTCGGACTTACCCAGGTGCGCTTCCGAACGGCGGTAACGGGAGCCAGGATGCTGGAGATACCTCCTGACGTCGAGGACTCCGAAAAATTGGCGGACGCTTTAGCGAGCAAACTGCGCGATGTCCTTGACCCAGACGTAGTATACGTACATCGGCCTACGAAATGCGCCGAAATACGAATCATGGGGTTGGATGACTCAGTGACGGCGGACGAGGTGGTAGTAGCCGTGGCTAGAGACGGAGGCTGTTCTACGGAGGCCATCAAACCTGGCGTCATTGCCCGTAGCCCTAGCGGCGCAGGGTCACTATGGTTAAGGTGTCCCATAATGGCTGCCAAGAAGGTGGTAGAATCGGGTAGGATCTGCGTCGGCTGGGTATCGGCACGGGTGGTGCTCCTCGAGCCCAAGCCCCTACGCTGTTTTAGGTGCCTGGAAACAGGTCATGTAGGGGCTAAATGTGACCGAGGAGTCGATCGCAGCAACATCTGCTACCGATGTGGCAAGCCCGGTCACAAGGCGCGAGAGTGCACCGCTGCTGAGGCGTGCTGCGCTGTATGCGAGGCAGCTGGCAGATCGGCAACGCACATGCTCTGGGGAAAGGGCTGCAGTGGAGGACAGACCCGTAAAGGCCAGAGATTACTGACCGACATTGGCACAGGGTCATCTCATCAGTCCCATGCGCCGGAAACCATAAACTCTGCCTAATAATATGGCCATAAGATTCCTGCAGGCAAATATCAACCACTCTGCTAGGGCACAGGATCTCCTGATCCAAACCATGGCAGAGTGGCACATCCAGGTGGCAGTGGTCTCTGAGCCCTACTTTGTCCCCACTCGGGATGACTGGGTCGCCGACCAAGAAGAAACGGTGGCGCTCGTGGCTCCCGCCTCTGCCGGCTCAACACCTCTTGAGGGAGTCGTGAGGGGTCGAGGCTACGTACTAGGTACTCTAGGCAGTCTGGCAATAATTGGAGTCTATTGCTCACCGAATCGTAGCCTCGCAGACTTCGAACGGACCCTAGCAGAGATAGGAGCGCTGGTTGGGCAGACATCTCCCACCCCTGTGCTAGTTGCTGGCGATTTTAATGCCAAAGCAAGGGCATGGGGATCGGCTGCTACCGATGTGAGGGGCGAAGCCCTAGAAGAGTGGGCAGTATCGCTGGGACTGGCGGTTCTCAACACCGGAACAGAGAGCACGTGCGTGCGGCACCAGGGCGAATCGATCGTGGACATCACGTTCGCGTCCCACGCCCTGGCCCGCCGTGTTCTAGATTGGAGGGTGGAGCTAGATGAGGAGACACTATCGGATCACCGGTATATCCGGTTTGATGTCTCTTCGCTCCCCATCGCTGAAGAGAGAGAACCCCAGTCTGCGGCAGAACGTGGCCCACGGTGGGTCTTAGGCCGACTGGATCGGGAGATCGCCAAAGAAGCGGCAATTGTCGAATCCTGGGGGACAAATCTGGAGCCCGTAAACCAGGTTGACCAGGTAGCTGACCAGCTTGCCGCCGCTCTTACGCGTGTGTGCGATGCCGCGATGCCGAGGGCCAAAACACATGCACCACGGCAGCAAGTGTACTGGTGGAGACCAGAACTCCGCGAACTGCGAAACAGTTGCACCGCAGCTCGCCGCCAGTACTCTCGGTACAGGAGGAGGCGTGTCCGAGACCCTCTCGAAGAGAACGCTCTCTACGACGCCTACAGGTCTGCCTGCAAATTACTGCAGACTTCTATTGCACAAGCCAAAGAGGCGGCGTGGGGAGAATGGTTGAAGACTCTGGACAGAGATCCGTGGGGGAGACCGTACCGTGTCGTGAGACAAAAACTCCGACCCTGGGCTCCTCCATTGACCAGTAGTCTCCAACCAGAGCTCCTAGATCGAGTAGTGGGCACGCTCTTTCCAGAACGGGGAGCGTTTGTACCGCCACCAATGGCGTCCATGATCGCACCAAGGGAAGAAGTGGTGAATGCGCCCCCGGTGTCCGAGGCGGAACTCGGTGCAGCTGTCTTGAAGCTGCGATCGAAAAAGACAGCGCCTGGCCTTGACGGGATACCGGGACGCGTGCTGGCGATTGCACTCAGTGAGATGGGCGAAAGGATCAGGGCCATCTTCACCGCGTGCTTGGAGCAGGGACGAGTCCCGAAACGGTGGAAAACGGGCAAACTCGTACTTCTTCGGAAGGACGGGCGTCCACCCGATCAGCCGTCGGCCTATCGTCCCATTGTCCTGCTTGACGAAACAAGCAAGCTCTTTGAGCGAGTTCTCGCTGCGCGCCTCGTCAGCTGCATGGAGCCGGGTCTAAGCGAGTGGCAGTTCGGGTTCAGACATGGACGTTCGACGCTAGACGCCATCGCCCGTGTGAGAGAACTGGCAGCGGAAGAGGTCTCCCAAGGTGGGGTGGTTCTGGCAGTGTCATTGGACATTTCTAACGCCTTCAATACCCTGCCTTGGGAAACTATTAAGATGGCGTTGAAATTTCACAATGTGCCACGATACCTTCGGAACATCATAGCAGACTATTTCGCTGGAAGAGAGGTCGCCTACCCGACCAGAGACGGATGGGATAGACGGGCCATGTCGTGCGGTGTTCCACAGGGCTCGGTACTAGGGCCGCTCCTGTGGAACATCGGTTACGACTGGGTGCTGCGCGGGGCCACTTTGCAGGGGATTAGCGTTACCTGCTTCGCTGATGATACCCTTGTATCAGCCCGTGGCAGCACACACCGGGAGGCGGGCTACCTCGCTACAGCTGGTGTGGCACATGTGGTACACAGGATCCGCGCGTTGGGCCTGGAGGTGGCCCTTCACAAATCCGAGGCCCTAGTCTTCCATGGGCCTCGCAATGCGCCACCACCCGGGGCCACTATAACAGTGGGCGGAGCTACCATTGCCGTTGGGTCGACGATGAAGTACCTGGGACTTGTCCTCGACGGCAGATGGAAGTTCGAGGAGCATTTCCGGCGCTTGGCCCCAAAATTGGTGGCTGCAGCCGGAGCGCTAGGGAGGATCCTGCCTAACGTGGGAGGGCCCGGAGGTGTGTGCCGTCGCCTGTACACTGGCGTGGTACGCTCGATGGCGCTCTATGGGGCACCGATATGGGCAGACGCCCTGACACCTCGTAACGTCGCTCTGTTGCGGCGCCCGCAGCGAGCAATGGCATTGAGGGCGGC
This sequence comes from Apotomis betuletana, assembly GCA_932273695.1. Lineage (NCBI taxonomy): Eukaryota > Metazoa > Arthropoda > Insecta > Lepidoptera > Tortricidae > Apotomis > Apotomis betuletana. The sequence continues at coordinate 27,681,912 of OW026304.1, forward strand.
TCGAGCGTACCGAACTGTGTCGTACGTAGCATCTTGCCTAATCGCTGGCAGCCCACCTTGGGACCTTGAAGCGGAGGTCCACGCCACGGTGTATTGGCGGATGCAAGAAGCAAAGGAGGAGCAGAACTGGCCTCATCCACGCGAGGTGCGTCAGTGGCGTGGTGAAGCTCGTGACGTGCTCTTCCTACGGTGGTCGGAAAGGCTAGGTCTCCCGGGACCTAGCCAAGATCTAGTTGCCGCTGTTCGGCCCATTCTTAATGAGTGGGTCGAGCGAAAACACGGCGCACCCACCTTCCGCCTCACGCAGCTCCTGACCGGGCATGGCTGCTTTGGCAGGTACCTGTGTCAGGTGCTAAGCAAGGAACCGACATCGAGGTGTCACCACTGCGACGGAGGGGCCGTGGACACGGCGCATCATACGCGCGCTGAGTGCCCTGCCTGGGCGGAGCCACGCGCAGCCCTGTCCACGGTCATTGGTGCGGACCTCTCCCTACCAGTAATGGTGGAGAAAATGGCTCACAGCGAGGAGGTCTGGGCGGCTGTGGCAGCCTTCAGTGAGGCCGTTATGAGCCAAAAGGAGGCGGCGGAGAGAGAGCGCGAGGACGACGCAAATGCTCTGCCGCAACGTCGGAGGAGACCAGGCCGGCGTCGAATGGCCTTTGCGGGCCGTATGATGCCGCCTTAACGATAGTCTGCGGGTGTCTGGTCAGGAGACCATTGCCCGCATGAAATCCTGAGCTGCGGGGTGCCGGGGTGGATTTACCTTCCTGGTGCCCATGGCCTCCATGTGGCGAATCCGGGGGTGGGGTTCGTCACTTTACTGGACGGAGGCCGAGGAGAGATAACTGTCTCGAGAAGGGGCCGCTGTTGTGTGGCTGCCGCTGGCGGGGTCGCGGTTGTGTGCGGAAGCGTTCCCGTAACCCCGCCCCCCTGTGGTGTGACGACATATCGTGGAAGGTTTTAGTCGGTGCGAGTCCGACATAACCCGTCCTCGCCCCCCTAGAGGACGGGTATGCATAAGGCATTTCCCCCACGTTAAAAAAAAAAAAAAAAAAAAAAAAAAAAAAAGGTTAGGTTAGATTAGGTTAGGTTAGGTTAGGTTAGGTTGCGCCCGCGCTCAGGACCTACTCATGCAGGTGGTAGCAGAGTGGGGCATCAGCGTGGCGGTGATTGCAGAACCATACTCTGTCCCTTCCCAGAATAACTGGGTGGGTGCCACCGACGAGCGTGTGGCCATGATGGCACCGGTGGCGGGTGACTGCCCCCCTCTCACAGAGACAGAGCGAGGTGAGGGATTCGTGGCTGCCAAATGGGGCGGAATTGTACTGGCGGCGGCGTATTTCTCTCCCAATCGACCGCTTGATGCCTTTGAGCGCTTCCTCGCGAGGCTAGGGAGAGTGGTACGGACGGCTGACTCGGCGCAAATCATGGTGTTGGGGGACCTCAACGCCAAGAATATGGCGTGGGGGTGCCCCAATACAGATCCTAAAGGGGCAGCCTTGAGCGACTGGGCGGTGACGATGGAACTGGAGGTAGTCAACCAGGGCAACGTCAACACATGCGTGCGCAGGCAGGGAGGATCCATTGTGGATGTCACGTTCGCGACCCCTGCACTTGCTGCACGCATCTCCGACTGGCGCGTCCTGGTTGATGAAGAGACACTATCCGACCATCGATACATCAGGATGACGGTCTCCCCAGCAGTAGATGTGACGCCGCCCAGCCGCGAAGACCGGGGCACAACAGCCAGGAACGGCAGGGGCTTCCTGAAGTGGTCAGTGGCCAACCTGGACCGCGAAATGGCGGACGAAGCGGCTATGGTGGAGGCATGGTGTCCTCCTCTCTCAGCGGACCGGGACGTTGAGGAGAGAGCGGTAGGCTTCCGTGCGTCGCTGACACGGGTGTGTGACGCTGCTATGCCCAGGGCGAGGAAGCGCACACCTGCTAAAAAGCAGGTCTACTGGTGGTCGCAGGAGATTGCGGCCCTCCGCGCCGCTAGTAACCGTGCTCGGCGCGAGTACACCCGCTGTAGACGAAGGCGACACACGGAAGAGGAGGAGGAGCACCTCTACATGGCCCTCAGAGTGGCGAAGGACGCCCTCAAGGTAGCCATTTCTCGGAGGAAGGATGAGGCGAGAGAGGAATTCTTGGCGACGCTAGACCGGGATCCGTGGGGGAGACCATATAAAATTGTCCGCAACAAAATGAAACGAGCTCCCCCCACGGACTCCTTGGAGCCGGACCTTCTCGCGAGGATTGTCGATGGCCTCTTTCCACCAGCGCCTGACTTTGTCCCTCCGCGCATGGCTGCCCCTGCTGCGGAGCCAGAGGGCCCAACTGACGTCCCGCCAGTCACAGAGAACGAGCTGGAGAGGGTGATTTATCCCCTTCGTTCCAGCAGGAAGGCGCCAGGACCGGACGGAGTGCCAGGAAAAATCCTTCCTCTGGCACTAAAACACCTCGGGGACCGCCTCAAAGACCTCTTCGAGGACTGTATGAGGGAGGGGCGGTTCCCGAAATGCTGGAAGGAGGGTAAACTGTGCCTCCTGCGGAAGGAAGGTCGTCCACCAGACTCTCCATCGGGGTATCGCCCCCTGGTGCTGCTGGACGAGACTGGCAAGATGTTTGAGAGGATCCTCGTCTCTCGCATCCATCAGCACCTGGAGAATACCGGCCCGAACATAAGTGCCGGACAATTCGGGTTCCGGGCGGGGCGGTCCACCATGGACGCACTGAGCTCCCTCAAAGCCTTCAGTGATTACGCGGGAAGCAGGGGGGAAGGAGTGGTGGCGGTATCCCTGGATATCGCCAATGCCTTTGGCACACTCCCCTACTCCGTCATCAAGGAGGCACTTTGTTACCACGGGGTGCCTGCTTACTTAAAGAAAGTACTGGAGAGCTACTTGACGGATAGAAAGGTGCTGTACGAGCGGAGGGGAGGGCAGTGTGCTCGTGAAGTGGGTTGTGGGGTTCCACAGGGCTCAGTACTTGGGCCCTTACTGTGGAACCTAGGATACGACTGGGTCCTACGAGGAGCGCAGCTCCCCCGCATGATCACCATCTGTTACGCGGACGACACGATGGTGGCCGTGCGGGGTGGTGATCTCGAGGAGACTCTGAGGAGGGCAGCTGTCGCCACTGACCTGACGGTGGGTCGCATTGGCCTCCTGGGGCTAAAGGTCTCCCTGGAGAAGACTGAGGCCATTGTCTTCGGGGGGCAAAACTGGCGTTTGCGGGCTGGGACCACGATCCCCGTTGCAGGTGAGACTGTCCAGGTTAAGGCCCACATTAAATATCTGGGCCTCACCCTGGACAGAAAGTGGGAATTCGGGGAGCATTTTGCGAGACTTGCTCCCCGTATTGCGGGCGCTGCGTCGGCACTAGGTCGGCTTCTACCCAATGTGGGGGGGCCTAAAACCACGTGTCGTCGCCTATTCGCAGGTGTCATACGGAGCATGGCGCTGTATGGAGCGCCAATATGGGCCGACCAACTCACCGGGGCAAATAAGTCCCTTCTCCGAAGGCCGCAGCGAGTGGTGGCCCAACGGATTATTCGGGGCTACACGACGGTGTCCTTTGCCGCAGCCTGCCTTCTCGCCTGCACCCCTCCGTGGGAGCTGGACGCTCGGGTTCTGGCAGAGCGATACAGGACGACAGCGGAGGCCAGGGCGAGAGGAGAGTACCCTGACCCAGAGGAGGCGGAGCGCGTGCGCCAACTGGCCGCAGAGAGGCTGAGGGAGCGCTGGAGAAGCGACTTGGAGGACTCCCCCTATGGAACTCGCACCATAGGGGCACTCCTCCCGTCGCTTGATCAGTGGCTGGAGAGGGAACACGGGGCTCTGACATACAGGCTCACGCAGGTAATGACCGGACATGGCTGCTTCGGTCATTACCTGCATAACATAAAGAGAGAGCTCAGGCCCCAGTGTCACGAATGTGGTAGCCCAGACGACACGGCTCAGCACACCTTCGAGTCGTGTAGTCGCTGGGACGCAGAGCGTGGAAGGCTGACCGCGGAGATCGGCAGCCAAGATCTCTCGCTGCACAGTGTAGTCACGACTATGCTGTGCAGCAAAACCAAATGGCGGGCAGTGGCCTCTTTCTGCGAAAGCATAATGCTGCAGAAAGAGGCAGCGGAGCGGGAGCGCGAGCAAAACATCGACGCGAACCCGCTCCGGCGCAGGCGGGTGGGAAGAAGGCGTGCACAATTCGCTGCACGCCTGAACCCTTAGCAGAGCCAGTGGGTTAGGGGCCCACATTGCACGGCTCTGCACGTCTGGGGGGAGTTCGTTGCGCTTGCGATGCTCCCCTCCCTAGGCGCGGGTGCCCCGGCGTGAGCTGAACGGGGCGGCCGGGGGCGTCGTGGTAGAATGCTCTGCGACCCCATGACGCCCCCCAAATTGGTTACAAGCGGAAAGTGCCGGAGAAGGTTTTAGTGGGTATGCTCCTCCCTCCCTCTCTCACTCTGAGAGAGTGGTAGACGAGGAGTGAGTCCCACATAACCCCCACAATGGCCTCCCTAGGCCCGGGGGTACTCCTAAAGAGTTTCCCCTCCGTTAAAAAAAAAAAAAAAAAAAAAAAAAAAAAAAAAAAAAAAAAAAAAAAGGTTAGGTTAGGTTAGGTTAGGTTAGGTTAGGTTAGGTTAGGTTAGGTTAGGTTAGGTTAGGTTAGGTTAGGTTAGGTTAGGTTAGGTTAGGTTAGGTTAGGTTAGGTTAGGTTAGGTTAGGTTAGGTTAGGTTAGGTTAGGTTCCCCCCCGACGGTGTCCACCTTGTCGTGGTGGGGGGGCTCAGTAACTGCGGTTGGGCGCCGCAGCGAAGCCAAGAGACACCAGGGTGAGGGGCCTACGGGCCAAGACGGGAGAGGAGGAGACCGAGGAGGAGACCGGCGGAGCATGACTCGGGTGGGCGCCTCGGCGTTTGTGCTCACCACAATCAATGAGGGATTGTGGTGTAGTATACACCTCCGTCGGTGGAGGAGACCGAGAGGGAGGGCTGGCGGGACATTACTCGGGTGGGCACCTCGGTGCTTGTGCAACTGCACTCCCGTCGGCGTTTGGTGAGGGAACCCACGGGGTAGGGGCTTTTGTCCTCCCGTGGTGGGGCGAGGGTGTCATGGGGTAGGGGCGTTTGTCCTCCCGTGGCAGGGTTAGGGGGTAGGGGCATTTGTCCTCCCGTAGCGGGTCGAGGGGGGTAGGGGCTTTTGTCCTCCCTTCGTTTGGAGAGGGTGCCATGGGGTAGGGGCGTTTGTCCTCCCGTGGCAGGGTTAGGGGGTAGGGGCTTTTGTCCTCCCGTAGCGGGTCGAGGGGGTAGGGGCTTTTGTCCTCCCTTCGTATGGAGAGGGTGCCATGGGGTAGGGGCGTTTGTCCTCCCGTGGCAGGGTTAGGGGGTAGGGGCTTTTGTCCTCCCGTAGCGGGTCGAGGGGGTAGGGGCTTTTGTCCTCCCTTCGTATGGAGAGGGGGCCATGGGGTAGGGGCGTTTGTCCTCCCGTGGCCAGGAGGCTGGGACCGAAGCACCGTGTGTCGGTGGCGGTCCTAGCCTCCAGAGGGCCCCTCAGCGTGGCTCTGCAGCAGCAGAGTCCACGTCTGATATGGGGCGGGTGTAGTGGTGGCGTAGCTGGAGGGGACATGTTCCCTGAAGGCATCCCCACTACACGCAGGACCTGAGAGGGCGATCACGGGGTCGTTCGCCGCTCTCCCGGCGTGGAGGTCCTCGGCGAGGGTGCGTCGGATGCGTGAGGTGTCGCCCTGCATGCGTCTGACGCGGTGGGGCTTTTTGGCCTTCCACCAGGGAGGGGACGGCTTCGGCTGTCAGCGGCAGGGGGTGTTCGCGGTGACATGTTCGCGATCCCGTGTCACCCCCATTACGCCGCGAGTGGGCATACCATGGAGTTTTAGTCGGTAGGCTACTGCTTCTCAGTAGAGTCCGACATACCCACGCTCTTCCCCGTAGAGCGGGGATCCAATGAGGATTTCTCCATGTAAAAAAAAAAAAAAAAAAAAAAAAAAAAAAAAAAAAAAAAAAAAAAAAAAAAAAAAAAAGGTTAGGTTAGGTTAGGTTAGGTTAGGTTAGGTTAGGTTAGGTTAGGTTAGGTTAGGTTAGGTTAGGTTAGGTTAGGTTAGGTTAGGTTAGGTTAGGTTAGGTTAGGTTAGGTTAGGTTAGGTTAGGTTAGGTTAGGTTAGGTTAGGTTAGGTTAGGTTAGGTTAGGTTAGGTTAGGTTAGGTTTTTTTTTTTTTTTTTTTTTTTTTTTTTTTTTTTTTTTTTTTTTTTTTTTTTTTTTTTTTTTTTTTTTTTTTTTTTTTTTTTTTTTTTTTTTTTTACGCTACCTCCAACGGAATCGGAGCCTATGTTAACATTTTTAAATTTGACGCTTTCATTCTAGTTCTCGCATGTATTCTTCTCGTACTTCCATTCTTCATACTGGATCTTTCTTTTATACATCAGCTTTCTCTCTGAGGTCGGGACAGACCATCTAGCCTCTGTTTGCTACTATCTATCTACTTCTTTATTTATTTTATGTATAAAGGGTGGGGTTTAATGACATTGCACAATTTTCCTTTATTTGTCATTTTTACATTTCTACGTTTTCCTTACATACTACATTTTTATTTTTACATATTGTTACTTATTCTATTTTGCATTACATTTATAGTTAATCTATGTATTCTTATGTCTATATATTTTAACAATATATTATAAAGATACTTTTGCTTAAGCTGTCTTATTTCTATTTCTTACAATATCCACAATTTTTCTACAATATGTTAAAAACAAATTTCTCTTTTCCTTATTATTTATTATGCTGTAGAGTGTTTCCCTTTCTAATTTTATGTCAATTGTTTGTTCTAAATTATACCTACGGTACTCAAAGACAGGGCATTCGAGAATAAGATGCTCAATGGACTCGTTTGTCTCAGGTTCGCACGCGCATGATGGACTCTCCTTACACTTGAAACGATTCAAGTATGAGGAGAACCCACCATGCCCAGTGAAAAGTTGTGTCATTGTGCTGTCCATTTTCAGCTTTCTGACCGTTCTGTACGCAGCAACAGCGTCCGGAAAGAAGATCTTTGTGACCGATGCAGTTTCCTCTTCCTGGTATCTTTCTCCCCAAACGCGAAGGGTCTTTTCCCGAATGGTGCGTTTCGCGTGTGAAACAGGACATCGGTCGTAATCCGGTTTCTTTTTTGACTTCAGAGCAGCCTCTTTGGCAAGGTAGTCTGCTCTCTCGTTTCCCTCTAGCCCAATATGTGCTTTGATCCAGAACAAGGATACTTCCTTGTTCTGGAGTTTGCATCCCCGAAGGTTTTCACGTGTTTTCACTGCTAGAGGGTGAGGAGAGTTGAGGTTCGTCACTGTCTCCAAGGCCGCTCTGGAGTCACTGTATATACCGAGCGTGGTCTCGTTCCGCTGTAATGCGATCTCTGTCGCTTTACATAGGGCTAGAAGTTCGGCCTGGTATACGGTACAATACGGCGACAGTACAAGTTTGTGGGCTTTGGTCTCTGCGGCATTTTTCCAAACGGACACTGCCGCTCCGACCTTGCCCTCGATCTTGCTGCCGTCTGTGAATAGGCGCGCTGCATAGTTGCTATGCCTTGAGTACTGTTCTTCATCCGCCAGTCTGCCGAATTCCAGCCCTACCTGGTTCGCGGGATGTGGGGCTCGTATCTTCCGTGTCATCTTCTCCATTTCTATACCTCTCAACTCTTGTGTGGGTGCTCCCTTCTTGGCCTCATATAGAGAGGCCACCTCACGAACTCGGAGGTCGAGAGGGAGTAAACCTGTGAGAAGTAGAGCGGAGTTTAGTGACACGGTCCGATACGCCTTACACATTTTCTGAGCGAAGCCTCTTTGGACCACGCTCAGTTGCTTCCGGATCCCCAACTTATTTGCCGCTGGTGCCCACGCTGCTGCTGCGTACAGGATGATTGGCTCCACCGCTGCCACGTAGATAGTCCTAATGATTTCTGGGTTTATACCCCAGTTTACTCGAGCGGCTCTGCAGAGCATCTTGTAAATACCAATGACCTTTCTACAGGTATTCGAGACGTGGCTGTTGAAGGTCAGTTTTGCGTCTATGGTTAGCCCGAGGATCTTCACTTCGTTTACCATTTCGATGCTGACGCCCCCCATGCTCAGGCGTGGCGTGTCGTACTTCAGCTTGTTTGTTATCACCATTGCATTGGTCTTGTGTGGTGCAAACCTAAGCTTATTCTCGACACCCCACTCCCGAACACGTTCGAGGACGGCATTTGCCTGTTCTTCGATCTCCCGGGCTACCGTGCCATCGAACACCAGGACTACGTCATCTGCAAAGGCCTGGCAGTATACTTCCAGATCCTCCAACCGTCTCAAGAGGGGGTCTAGCAGTAGGTTCCATAGGATTGGCCCACCTATAGATCCTTGGACGCATCCTTTTTCGGTCTCTCTCTTGTATGCCTCCCCTGCATACCTGACCTCCACGGATCTGTCGCTGAGGTAGCTGCAGATGACCCGTCTCAAGTTTGTTGGACACCTTTCTTCTGCCAGTCTGGCTTTTATCGCCGGCCACCAGGCGCTGTCGAAGGCGCCCTCGATGTCTAGCGATACGAGTGTGACTAGTTTCTTATCAGCTAGTTTTGCCCGTATGCGCTGCATGAGCGCAACGAGGGCGTCTTCGGTGCTCTTCTGCGGCATAAAGCCATACTGGTTTGCACTCATTCTGGGTAAGATGTGAAACTTGAGGCGGTTCACCAGCATTTTCTCATAGATCTTCCCCAGCACAGGCAAAAGTCCGATAGGTCGGTAGGATTTGGGAGCGACGTATGAGTCTTTGCCCGGCTTTCTTAATACGACCACTACTGCCTCCTTCCATACTTTCGGGAAGTAGTGGTACGCCAGGCATTTATTTAGGAGAGCCAAGAAGTAATCAGGTGCTGCTCTTATCGCATGAGTGCATATATCCGCGGTGAAACCCTCCACACCGGGTGCCTTTTTCGGGTTAAAGGAATTTGCTGCAGCATTTAGTTCCTCGCGTGTAAACGGTGGGTCATGTCTGTCACCATGTCCCTCTCCGTTTTCCGCTTCGGCAGCTATTCTAATTTTGTGATGCTCAGCATTTTCTCCCTCTCTCTCGTCCTCAGGGTAGAAGGTCTCGGCCAGATACTTTGCGGAATCAGTCTCGCTCAGTGTTTCTCCCTCTTTTATTAGCGGAAGATCCTCCTCCCTTTTGGTGGTCCGTTTTATCACCCTGTAGATTCCCTCCCACATTCCTTCCCTGTCTTGCCTTTCACAGAACCCCTTCCAACTTTCCGTTATCGCTTCCGTTACAGCTAGCTCATATTTTTCTTTTTGTTCTAGGTAGGTTTTTACCACCATCGGTCTTCGGTGTGGAGCTGCGTTTCGGATTCTTCGCTTTTTGGTGGCGACTTCCTTCTTCAGGGCTGCCAACTGCTCGGACCACCACGGCATGGTAAGTGTGTGTTTTTTCTTTATTAGTGGAATTGTCTGTGTACATGTGTTTGTGATGATTGTGTTTAGTTTTACTATGGTGTTTTCAAGTTTTGTGTTGTTGTTTATTTCTGTTAATTTGTCTTCTGTAATATTTTCCTCCAGCATGAGCTGGGGCAATTTCTCATGAAATTGCTCCCAGTTTGCTTTTTTTGTGTTATAAATTCTAGTGGTTCGTTCTATTTTACATCCTGTTGATTTTTGAAGGTTTATGTTGAAAATTATGCCGTTGTGGTCCGAGCTCGTTAGTCCCTCTTCCACCCGCCATCCTCCTATTGATCCTAGTATATCCTCCGTACAAGCTGTGATGTCCACATGGCTGCTGTAGCGTTTCCCGCCTCTTATGGTGTCGAAGGTTGGGGTCCTGCCTGTGTTAAGGATGTGGAGGTTTAATTCTGTAAGGGTGCCACAGAGTTGTTCACCTCTTTGGTCCTCGCTCGTACTGCCCCACCATATGCTTTTCGCATTTGAGTCGCCCCCAATGATTAACTTCGTGGATCCCAATTTTTTGGTAATGTCGGAAACTACTTTAAGGTGTTGGTCCATTGGTTCATCTGGTTCGAAGTAAAAGGATACCAGTGCGACAGTCCAGTCCTTTGTACTGATTTTCAAAGCGACAACGTTTTTTGTGGTATGTTCTGGGATCTGTTCTATGTCTAAGTGGTCGTTGAAGACTAGTATTGCCGCTTTGACTGTCCCTTGATCAGCCTCTGAGTCCTGGTATACTCTGACGCCCTGGTATCCCTTTACTTTCTTTGTGGCTCCCACGTACGGTTCTTGGAGGAGAGCTACGGCTGCTTTTTGTTTCATGCCCTCTAGTAATAGCTCGTTTGTTGCAAGCTGACTTCGCTGTAGGTTTGCCTGTAGTATTTTATAGCTATGATTCTTTGGCGCAACTTTAGCAATACGCTATAGATGCGCGGGCTATCGCATCCCACCTCTTGCGTACCGGGCATTCATGACTGAAGGCGTTGTGCTTGTTGTCTGCCCTTTCGGCCTTAGTACAGTTCCGGCATGCTGGTGGTACTCCCACTTGTTGGTCCGGACAATTGGCTCTAAGGTGTGGACCTGCGCAGTGGCTGCATAGATCAGCCGGTTCCTTACAGAACCGTCGTCCATGTCCATAGCCCAGGCATCGTGTGCATTGCACCAAGGGCGTTTGATCCTCCACCGTGATCCTTTGGAGATCGATTCTGATCTTTTCCTCATCGATCGCTCTTCTCCAGATTTTCGGGGAGACGGTGAGGACAATATGACAGTTGTGGGGGTTTCGGGCATTCTTTCGGTATTTTACCGCTATTTTCGCATCCTCTCCTTCGAGGCCGCGAAAAACGTGCCGATTCTGATTCTCAAAGGCTCTAATTAGTTCTTCGTCCGTGTGGATTTTCAGCACGTCTTTGAGGATCAGAAGCGGATCTTTGTTTTTAACGTCCTCGACGACGAGGTGCTCTCCTGCTGCTTCTAACCTTTCTCTGATTTTCCTTCTGTCCTGCTCGTTTTGGCATCCCATCACGACCTTTCTATCCTTTGCTTTTCGCACCCTTTCTACCTGAATCCATCCTTCTTTAGCATCCATCGCTTTTCTTATCTTCTCCAACACTTCCTCTCCCGTTTCCTCTTCTTTGGTGGATGAGACAACCACGGAGTGGAGTGCAGTCTTCGTGGTGTTTTTCGTTTCTTGCACACCTTTGGCTGCTACTGTTGCGTAGGTTGTCTTCTCCATCAGTATTTCCATGCTCTTTTGCAATTCCTCTATTTTGGTGTTGCTTTCTCTGAGGAGTCGGGCGTTTTCATCTATTTTTTCTATAATTATTTGGGCGTGCTCTCCCTCGTCCCTCTTTTCCTGGGGGGGCTTTTCTTCCCCACTTTTACCCTTTTTTGCCTCCGCCTCGGCTTCCTTTACCAGTTTGTAGAGTCGGTCCAGGCTGTCAATCACATCATTCTTGATGTCGGACTTGGTGTTTCTGCTGGAATTTATGCTAGATTTTGCCTTGTCGTGATAAAATCTTGCCTCTGCTGTTCTGCTGACAAAGGTTAGGTTAGGTTAGGTTAGGTTAGGTTAGGTTAGGTTAGGTTAGGTTAGGTTAGGTTAGGTTAGGTTAGGTTAGGTTAGGTTAGGTTAGGTTAGGTTAGGTTAGGTTAGGTTAGGTTAGGTTAGGTTAGGTTCCCCCCCGACGGTGTCCACCTTGTCGTGGTGGGGGGGCTCAGTAACTGCGGTTGGGCGCCGCAGCGAAGCCAAGAGACACCAGGGTGAGGGGCCTACGGGCCAAGACGGGAGAGGAGGAGACCGAGGAGGAGACCGGCGGAGCATGACTCGGGTGGGCGCCTCGGCGTTTGTGCTCACCACAATCAATGAGGGATTGTGGTGTAGTATACACCTCCGTCGGTGGAGGAGACCGAGAGGGAGGGCTGGCGGGACATTACTCGGGTGGGCACCTCGGTGCTTGTGCAACTGCACTCCCGTCGGCGTTTGGTGAGGGAACCCACGGGGTAGGGGCTTTTGTCCTCCCGTGGTGGGGCGAGGGTGTCATGGGGTAGGGGCGTTTGTCCTCCCGTGGCAGGTCGAGGGGGTAGGGGCGTTTGTCCTCCCGCGGCGGGTCGAGGGGGTAGGGGCTTTTGTCCTCCCTTCGCATCGAGAGGGTGCCATGGGGTAGGGGCGTTTGTCCTCCCGTGGCAGGGTTAGGGGGTAGGGGCATTTGTCCTCCCGTAGCGGGTCGAGGGGGTAGGGGCTTTTGTCCTCCCTTCTTATGGAGAGGGTGCCATGGGGTAGGGGCGTTTGTCCTCCCGTGGCAGGGTTAGGGGGTAGGGGCTTTTGTCCTCCCGTAGTGGGTCGAGGGGGTAGGGGCTTTTGTCCTCCCTTCGTATGGAGAGGGTGCCATGGGGTAGGGGCGTTTGTCCTCCCGTGGCAGGCTTAGGGGGTAGGGGCTTTTGTCCTCCCGTAGCGGGTCGAGGGGGTAGGGGCTTTTGTCCTCCCTTCGTATGGAGAGGGGGCCATGGGGTAGGGGCGTTTGTCCTCCCGTGGCCAGGAGGCTGGGACCGAAGCACCGTGTGTCGGTGGCGGTCCTAGCCTCCAGAGGGCCCCTCAGCGTGGCTCTGCAGCAGCAGAGTCCACGTCTGATATGGGGCGGGTGTAGTGGTGGCGTAGCTGGAGGGGACATGTTCCCTGAAGGCATCCCCACTACACGCAGGACCTGAGAGGGCGATCACGGGGTCGTTCGCCGCTCTCCCGGTGTGGAGGTCCTCGGTGAGGGTACGTCGGATGCATGAGGTGTCGCCCTGCATGCGTCTGACGCGGTGGGGCTTTTTGGCCTTCCACCAGGGAGGGGACGGCTTCGGCTGTCAGCGGCAGGGGGTGTTCGCGGTGACATGTTCGCGATCCCGTGTCACCCCCACTATGCCGCGAGTGGGCATACCATGGAGTTTTAGTCGGTAGGCTACTGCTTCTCAGTAGAGTCCGACATACCCACGCTCTTCCCCGTAGAGCGGGGATCCAATGAGGATTTCTCCATGTAAAAAAAAAAAAAAAAAAAAAAAGGTTAGGTTAGGTTAGGTTAGGTTAGGTTAGGTTAGGTTAGGTTAGGTTAGGTTAGGTTAGGTTAGGTTAGGTTAGGTTAGGTTAGGTTAGGTTAGGTTAGGTTAGGTTAGGTTAGGTTAGGTTAGGTTAGGTTAGGTTAGGTTAGGTTAGGTTAGGTTAGGTTAGGTTAGGTTAGGTTAGGTTAGGTTAGGTTAGGTTAGGTTAGGTTAGGTTAGGTTAGGTTAGGTTAGGTTAGGTTAGGTTAGGTTAGGTTAGGTTAGGTTAGGTTAGGTTAGGTTAGGTTAGGTTAGGTTAGGTTAGGTTAGGTTAGGTTAGGTTAGGTTAGGTTAGGTTAGGTTAGGTTAGGTTAGGTTAGGTTAGGTTAGGTTAGGTTAGGTTAGGTTAGGTTAGGTTAGGTTAGGTTAGGTTAGGTTAGGTTAGGTTAGGTTAGGTTAGGTTAGGTTAGGTTAGGTTAGGTTAGGTTAGGTTAGGTTAGGTTAGGTTAGGTTAGGTTAGGTTAGGTTAGGTTAGGTTAGGTTAGGTTAGGTTAGGTTAGGTTAGGTTAGGTTAGGTTAGGTTAGGTTAGGTTAGGTTAGGTTAGGTTAGGTTAGGTTAGGTTAGGTTAGGTTAGGTTAGGTTAGGTTAGGTTAGGTTAGGTTAGGTTAGGTTAGGTTAGGTTAGGTTAGGTTAGGTTAGGTTAGGTTAGGTTAGGTTAGGTTAGGTTAGGTTAGGTTAGGTTAGGTTAGGTTAGGTTAGGTTAGGTTAGGTTAGGTTAGGTTAGGTTAGGTTAGGTTAGGTTAGGTTAGGTTAGGTTAGGTTAGGTTAGGTTAGGTTAGGTTAGGTTAGGTTAGGTTAGGTTAGGTTAGGTTAGGTTAGGTTAGGTTAGGTTAGGTTAGGTTAGGTTAGGTTAGGTTCCCCCCCGACGGTGTCCACCTTGTCGTGGTGGGGGGGCTCAGTAACTGCGGTTGGGCGCCGCAGCGAAGCCAAGAGACACCAGGGTGAGGGGCCTACGGGCCAAGACGGGAGAGGAGGAGACCGAGGAGGAGACCGGCGGAGCATGACTCGGGTGGGCGCCTCGGCGTTTGTGCTCACCACAATCAATGAGGGATTGTGGTGTAGTATACACCTCCGTCGGTGGAGGAGACCGAGAGGGAGGGCTGGCGGGACATTACTCGGGTGGGCACCTCGGTGCTTGTGCAACCGCACTCCCGTCGGCGTTTGGTGAGGGAACCCACGGGGTAGGGGCTTTTGTCCTCCCGTGGTGGGGCGAGGGTGTCATGGGGTAGGGGCGTTTGTCCTCCCGTGGCAGGGTTAGGGGGTAGGGGCATTTGTCCTCCCGTAGCGGGTCGAGGGGGTAGGGGCTTTTGTCCTCCCTTCGTTTGGAGAGGGTGCCATGGGGTAGGGGCGTTTGTCCTCCCGTGGCAGGGTTAGGGGGTAGGGGCTTTTGTCCTCCCGTAGCGGGTCGAGGGGGTAGGGGCTTTTGTCCTCCCTTCGTATGGAGAGGGTGCCATGGGGTAGGGGCGTTTGTCCTCCCGTGGCAGGGTTAGGGGGTAGGGGCTTTTGTCCTCCCGTAGCGGGTCGAGGGGGTAGGGGCTTTTGTCCTCCCTTCGTATGGAGAGGGGGCCATGGGGTAGGGGCGTTTGTCCTCCCGTGGCCAGGAGGCTGGGACCGAAGCACCGTGTGTCGGTGGCGGTCCTAGCCTCCAGAGGGCCCCTCAGCGTGGCTCTGCAGCAGCAGAGTCCACGTCTGATATGGGGCGGGTGTAGTGGTGGCGTAGCTGGAGGGGACATGTTCCCTGAAGGCATCCCCACTACACGCAGGACCTGAGAGGGCGATCACGGGGTCGTTCGCCGCTCTCCCGGCGTGGAGGTCCTTGGTGAGGGTACGTCGGATGCATGAGGTGTCGCCCTGCATGCGTCTGACGCGGTGGGGCTTTTTGGCCTTCCACCAGGGAGGGGACGGCTTCGGCTGTCAGCGGCAGGGGGTGTTCGCGGTGACATGTTCGCGATCCCGTGTCACCCCCACTACGCCGCGAGTGGGCATACCATGGAGTTTTAGTCGGTAGGCTACTGCTTCTCAGTAGAGTCCGACATACCCACGCTCTTCCCCGTAGAGCGGGGATCCAATGAGGATTTCTCCATGTAAAAAAAAAAAAAAAAAAAAAAAAAAAAAAAAAAAGGTTAGGTTAGGTTAGGTTAGGTTAGGTTAGGTTAGGTTAGGGGCGTTTGTCCTCCCGTGGCAGGGTTAGGGGGTAGGGGCATTTGTCCTCCCGTAGCGGGTCGAGGGGGTAGGGGCTTTTGTCCTCCCTTCGTATGGAGAGGGGGCCATGGGGTAGGGGCGTTTGTCCTCCCGTGGCCAGGAGGCTGGGACCGAAGCACCGTGTGTCGGTGGCGGTCCTAGCCTCCAGAGGGCCCCTCAGCGTGGCTCTGCAGCAGCAGAGTCCACGTCTGATATGGGGCGGGTGTAGTGGTGGCGTAGCTGGAGGGGACATGTTCCCTGAAGGCATCCCCACTACACGCAGGACCTGAGAGGGCGATCACGGGGTCGTTCGCCGCTCTCCCGGCGTGGAGGTCCTCGGCGAGGGTGCGTCGGATGCGTGAGGTGTCGCCCTGCATGCGTCTGACGCGGTGGGGCTTTTTGGCCTTCCACCAGGGAGGGGACGGCTTCGGCTGTCAGCGGCAGGGGGTGTTCGCGGTGACATGTTCGCGATCCCGTGTCACCCCCACTACGCCGCGAGTGGGCATACCATGGAGTTTTAGTCGGTAGGCTACTGCTTCTCAGTAGAGTCCGACATACCCACGCTCTTCCCCGTAGAGCGGGGATCCAATGAGGATTTCTCCATGAAAAAAAAAAAAAAAAAAAAAAAAAAGGTTAGGTTAGGTTAGGTTAGGTTAGGTTAGGTTAGGTTAGGTTAGGTTAGGTTAGGTTAGGTTAGGTTAGGTTAGGTTAGGTTAGGTTAGGTTAGGTTAGGTTAGGTTAGGTTAGGTTAGGTTAGGTTAGGTTAGGTTAGGTTAGGTTAGGTTAGGTTAGGTTAGGTTAGGTTAGGTTAGGTTAGGTTAGGTTAGGTTAGGTTAGGTTAGGTTAGGTTAGGTTAGGTTAGGTTAGGTTAGGTTAGGTTAGGTTAGGTTAGGTTAGGTTAGGTTAGGTTAGGTTAGGTTAGGTTAGGTTAGGTTAGGTTAGGTTAGGTTAGGTTAGGTTAGGTTAGGTTAGGTTAGGTTAGGTTAGGTTAGGTTAGGTTAGGTTAGGTTAGGTTAGGTTAGGTTAGGTTAGGTTAGGTTAGGTTAGGTTAGGTTAGGTTAGGTTAGGTTAGGTTAGGTTAGGTTAGGTTAGGTTAGGTTAGGTTAGGTTAGGTTAGGTTAGGTTAGGTTAGGTTAGGTTAGGTTAGGTTAGGTTAGGTTAGGTTAGGTTAGGTTAGGTTAGGTTAGGTTAGGTTCCCCCCCGACGGTGTCCACCTTGTCGTGGTGGGGGGGCTCAGTAACTGCGGTTGGGCGCCGCAGCGAAGCCAAGAGACACCAGGGTGAGGGGCCTACGGGCCAAGACGGGAGAGGAGGAGACCGAGGAGGAGACCGGCGGAGCATGACTCGGGTGGGCGCCTCGGCGTTTGTGCTCACCACAATCAATGAGGGATTGTGGTGTAGTATACACCTCCGTCGGTGGAGGAGACCGAGAGGGAGGGCTGGCGGGACATTACTCGGGTGGGCACCTCGGTGCTTGTGCAACTGCACTCCCGTCGGCGTTTGGTGAGGGAACCCACGGGGTAGGGGCTTTTGTCCTCCCGTGGTGGGGCGAGGGTGTCATGGGGTAGGGGCGTTTGTCCTCCCGTGGCAGGGTTAGGGGGTAGGGGCATTTGTCCTCCCGTAGCGGGTCGAGGGGGTAGGGGCTTTTGTCCTCCCTTCGTTTGGAGAGGGTGCCATGGGGTAGGGGCGTTTGTCCTCCCGTGGCAGGGTTAGGGGGTAGGGGCTTTTGTCCTCCCGTAGCGGGTCGAGGGGGTAGGGGCTTTTGTCCTCCCTTCGTATGGAGAGGGTGCCATGGGGTAGGGGCGTTTGTCCTCCCGTGGCAGGGTTAGGGGGTAGGGGCTTTTGTCCTCCCGTAGCGGGTCGAGGGGGTAGGGGCTTTTGTCCTCCCTTCGTATGGAGAGGGGGCCATGGGGTAGGGGCGTTTGTCCTCCCGTGGCCAGGAGGCTGGGACCGAAGCACCGTGTGTCGGTGGCGGTCCTAGCCTCCAGAGGGCCCCTCAGCGTGGCTCTGCAGCAGCAGAGTCCACGTCTGATATGGGGCGGGTGTAGTGGTGGCGTAGCTGGAGGGGACATGTTCCCTGAAGGCATCCCCACTACACGCAGGACCTGAGAGGGCGATCACGGGGTCGTTCGCCGCTCTCCCGGCGTGGAGGTCCTCGGCGAGGGTGCGTCGGATGCGTGAGGTGTCGCCCTGCATGCGTCTGACGCGGTGGGGCTTTTTGGCCTTCCACCAGGGAGGGGACGGCTTCGGCTGTCAGCGGCAGGGGGTGTTCGCGGTGACATGTTCGCGATCCCGTGTCACCCCCATTACGCCGCGAGTGGGCATACCATGGAGTTTTAGTCGGTAGGCTACTGCTTCTCAGTAGAGTCCGACATACCCACGCTCTTCCCCGTAGAGCGGGGATCCAATGAGGATTTCTCCATGTAAAAAAAAAAAAAAAAAAAAAAAAAAAAGGTTAGGTTAGGTTAGGTTAGGTTAGGTTAGGTTAGGTTAGGTTAGGTTAGGTTAGGTTAGGTTACGTGACGATTGTAGTGAAATTTGGAATACATATAAAGACGAATTTTTGCTATCATATACGGACTTGCTTTCTACGAAAAACTCGCGACTTGGCTTTCTTTTTTGACTTTTTCGATTTTGGCATAACGAACTTTTTGTGAGCGTTTATTTTTGTTTCTTATTAAATTCATTTCTTCTTGTTGGTTTAGTTTTCTGTGTTTTTCTTTTTTACATAAATTTCTACTCCGCGTTTACTATCCGTCGCCGTTTAGTTGGTAATTTTTGGACGTCCCGTTCCAAAGTTATTCAGCTTTTACGGCGGGCGTTTTTTAAACCGCGGAGTTTTGAAACTTTTGTAAAAAATCTTGTAAAAATTGTATTTAGCTTTTCTTTTCACTTTCTTAATTGTTTTTTCACTTGTAAATTTCTTCTGGCGATCTTCTATCGACCTGTTTTGGCTGCATATTTTTAGAACCTTCTGTTCTAAAGATATTTTCATTTTTCATTTTACTATTTTTTTCCATCAGGCGCTGCGAACTTTTTATTAACTTTGTTTTCTTTTTTCAAAAATTGTAGCGTCTGTTCTATTAGAGTCTTTGAGTTTTGGTTTTGGGTATTGCGTAGGGGGTGTTGAGGGCTACCCATTGACACCTCAAACGTATTTTTAGCTTATTAGGGGGGGGAGAAATTTGTAAAAACGTCGGTAATTTTCTTAACTTTGTAAATTTGGCACGACTCACCCTTGACCGTTTTTCGGGAGAAACGGTTTTTCTTCCGTTTTAAAGCGGTTGGGAGTGGGTTTTGACCAGGGGTAGTTGTAAAATGGGGGATTCAGCCCCGGACGAAGACGGGGGAGGGGGGAAAAAGGGGGGGATGGTCCTGAGGTACAGGAACCTCAATGCTTCTGCCGGACCCAGTGCGGAACGAGGGAGCCTGGAGGACAAGCGTAGTGCCGAGGGGTCCTCCAAAGGGGGGAAAAAGGGGGGGAAAAGGGGGGGAGACGTATTGACGAAAACCGCGTCTTCTGACGTAGTGGAGTCTGGGGAATACGTTCCGGACTCAGAGTCCGAAATGGAGGTGGCTCGCGATGTGGAGCAAGAGGCTTCTTTGGGCCTTAAGAGGACCAGGAGCCTCGTCAGCTCGGACAGTGACGCTGACGAGCCGGGACAGGGCAGAGGGGCCAAAGTCGGCTCTAGCCACCGAGGTCGGCGCCCTGCGCCGAAGGGAGCATACGCGGGGCTCAGCTCCGCTAAGGCCAGGCTGAGGGAGGCAGAATTCAAGGATTATGAGAGGGAGGCGGACAAGGCTTCGGCGTACCTGCTGGATCCCCCTGACCGCACTCTGCGATCCGACCGGGCACGAAGGACCCCGTCAAGGGAGAGAAGCCCGGTGCTGGGTACACCCAGCGAAACGGCGGAGGACTGCACTGAGGCGCTACAGAGGTGCGCCAAAACCGTGCTGGCTGAGGTGCGAAGGTCAGGCAACCTCAAGGGAGACGTTCAGGGCCGCATGAAGGACGCCTGCCTTGAGATCCTAGAGGTTGCCAACACCATGAAGACCACTACGGAAGCCGAGGAGATCCGTAAGTTGAGGGCGGATAACCGTAGGATGCGCAAGCACATTGCGGACCTCCAGGTAGAAGCGAAAGCGCTCCAGACCGCCTTCTCCCAACGGGAAAAGCCAATCCGAGCACCGCAAGGGAACATCGCCCAGGACATGAACCTGGTAGACCTCCTAGAGGACCTCAAGAGGGACCTGTTCATGTCGCTGGGCGAGATGGTAAACGTTCGCATTGGCGAACTGGAGCGCAGGCTCCCGGCTGAGCCCACCCTCCGCCCTCCTTTACAGGCGGATAAGAAGGCCGCGGCTGCTGCTGCGGCTGCTGCTGCGGCTCCTTCCGCAACTAGCAGCCAAACTGCGAAGGACCCAAAGGCTCCACGGGTGGCTAAGTCTAAACCGGCTCCGGTACCGGTTCCGGCACCACGAACGACCTCGGCAAAACCTCTGCCGCAGCGTTCGTCTGGGAGGAACCCGGAATCATCAACAAAAGAGGTGACCCAGCACATGCCCCTGGCCCAACCCCAACCCATCATCCCTGACCCAAATACGTGGTCACAGGTGGTGAGGAAGGGGAAAGGGAAGAAGACCACTGCACCACAGGTGACGGCCACCCCGAAGGCATCTCCCGCTCCGCTCCTAAAGCCGAGGGTATTTACCGCACCCCAATCCGCCGCGGTTGTGGTGACCCTCAAAGAAGGGACGGAGACGGACTACAAGACGGTGATGGGGAAGGCCACCACCATCAAACTTGCGGAGCTGGGTCTACAGACTGTGAAAGTGAGGAGCACAGCGGCCGGGGCTCGCCTCATTGAAGTCCCAGGAGTAAATAGTGGGGCAATGGCCGACAACCTGGCCGAGAAGCTGAGGAGCCTTGTCGGGGACGTGGCGGACGTTCATCGACCCATCAAGACGGCAGATATAAGAATCTCCGGATTTGATGAAGCTGTGGCCCCGGAAACCGTCCAGGCGGCCATTGCCGAGAAGGGGGCGTGCCCAGCTAGTCAAATTCGGATGGGCAGGATCCGGCTGGCACCTAACCAGACCGGGTCCGTTATAGCCGTATGCCCGGTAGCGGCAGCCAACGCTGTGGTGGCCGCTGGGCGGCTGCAGGTAGGGTGGACCTCTGCCCGAGTGGAGCCCCTGGACCCGCTACCTATGAGGTGCTACAGGTGCATGGGAACTGGTCACACCCGTGCACTCTGTCCCTCTCCGGTAGATAGGAGCGGGCTATGCTACCGATGTGGCAAAACCGGCCACACAACGAGGGAGTGTGAGGCGGAGAAAGCGTGGTGTGCCGTGTGCCACCACGCCAAACTGCCGGCTGGCCATGTAATGGGGGGACCCTCGTGCACCCCCCCATACACAAGAGGGAAAATGGCTGCCACCGCCACCGCCAGGTCCCACGTAGCTGCCAAACCGCAGGAGGTCCCCCAGAACAAGGCGTCGCGACCATACAGTGAGGAGCAAAATATGGAAGAACACTAATGCCAGCACAACCAATACCGATAATTTGGGACGTGCTGCAGGCTAATCTGAACCACTCCGCCCGAGCTCAGGATTTACTCCTGCAGCATATGGCGGAGTGGGGCATTAGTGTTGCGATCGTGGCGGAGCCCTATTTTGCTCCTCCCCAGCCCAACTGGGTTGGCGACGCGGACGGGCTGGTGGCAATGGTGGCCCCACCCATGGGAGACCACCCCCCACTTGCCAAAACCGAGGGCGGCTCCGGCTACGCAGCGGCCAAATGGGGAGACACGGTACTCGTGGCGGTGTACTTCTCCCCCAACAGGCCGCTGGTTGAGTTCGAGCGCTACCTCGGTAGGCTCACGGGGGTGGTCGCAAGAGCGGCGCCGTCACCGGTGCTGGTGATGGGGGACCTCAACGCCAAGTGCAGGGCGTGGGGGTCCCCAGTCACGGATCCCAAGGGCCAGGCCCTTTGGGAATGGTCCGTGCGTTCCGGCCTCGTGGTGGCAAATAGGGGCACTGAGCACACCTGTGTCCGCCGGCAGGGGGGGTCCATAGTGGACATCACTTTCGCCTCCCCTGCGATTGCGGACAGGATGTCAGACTGGCGGGTCCTGCTGGACACGGAGACCCTCTCCGACCACAGGTACATTCGGATGAGGGTCTCCAAGTCGATGGCGGCTCCGGCGCAGGGCCCTGCAGTGCCAGCGGGACGTGCTCAGTTCCCCAGGTGGAGCCTCGCCACCTTGGACCGAGACATGGCCGAGGAGACGGCGATGGTCGAGGTTTGGCGAGCACCTCCACCAGACCGGACCGCGGATGTTGAGGAGAGGGCTGCGCAATTCCGGGCGTCACTCACCTCGGTGTGTGACGCCGCCATGCGCAGGGTGGGGCGGCCGCCTGCAAAGAACCGAGTCTACTGGTGGACGGGGGAGGTTGCGGCCCTCCGTCTCACCTGTAACGCGGCCAGACGGGCCTACACTCGGTGCAGGCGGCGAAGGCAACACACGGTGGAGGAGGAGGGGCTCCTTCATGAGGCCCTCCGGCAGGCGAAGGAGGCGCTGTCGGCGGCCATCGCTAAGGCCAAAGACTCAGCCTATGAGGAGTTCCTGGCGACGTTGGACAGGGATCCATGGGGGCGTCCATACAAGGTGGTACGCAATAAAATGCGCCACGCCCCCGGCATGGATTCCCTGGAGCCGGAACTCCTCGGCAGGGTGGTTGAGGGTCTTTTCCCGGCAGCGCCGGACTTTGTCCCGCCCTGCATGGTGGCCCCCGCGGAGGAGCCGCTGGAACCGGAAGCGGTCCCCCCGGTGACGGACGGCGAGCTGGGGTACGCCATCCACCGGCTGCGGGGCTGCAAAAAGGCCCCTGGCCCGGACGGCGTCCCTGGACGCATCCTTCCAGTGGCGCTGAAACACCTCGGAGACCGCCTGAAAGACCTCTTCGACGATTGTCTGGAGGCAGGGCGGTTTCCGAGGTGCTGGAAGGAGGGGAGGCTATGCCTCCTCCGAAAGGATAACAGGCCGGCGGACTCCCCTTCGGGGTGGAGGCCCATTGTGCTGTTGGACGAATCCGGGAAGATGTTCGAACGCATCATCGCTTCCCGGATCGTCCAACATCTTGAGAGCACAGGGCCGAACGTGTCGGACCGCCAGTTCGGCTTCCGAACGGGGCGGTCGACGATGGGGGCGTTGGGAGCCCTACGGTCATTCTGTGGCTATGCTGCGGAGCGGGGGGAGGGAGTTGTGGCGGTGTCTCTCGACATCGCCAATGCGTTCGGCTCCCTCCCGTACGCGGTGATAATGGAGGCACTCCGCTACCATGGAGTGCCTCCCTATCTGAGGCGGACATTAGAGCACTACCTCTCACAAAGGGTAGTGCTCTATATGGGACAGGACGGGCAGCGCCACGAAAGGGAGATGGCCTGCGGAGTCCCTCAAGGCTCCGTGCTTGGACCCCTCTTGTGGAATGTCGGTTTCGACTGGGCCATTAGAGGGGTCCTGCTCCCCCGGATGACTGTCATCTGCTACGCAGATGACACGATGGTGGCTATCCGGGGAGCGGAGCTAGAGGAGGCTCTGCGGAGGGCGGCGGTCGCGGCAGACCTTATGGTCACGAGGATCGGACTGCTGGGGCTGAGGGTGGCGCTGCCCAAAACAGACGCAATTCTCTTCGGAGGAAGGGGCTGGCGCCCGCCGGCGGCGCTAGCAATACCAGTAGGCGGAGAAGCGGTCCAGGTGAAGGCCAGCATAAAATACCTGGGCATTCACCTGGACCGCAGGTGGGATTTCGGGGAGCATTTCCGCCGGCTTGCTCCCCGAATAGTGGCGGCGGCGTCGGCCCTGGGCAGACTGCTGCCCAACGTGGGGGGTCCGAACGTGGCGTGCCGCAAGTTATACGCGGGGGTGGCCCGGAGTATGGCCGTGTATGGTGCGCCGATCTGGGCCGATCGGCTCAGTGCCACCAACAAGGCCCGCCTCCGGGCCCCACAAAGGGTGGTCGCCACGCGAATCATCCGGGGATACTGCACAGTGTCGTGGGCGGCGGCGTGCGCCTTAGCGGGCACCACGCCCTGGGAGATGGATGCCCAGGTGCTCGCAGAGGCGCACAGGGAGCGGGAGAGGCGCAGGGCGCAAAATGAATTCCCCGCTCCCGAAGAATTGAGGGAGGAGCGCCGCCAGGCACTGCGCAGGGTGAGGGACCGATGGAGAGAGGAACTGGAGGGGTCCCCCTATGGAGTCCGCACCATAGGGGCACTCCTCCCGTCATTCCCCGGATGGTTAGAGAGGGCGCACGGCATCATCGGGTTTAGGCTGGCGCAGGTAATGACCGGACACGGGTGCTTCGGTCATTACCTGCACCGAATTGGGAGGGAGGCCAGCCCGATGTGCCACGAGTGCGGCGACCCGGACGACACCGCCCAGCACACCCTTGAGGTGTGCAGTCGCTGGGACGGCGAGCGCCGCACTCTGGTGTGCGCTCTCGGAGTGGGGGATCTCTCGCTCCACAGCGTCGTGGCGGCTATGCTGGGGAGCGAGAGATCGTGGGAGGCGGTGGCCTCCTTCTGTGAGTCAATTATCGCACAGAAGGAGGCCTCGGAGCGGGAGCGCGAAGAAAGGGAAGATGCGCTCCCGTTCCGGCGTAGACGTTTGGGGCGGAGGCGGGCACGGTACGCTGCCCGCCAAAACCCCTAGTGGAGTCCGTGGGTAAGGGGCCCACGACATAGACTCCACACGTCTGGGGGAGGGATCGTAGCGTTTTCCGATCCCTCCCTCCTTTGGCGCGGGAGCCCTGGCGGCAGCCAGGGCAGCCGGGGGGCGCCGTGGTAGAATGTCCGCGACCCCATAGCGCCCCCACAAACGGCAGTGCGGAGAATCGCCGGTGTGGTTTTAGTGGGTATGCCCCTCCTTATGAGGGGTGAGTCCCACATAACCCCCCACCTTGGCTTCCCTAGCCTCGGGGGGTATGCGTAAAGCATTTCCACACCGTCAAAAAAAAAAAAAAAAAAAAAAAAAAAAAAAAAAAAAAAAAAGGTTAGGTTAGGTTAGGTTAGGTTAGGTTAGGTTAGGTTAGGTTAGGTTAGGTTAGGTTAGGTTAGGTTAGGTTAGGTTAGGTTAGGTTAGGTTAGGTTAGGTTAGGTTAGGTTAGGTTAGGTTAGGTTAGGTTAGGTTAGGTTCCCCCCCGACGGTGTCCACCTTGTCGTGGTGGGGGGGCTCAGTAACTGCGGTTGGGCGCCGCAGCGAAGCCAAGAGACACCAGGGTGAGGGGCCTACGGGCCAAGACGGGAGAGGAGGAGACCGAGGAGGAGACCGGCGGAGCATGACTCGGGTGGGCGCCTCGGCGTTTGTGCTCACCACAATCAATGAGGGATTGTGGTGTAGTATACACCTCCGTCGGTGGAGGAGACCGAGAGGGAGGGCTGGCGGGACATTACTCGGGTGGGCACCTCGGTGCTTGTGCAACTGCACTCCCGTCGGCGTTTGGTGAGGGAACCCACGGGGTAGGGGCTTTTGTCCTCCCGTGGTGGGGCGAGGGTGTCATGGGGTAGGGGCGTTTGTCCTCCCGTGGCAGGGTTAGGGGGTAGGGGCATTTGTCCTCCCGTAGCGGGTCGAGGGGGTAGGGGCTTTTGTCCTCCCTTCGTATCGAGAGGGTGCCATGGGGTAGGGGCGTTTGTCCTCCCGTGGCAGGGTTAGGGGGTAGGGGCTTTTGTCCTCCCGTAGCGGGTCGAGGGGGTAGGGGCTTTTGTCCTCCCTTCGTATGGAGAGGGTGCCATGGGGTAGGGGCGTTTGTCCTCCCGTGGCAGGGTTAGGGGGTAGGGGCTTTTGTCCTCCCGTAGCGGGTCGAGGGGGTAGGGGCTTTTGTCCTCCCTTCGTATGGAGAGGGGGCCATGGGGTAGGGGCGTTTGTCCTCCCGTGGCCAGGAGGCTGGGACCGAAGCACCGTGTGTCGGTGGCGGTCCTAGCCTCCAGAGGGCCCCTCAGCGTGGCTCTGCAGCAGCAGAGTCCACGTCTGATATGGGGCGGGTGTAGTGGTGGCGTAGCTGGAGGGGACATGTTCCCTGAAGGCATCCCCACTACACGCAGGACCTGAGAGGGCGATCACGGGGTCGTTCGCCGCTCTCCCGGCGTGGAGGTCCTCGGTGAGGGTGCGTCGGATGCATGAGGTGTCGCCCTGCATGCGTCTGACGCGGTGGGGCTTTTTGGCCTTCCACCAGGGAGGGGACGGCTTCGGCTGTCAGCGGCAGGGGGTGTTCGCGGTGACATGTTCGCGATCCCGTGTCACCCCCACGACGCCGCGAGTGGGCATACCATGGAGTTTTAGTCGGTAGGCTACTGCTTCTCAGTAGAGTCCGACATACCCACGCTCTTCCCCGTAGAGCGGGGATCCAATGAGGATTTCTCCATGTAAAAAAAAAAAAAAAAAAAAAGGTTAGGTTAGGTTAGGTTAGGTTAGGTTAGGTTAGGTTAGGTTAGGTTAGGTTAGGTTAGGTTAGGTTAGGTTAGGTTAGGTTAGGTTAGGTTAGGTTAGGTTAGGTTAGGTTGAGGTTTTCTGAAAGGGTGTTTACGTGACGATTGTAGTGAAATTTGGAATACATATAAAGACGAATTTTTGCTATCATATACGGACTTGCTTTCTACGAAAAACTCGCGACTTGGCTTTCTTTTTTGACTTTTTCGATTTTGGCATAACGAACTTTTTGTGAGCGTTTATTTTTGTTTCTTATTAAATTCATTTCTTCTTGTTGGTTTAGTTTTCTGTGTTTTTCTTTTTTACATAAATTTCTACTCCGCGTTTACTATCCGTCGCCGTTTAGTTGGTAATTTTTGGACGTCCCGTTCCAAAGTTATTCAGCTTTTACGGCGGGCGTTTTTTAAACCGCGGAGTTTTGAAACTTTTGTAAAAAATCTTGTAAAAATTGTATTTAGCTTTTCTTTTCACTTTCTTAATTGTTTTTTCACTTGTAAATTTCTTCTGGCGATCTTCTATCGACCTGTTTTGGCTGCATATTTTTAGAACCTTCTGTTCTAAAGATATTTTCATTTTTCATTTTACTATTTTTTTCCATCAGGCGCTGCGAACTTTTTATTAACTTTGTTTTCTTTTTTCAAAAATTGTAGCGTCTGTTCTATTAGAGTCTTTGAGTTTTGGTTTTGGGTATTGCGTAGGGGGTGTTGAGGGCTACCCATTGACACCTCAAACGTATTTTTAGCTTATTAGGGGGGGGAGAAATTTGTAAAAACGTCGGTAATTTTCTTAACTTTGTAAATTTGGCACGACTCACCCTTGACCGTTTTTCGGGAGAAACGGTTTTTCTTCCGTTTTAAAGCGGTTGGGAGTGGGTTTTGACCAGGGGTAGTTGTAAAATGGGGGATTCAGCCCCGGACGAAGACGGGGGAGGGGGGAAAAAGGGGGGGATGGTCCTGAGGTACAGGAACCTCAATGCTTCTGCCGGACCCAGTGCGGAACGAGGGAGCCTGGAGGACACGCGTAGTGCCGAGGGGTCCTCCAAAGGGGGGAAAAAGGGGGGGAAAAGGGGGGGAGACGTATTGACGAAAACCGCGTCTTCTGACGTAGTGGAGTCTGGGGAATACGTTCCGGACTCAGAGTCCGAAATGGAGGTGGCTCGCGATGTGGAGCAAGAGGCTTCTTTGGGCCTTAAGAGGACCAGGAGCCTCGTCAGCTCGGACAGTGACGCTGACGAGCCGGGACAGGGCAGAGGGGCCAAAGTCGGCTCTAGCCACCGAGGTCGGCGCCCTGCGCCGAAGGGAGCATACGCGGGGCTCAGCTCCGCTAAGGCCAGGCTGAGGGAGGCAGAATTCAAGGATTATGAGAGGGAGGCGGACAAGGCTTCGGCGTACCTGCTGGATCCCCCTGACCGCACTCTGCGATCCGACCGGGCACGAAGGACCCCGTCAAGGGAGAGAAGCCCGGTGCTGGGTACACCCAGCGAAACGGCGGAGGACTGCACTGAGGCGCTACAGAGGTGCGCCAAAACCGTGCTGGCTGAGGTGCGAAGGTCAGGCAACCTCAAGGGAGACGTTCAGGGCCGCATGAAGGACGCCTGCCTTGAGATCCTAGAGGTTGCCAACACCATGAAGACCACTACGGAAGCCGAGGAGATCCGTAAGTTGAGGGCGGATAACCGTAGGATGCGCAAGCACATTGCGGACCTCCAGGTAGAAGCGAAAGCGCTCCAGACCGCCTTCTCCCAACGGGAAAAGCCAATCCGAGCACCGCAAGGGAACATCGCCCAGGACATGAACCTGGTAGACCTCCTAGAGGACCTCAAGAGGGACCTGTTCATGTCGCTGGGCGAGATGGTAAACGTTCGCATTGGCGAACTGGAGCGCAGGCTCCCGGCTGAGCCCACCCTCCGCCCTCCTTTACAGGCGGATAAGAAGGCCGCGGCTGCTGCTGCGGCTGCTGCTGCGGCTCCTTCCGCAACTAGCAGCCAAACTGCGAAGGACCCAAAGGCTCCACGGGTGGCTAAGTCTAAACCGGCTCCGGTACCGGTTCCGGCACCACGAACGACCTCGGCAAAACCTCTGCCGCAGCGTTCGTCTGGGAGGAACCCGGAATCATCAACAAAAGAGGTGACCCAGCACATGCCCCTGGCCCAACCCCAACCCATCATCCCTGACCCAAATACGTGGTCACAGGTGGTGAGGAAGGGGAAAGGGAAGAAGACCACTGCACCACAGGTGACGGCCACCCCGAAGGCATCTCCCGCTCCGCTCCTAAAGCCGAGGGTATTTACCGCACCCCAATCCGCCGCGGTTGTGGTGACCCTCAAAGAAGGGACGGAGACGGACTACAAGACGGTGATGGGGAAGGCCACCACCATCAAACTTGCGGAGCTGGGTCTACAGACTGTGAAAGTGAGGAGCACAGCGGCCGGGGCTCGCCTCATTGAAGTCCCAGGAGTAAATAGTGGGGCAATGGCCGACAACCTGGCCGAGAAGCTGAGGAGCCTTGTCGGGGACGTGGCGGACGTTCATCGACCCATCAAGACGGCAGATATAAGAATCTCCGGATTTGATGAAGCTGTGGCCCCGGAAACCGTCCAGGCGGCCATTGCCGAGAAGGGGGCGTGCCCAGCTAGTCAAATTCGGATGGGCAGGATCCGGCTGGCACCTAACCAGACCGGGTCCGTTATAGCCGTATGCCCGGTAGCGGCAGCCAACGCTGTGGTGGCCGCTGGGCGGCTGCAGGTAGGGTGGACCTCTGCCCGAGTGGAGCCCCTGGACCCGCTACCTATGAGGTGCTACAGGTGCATGGGAACTGGTCACACCCGTGCACTCTGTCCCTCTCCGGTAGATAGGAGCGGGCTATGCTACCGATGTGGCAAAACCGGCCACACAACGAGGGAGTGTGAGGCGGAGAAAGCGTGGTGTGCCGTGTGCCACCACGCCAAACTGCCGGCTGGCCATGTAATGGGGGGACCCTCGTGCACCCCCCCATACACAAGAGGGAAAATGGCTGCCACCGCCACCGCCAGGTCCCACGTAGCTGCCAAACCGCAGGAGGTCCCCCAGAACAAGGCGTCGCGACCATACAGTGAGGAGCAAAATATGGAAGAACACTAATGCCAGCACAACCAATACCGATAATTTGGGACGTGCTGCAGGCTAATCTGAACCACTCCGCCCGAGCTCAGGATTTACTCCTGCAGCATATGGCGGAGTGGGGCATTAGTGTTGCGATCGTGGCGGAGCCCTATTTTGCTCCTCCCCAGCCCAACTGGGTTGGCGACGCGGACGGGCTGGTGGCAATGGTGGCCCCACCCATGGGAGACCACCCCCCACTTGCCAAAACCGAGGGCGGCTCCGGCTACGCAGCGGCCAAATGGGGAGACACGGTACTCGTGGCGGTGTACTTCTCCCCCAACAGGCCGCTGGTTGAGTTCGAGCGCTACCTCGGTAGGCTCACGGGGGTGGTCGCAAGAGCGGCGCCGTCACCGGTGCTGGTGATGGGGGACCTCAACGCCAAGTGCAGGGCGTGGGGGTCCCCAGTCACGGATCCCAAGGGCCAGGCCCTTTGGGAATGGTCCGTGCGTTCCGGCCTCGTGGTGGCAAATAGGGGCACTGAGCACACCTGTGTCCGCCGGCAGGGGGGGTCCATAGTGGACATCACTTTCGCCTCCCCTGCGATTGCGGACAGGATGTCAGACTGGCGGGTCCTGCTGGACACGGAGACCCTCTCCGACCACAGGTACATTCGGATGAGGGTCTCCAAGTCGATGGCGGCTCCGGCGCAGGGCCCTGCAGTGCCAGCGGGACGTGCTCAGTTCCCCAGGTGGAGCCTCGCCACCTTGGACCGAGACATGGCCGAGGAGACGGCGATGGTCGAGGTTTGGCGAGCACCTCCACCAGACCGGACCGCGGATGTTGAGGAGAGGGCTGCGCAATTCCGGGCGTCACTCACCTCGGTGTGTGACGCCGCCATGCGCAGGGTGGGGCGGCCGCCTGCAAAGAACCGAGTCTACTGGTGGACGGGGGAGGTTGCGGCCCTCCGTCTCACCTGTAACGCGGCCAGACGGGCCTACACTCGGTGCAGGCGGCGAAGGCAACACACGGTGGAGGAGGAGGGGCTCCTTCATGAGGCCCTCCGGCAGGCGAAGGAGGCGCTGTCGGCGGCCATCGCTAAGGCCAAAGACTCAGCCTATGAGGAGTTCCTGGCGACGTTGGACAGGGATCCATGGGGGCGTCCATACAAGGTGGTACGCAATAAAATGCGCCACGCCCCCGGCATGGATTCCCTGGAGCCGGAACTCCTCGGCAGGGTGGTTGAGGGTCTTTTCCCGGCAGCGCCGGACTTTGTCCCGCCCTGCATGGTGGCCCCCGCGGAGGAGCCGCTGGAACCGGAAGCGGTCCCCCCGGTGACGGACGGCGAGCTGGGGTACGCCATCCACCGGCTGCGGGGCTGCAAAAAGGCCCCTGGCCCGGACGGCGTCCCTGGACGCATCCTTCCAGTGGCGCTGAAACACCTCGGAGACCGCCTGAAAGACCTCTTCGACGATTGTCTGGAGGCGGGGCGGTTTCCGAGGTGTTGGAAAGAGGGGAGGCTATGCCTCCTCCGTAAGGAAAATCGGCCGGCGGACTCCCCTTCGGGGTGGAGGCCCATTGTGCTGTTGGACGAATCCGGGAAGATGTTCGAGCGCATCATCGCTTCCCGGATCGTCCAACATCTTGAGAGCACAGGGCCGAACGTGTCGGACCGCCAGTTCGGCTTCCGAACGGGGCGGTCGACGATGGGGGCGTTGGGAGCCCTACGGTCATTCTGTGGCTATGCTGCGGAGCGGGGGGAGGGAGTTGTGGCGGTGTCTCTCGACATCGCCAATGCGTTCGGCTCCCTCCCGTACGGGGTGATAATGGAGGCACTCCGCTACCATGGAGTGCCTCCCTATCTGAGGCGGACATTAGAGCACTACCTCTCACAAAGGGTAGTGCTCTATATGGGGCAGGATGGGCAGCGCCGCGAAAGGGAGATGGCCTGCGGAGTCCCTCAAGGCTCCGTGCTTGGACCCCTCCTGTGGAATGTCGGTTTCGACTGGGCCATTAGAGGGGTCCTGCTCCCCCGGATGACTGTCATCTGCTACGCAGATGACACGATGGTGGCTATTCGGGGAGCGGAGCTAGAGGAGGCTCTGCGGAGGGCGGCGGTCGCGGCAGACCTTATGGTCACGAGGATCGGACTGCTGGGGCTGAGGGTGGCGCTGCCCAAAACAGACGCAATTCTCTTCGGAGGAAGGGGCTGGCGCCCGCCAGCGGCGCTAGCGATACCAGTAGGCGGAGAAGCAGTCCAGGTGAAGGCCAGTATAAAATACCTGGGCATTCACCTGGACCGCAGGTGGGATTTCGGGGAGCATTTCCGCCGACTTGCTCCCCGAATAGTGGCGGCGGCGTCGGCCCTGGGCAGACTGCTGCCCAACGTGGGGGGTCCGAACGTGGCGTGCCGCAAGTTATACGCGGGGGTGGCCCGGAGTATGGCCGTGTATGGTGCGCCGATCTGGGCCGATCGGCTCAGTGCCACCAACAAGGCCCGCCTCCGGGCCCCGCAAAGAGTGGTCGCCACGCGAATCATCCGGGGATACTGCACAGTGTCGTGGGCGGCGGCGTGCGCCTTAGCGGGCACCACGCCCTGGGAGATGGATGCCCAGGTGCTCGCAGAGGCGCACAGGGAGCGGGAGAGGCGCAGGGCGCAAAATGAATTCCCCGCTCCCGAAGAATTGAGGGAGGAGCGCCGCCAGGCACTGCGCAGGGTGAGGGACCGATGGAGAGAGGAACTGGAGGGGTCCCCCTATGGAGTCCGCACCATAGGGGCACTCCTCCCGTCATTCCCCGGATGGTTAGAGAGGGCGCACGGCATCATCGGGTTTAGGCTGGCGCAGGTAATGACCGGACACGGGTGCTTCGGTCATTACCTGCACCGAATTGGGAGGGAGGCCAGCCCGATGTGCCACGAGTGCGGCGACCCGGACGACACCGCCCAGCACACCCTTGAGGTGTGCAGTCGCTGGGACGGTGAGCGCCGCACTCTGGTGTGCGCTCTCGGAGTGGGGGATCTCTCGCTCCACAGCGTCGTGGCGGCTATGCTGGGGAGCGAGAGATCGTGGGAGGCGGTGGCCTCCTTCTGTGAGTCAATTATCGCACAGAAGGAGGCCTCGGAGCGGGAGCGCGAAGAAAGGGAAGATGCGCTCCCGTTCCGGCGTAGACGTTTGGGGCGGAGGCGGGCACGGTACGCTGCCCGCCAAAACCCCTAGTGGAGTCCGTGGGTGAGGGGCCCACGACATAGACTCCACACGTCTGGGGGAGGGATCGTAGCGTTTTCCGATCCCTCCCTCCTTTGGCGCGGGAGCCCTGGCGGCAGCCAGGGCAGCCGGGGGGCGCCGTGGTAGAATGTCCGCGACCCCATAGCGCCCCCACAAACGGCAGTGCGGAGAATCGCCGGTGTGGTTTTAGTGGGTATGCCCCTCCTTATGAGGGGTGAGTCCCACATAACCCCCCACCTTGGCTTCCCTAGCCTCGGGGGGTATGCGTAAAGCATTTCCACACCGTCAAAAAAAAAAAAAAAAAAAAAAAAAGGTTAGGTTAGGTTAGGTTAGGTTAGGTTAGGTTAGGTTAGGTTAGGTTAGGTTAGGTTAGGTTAGGTTAGGTTAGGTTAGGTTAGGTTAGGTTAGGTTAGGTTAGGTTAGGTTAGGTTAGGTTAGGTTAGGTTAGGTTAGGTTAGGTTAGGTTAGGTTAGGTTAGGTTAGGTTAGGTTAGGTTAGGTTAGGTTCGCGGGAAGAGGGAGTCCAACCGCTCCTGGAAGACGTCAGGCAGTGGAGGCTCGATTCCCGCCGTGATGTCATTCAAAAGTGGAAGCAAAGGCTAGAGGTGCCAAATGCCGGCCACTGGACCATCGGAGCGATCCGGCCCGTCCTGGAGAGATGGGTCGGAAGAAAGGAGGGGTTTCTCTCCTTCCACCTTGTACAGGTCCTCTCGGGGCATGGCTGCTTCGGCAAATACCTGTGCAGGGTGGCAGGACGGGAACCGACAGCGGTATGCCACGAGTGCGGCGCCGCTGAAGACACGGCGCAGCACACGCTGGAGGTGTGCCCAAGTTGGGCGGAGCAGCGGGCCACACTCGTGGCCGTGGTGGGGAACGACCTCTCCCTGCCCGCCGTGGTAGAGGCCATGGTAGGCAGCGACAGGTCGTGGGAGGCGATGTCCTCCTTCTGCGAGGACGTGATGGCGCAGAAGGAGGCAGCGGAGCGTGGCAGGGAGGACGATCCGGCCTCTCAGCCTATGCGCCGCAAACGCGTGGGGCGACGGCGGTTGGTCTACGACCGCCGATTACCCCCATAAGGGTGCCTGTGGGCGGCAGACACGGGGACGTCTGTCGCCTACATGAAGGTCCCCGAGCGGGAGGCTGCCGGGTAATCGGCACGCCTGTCAGAAGGTGGGAGGAGGCTGGCTCTCCTCAGAGATGAGTCCGGAGTCCCGGACGGCCGCTGGCAAGATTGCGGTAGTGTGCCTAGAGCGTTCCCGTGACCTTGCCCCATAGCACAGAGGCGGCAAATAGAGGGGTTTTTAGTGGGTACACCATAGGCCTCATTAGCCGACATGGGAGTCCCACATAACCACCGGGGTCCGTCCCCGCACCCTGGTGGTATGCGTAACGCATTTTCCCCTCTTAAAAAAAAAAAAAAAAAAAAAAAAAAAAAAAAAAAAAAAAAAAAAAAAAAAAAAAAAAAAAAAAAAAAAAAAAAAAAAAAAAAAAAAAAAAAAAAAAAAAAAAAAAAAAAAAAAAAAAAAAAAAAAAAAAAAAAAAAAAAAAAAAAAAAAGGTTAGGTTAGGTTAGGTTAGGTTAGGTTAGGTTAGGTTAGGTTAGGTTCCACGGACCTGCTCGGTTGTCCGAGTGGGCGGGGAGGTGAACCCCGACGTGGCGCGTCCCCGGGTGGTGGATAGGGGAACGCCCCGGCTACTGACGTCGAGCCGGGGTAGGACGTAGTCCCGCGAACCAAACACTGGGGGGGAAACGGGGGGCTTCGGCCCAGGGGGGGAAAGGGGGGCTTCGGCCCGTGAGGGACTCTCCGCGCGTCCCTCTGAGTAGCAGAGGGCGCAGTGGATGAGGTCGGAGGAGGAGCCGTGGGACGTTTGTCCCCGGGAGGGTTCTCCGCGCGTCCCTCTGAATAGCAGAGGGCGCAGTGGATGAACCAAGGGAGGGCGGGCCTGGCGAGCACTTACCATGCCGTCAGGCAGGCACTGGGGGGGTTTATCCTGCCCGCGCCACCGCCGGACCCGTAACCCCGTTTCGAGTGTCGTGGTCACGTCTCGCGGCTTGGAACGGGAACGGGGGTCTTGCCTTCATTGGCCGGACCGCGAGGAGACAACCTCTGAAAAAACCCTTAACCCCGGCGCTGGGGCACGTGGCGTCGAGGTTCTCCTGTGGTGTCGATCGGGGCACTGTTTTTCGCACTAACCTCTGGGTTCTCCCGCCGCGCGGGCGCTTGAGGAGGTCGGAAGGGCCCTTGACGTGTCGCGGGTATGTGTTGTTGCCTGGTCAGCGAGCCCTCTGCTTCTCTGACACTGCCTATCTGCCTGGAAGGATTGTGCATTGGGTTTCTGAGAAACCCAAACGCAGATCCATTCTCTGGGTGGGTCGGCGGTGTTAGCGTGGTAGGAGGCTCACGCATCGGGTGCCACACATATCCGTGGCGCGCCCGGGGGGCTTTCGGCCTCCAATGGTGGCTGTGGGAGGGAGACTCCAGTTCTTCGTGCGCAACGCAGGTCCCCGATCGACACCCTTAGGAGTGGCTGCGTAGGTAACGCAGTCACTAGCGGCCAACCCTGGGAGACCGCCCGCCCTCCCAGTGGTAGTAGGGTTACCCAGGTACAGGGGGCACTGCCTGGGTGGACCGGTCATTTCCCCCATACTCGTGGGAATACAAAATTTCAAGACCTAAAACTTTAGATTTAAGCTTAGATATAAGTGACGACTTGGCGAGGAACACGGCTACTGATAATATGGCGAACGCAGCGGCGACCACGGCGGCGCAGCCGCAATTGCGCATCGAGCTAACACGGCTCGAACATGACGTCATGCGCAATAAGGAGTCAGCTCATTTGGAAGTGAAGGACTGCGACCCGATGTCGCACTCCAACACCAGCAATCCCGGCACGATTGAGGAAACATGTGCAGATGGCAGAACCACGAGAGTCTCTCTGGAGGGCACTGCTGCCGCGGCAGCAGCAGGAGATACTCCGAGGCCAGGAGGAAGCAAGAGACCTCGTACGGCTGGCGCTGACGAGGCAGAGCCCAGACTCAAAGTGAACACTGCTCGCAGGGGCAAGGGCGCTGGATCGAGGGGCCACTACAGTGGGATGGCCGCAGCGAGAGCGCAGCTCAAGGCACACTTGGAGGACATGGGGCACGAGAGGGCGTACGCAGATCGGAAACAGAGTTCCCCGCTCGAGAAGAGGGAAACCCTTCGACTGAAGAGCCGGGACAAGAGGGTTGCCGCGGTGGATGGTTCCAGAATGAGGATTGAACCAAGCCGCAGCCGCAGCCGTAGCTCGTCTGTACACACGGAGGATGACCACATCCAGGTCGTACGTAAAGCTGCCAAGACGGTCCTAGAGGAGGCGACCAAATCCAGCAACCTCAATGGAAAGGTCAAGAGCCGTATGTATCAGGCCTGCAAAGACATACTGGCAGCTGCCGAACGCCTTGAGGGCAGGGGAGAGGAAGAGGAGATCCGCACCCTGAAAGCCGACAACAGGAGAATGAAGGAGGAACTAGCTCACCTGCGGGACGAGACCAGAGCGCTACGCACGGCATTCTCAGAACGTCGCACTGAGACCACGACGGCCCCTCGCGCTGATAATCCAATCCTGGAATCAGTGACCGATGCTCTAAGGGAGTTTAAAGTGCAGCTGACCAGAGAACTCTTTGTCTCACTAGGAGATATGGTCAACGCACGAATGGATGAGGTAAAAAGTCTCCTCCCGCCCGCACCGATCCTCCGACCGCCTTTAGCCGCGGATCGAGCGAAGGCAGACCCTCCCACCAGCCGGCCAAAAGCAAAGAGGACTCAAGCTGCCTCCGCAGCTACAACTGAGCCAGCAAAGTCTGGTACAACGGGGTCCAACCTGATGCCCCCTGCCAGACCTGCTCCAGCCCCGAGGACCAAAAAGGTGAAGAGTAAGCCTAAACCACGGCGGGATCCCCCAACGCCCCATCAAGCTGAGCCCGTCTCCGGTGCTCAGCCGGAAGCACCACCTGCCCAACCGCAATGGACGACAGTGGTTAAAAGGGGAAAGAAGAAGGCTAATACTCCTAAGCCTCTGCCCCCGAAAGCCCAGGCCAAGAAGACCCCGCAGGATCCACGGAAGCTTACTGCGCCTAGGACCGCTGCTATCGTGGTAGCGCTGAAGCCCGGTACAGAGGCCACCTACGCCTCCGTTATGACTAAGGCAACCACGTCGCTCAAACTTGGAGACCTGGGTATTGAGCACGTGCGGATCCGTAAAACGGCAGCTGGAGCTCGTGTCATCGAGGTACCAGGAGAAGAAAATAGCAGGGTTGCTGATGACCTGTGCACCAAGATAGGCGAACTGGTGGGTGGCGACGCGAGGGTATACCGAGCAGTTAAAATGGCCAAGCTGCTGATATCCGGGCTTGATGAATCGGCTACTCCGGACGCAGTTGCGGGCGCCATATCCACCAAGGGAGGATGCTTGTTGGCGCAGGTCAAGGTGGGAGCCATCCAGGCACGCCCGAATGGCACAGGCACAACTTGGGTGGAGTGCCCGATCACATCTGCTCAGAGATTGGCTATAACTGGACGGCTGCTGGTGGGGTGGTCATCTGCGCAAGTGAGGGTACTGGAGCGGACGCCAATGCGATGCTACCGATGCATGGGCACTGGGCACACGCGCGCACTTTGCCCATCGTCGGTTGACCGGAGTGCCCTGTGTCACAGGTGTAGTCGGCCTGACCACCGAAAGGCGGACTGCGATGCGCCTGCATTCTGCGCGGTGTGTCATCTCTCCAAACGCCCCGCAGGCCATATAATGGGAGGGAAAACATGTTGCCCCCCTCCAATAAGAGGAAAAGAGGCTCCAGCCGGTAAGAAAACCCCGGAGGTCCTAGAAGAGAACGCCGATCACCCGGACGATGAGGGGCAGGGTATGGAAATCTAATGCCAGGACAAAACCAGAAACTGGAAATTCTGCAATGCAACGCCAACCACTGCGCCCGCGCTCAGGACCTACTCATGCAGGTGGTAGCAGAGTGGGGCATCAGCGTGGCGGTGATTGCAGAACCATACTCTGTCCCTTCCCAGAATAACTGGGTGGGTGCCACCGACGAGCGTGTGGCCATGATGGCACCGGTGGCGGGTGACTGCCCCCCTCTCACAGAGACAGAGCGAGGTGAGGGATTCGTGGCTGCCAAATGGGGCGGAATTGTACTGGCGGCGGCGTATTTCTCTCCCAATCGACCGCTTGATGCCTTTGAGCGCTTCCTCGCGAGGCTAGGGAGAGTGGTACGGACGGCTGACTCGGCGCAAATCATGGTGTTGGGGGACCTCAACGCCAAGAATATGGCGTGGGGGTGCCCCAATACAGATCCTAAAGGGGCAGCCTTGAGCGACTGGGCGGTGACGATGGAACTGGAGGTAGTCAACCAGGGCAACGTCAACACATGCGTGCGCAGGCAGGGAGGATCCATTGTGGATGTCACGTTCGCGACCCCTGCACTTGCTGCACGCATCTCCGACTGGCGCGTCCTGGTTGATGAAGAGACACTATCCGACCATCGATACATCAGGATGACGGTCTCCCCAGCAGTAGATGTGACGCCGCCCAGCCGCGAAGACCGGGGCACAACAGCCAGGAACGGCAGGGGCTTCCTGAAGTGGTCAGTGGCCAACCTGGACCGCGAAATGGCGGACGAAGCGGCTATGGTGGAGGCATGGTGTCCTCCTCTCTCAGCGGACCGGGACGTTGAGGAGAGAGCGGTAGGCTTCCGTGCGTCGCTGACACGGGTGTGTGACGCTGCTATGCCCAGGGCGAGGAAGCGCACACCTGCTAAAAAGCAGGTCTACTGGTGGTCGCAGGAGATTGCGGCCCTCCGCGCCGCTAGTAACCGTGCTCGGCGCGAGTACACCCGCTGTAGACGAAGGCGACACACGGAAGAGGAGGAGGAGCACCTCTACATGGCCCTCAGAGTGGCGAAGGACGCCCTCAAGGTAGCCATTTCTCGGAGGAAGGATGAGGCGAGAGAGGAATTCTTGGCGACGCTAGACCGGGATCCGTGGGGGAGACCATATAAAATTGTCCGCAACAAAATGAAACGAGCTCCCCCCACGGACTCCTTGGAGCCGGACCTTCTCGCGAGGATTGTCGATGGCCTCTTTCCACCAGCGCCTGACTTTGTCCCTCCGCGCATGGCTGCCCCTGCTGCGGAGCCAGAGGGCCCAACTGACGTCCCGCCAGTCACAGAGAACGAGCTGGAGAGGGTGATTTATCCCCTTCGTTCCAGCAGGAAGGCGCCAGGACCGGACGGAGTGCCAGGAAAAATCCTTCCTCTGGCACTAAAACACCTCGGGGACCGCCTCAAAGACCTCTTCGAGGACTGTATGAGGGAGGGGCGGTTCCCGAAATGCTGGAAGGAGGGTAAACTGTGCCTCCTGCGGAAGGAAGGTCGTCCACCAGACTCTCCATCGGGGTATCGCCCCCTGGTGCTGCTGGACGAGACTGGCAAGATGTTTGAGAGGATCCTCGTCTCTCGCATCCATCAGCACCTGGAGAATACCGGCCCGAACATAAGTGCCGGACAATTCGGGTTCCGGGCGGGGCGGTCCACCATGGACGCACTGAGCTCCCTCAAAGCCTTCAGTGATTACGCGGGAAGCAGGGGGGAAGGAGTGGTGGCGGTATCCCTGGATATCGCCAATGCCTTTGGCACACTCCCCTACTCCGTCATCAAGGAGGCACTTTGTTACCACGGGGTGCCTGCCTACTTAAAGAAAGTACTGGAGAGCTACTTGACGGATAGAAAGGTGCTGTACGAGCGGAGGGGAGGGCAGTGTGCTCGTGAAGTGGGTTGTGGGGTTCCACAGGGCTCAGTACTTGGGCCCTTACTGTGGAACCTAGGATACGACTGGGTCCTACGAGGAGCGCAGCTCCCCCGCATGATCACCATCTGTTACGCGGACGACACGATGGTGGCCGTGCGGGGTGGTGATCTCGAGGAGACTCTGAGGAGGGCAGCTGTCGCCACTGACCTGACGGTGGGTCGCATTGGCCTCCTGGGGCTAAAGGTCTCCCTGGAGAAGACTGAGGCCATTGTCTTCGGGGGGCAAAACTGGCGTTTGCGGGCTGGGACCACGATCCCCGTTGCAGGTGAGACTGTCCAGGTTAAGGCCCACATTAAATATCTGGGCCTCACCCTGGACAGAAAGTGGGAATTCGGGGAGCATTTTGCGAGACTTGCTCCCCGTATTGCGGGCGCTGCGTCGGCACTAGGTCGGCTTCTACCCAATGTGGGGGGGCCTAAAACCACGTGTCGTCGCCTATTCGCAGGTGTCATACGGAGCATGGCGCTGTATGGAGCGCCAATATGGGCCGACCAACTCACCGGGGCAAATAAGTCCCTTCTCCGAAGGCCGCAGCGAGTGGTGGCCCAACGGATTATTCGGGGCTACACGACGGTGTCCTTTGCCGCAGCCTGCCTTCTCGCCTGCACCCCTCCGTGGGAGCTGGACGCTCGGGTTCTGGCAGAGCGATACAGGACGACAGCGGAGGCCAGGGCGAGAGGAGAGTACCCTGACCCAGAGGAGGCGGAGCGCGTGCGCCGACTGGCCGCAGAGAGGCTGAGGGAGCGCTGGAGAAGCGACTTGGAGGACTCCCCCTATGGAACTCGCACCATAGGGGCACTCCTCCCGTCGCTTGATCAGTGGCTGGAGAGGGAACACGGGGCTCTGACATACAGACTCACGCAGGTAATGACCGGACATGGCTGCTTCGGTCATTACCTGCATAACATAAAGAGAGAGCTCAGGCCCCAGTGTCACGAATGTGGTAGCCCAGACGACACGGCTCAGCACACCTTCGAGTCGTGTAGTCGCTGGGACGCAGAGCGTGGAAGGCTGACCGCGGAGATCGGCAGCCAAGATCTCTCGCTGCACAGTGTAGTCACGACTATGCTGTGCAGCAAAACCAAATGGCGGGCAGTGGCCTCTTTCTGCGAAAGCATAATGCTGCAGAAAGAGGCAGCGGAGCGGGAGCGCGAGCAAAACATCGACGCGAACCCGCTCCGGCGCAGGCGGGTGGGAAGAAGGCGTGCACAATTCGCTGCACGCCTGAACCCTTAGCAGAGCCAGTGGGTTAGGGGCCCACATTGCACGGCTCTGCACGTCTGGGGGGAGTTCGTTGCGCTTGCGATGCTCCCCTCCCTAGGCGCGGGTGCCCCGGCGTGAGCTGAACGGGGCGGCCGGGGGCGTCGTGGTAGAATGCTCTGCGACCCCATGACGCCCCCCAAATTGGTTACAAGCGGAAAGTGCCGGAGAAGGTTTTAGTGGGTATGCTCCTCCCTCCCTCTCTCACTCTGAGAGAGTGGTAGACGAGGAGTGAGTCCCACATAACCCCCACAATGGCCTCCCTAGGCCCGGGGGTACTCCTAAAGAGTTTCCCCTCCGTTAAAAAAAAAAAAAAAAAAAAAAGGTTAGGTTAGGTTAGGTTAGGTTAGGTTAGGTTAGGTTAGGTTCCACGGACCTGCTCGGTTGTCCGAGTGGGCGGGGAGGTGAACCCCGACGTGGCGCGTCCCCGGGTGGTGGATAGGGGAACGCCCCGGCTACTGACGTCGAGCCGGGGTAGGACGTAGTCCCGCGAACCAAACACTGGGGGGGAAACGGGGGGCTTCGGCCCAGGGGGGGAAAGGGGGGCTTCGGCCCGTGAGGGACTCTCCGCGCGTCCCTCTGAGTAGCAGAGGGCGCAGTGGATGAGGTCGGAGGAGGAGCCGTGGGACGTTTGTCCCCGGGAGGGTTCTCCGCGCGTCCCTCTGAATAGCAGAGGGCGCAGTGGATGAACCAAGGGAGGGCGGGCCTGGCGAGCACTTACCATGCCGTCAGGCAGGCACTGGGGGGGTTTATCCTGCCCGCGCCACCGCCGGACCCGTAACCCCGCTTCGAGTGTCGTGGTCACGTCTCGCGGCTTGGAACGGGAACGGGGGTCTTGCCTTCATTGGCCGGACCGCGAGGAGACAACCTCTGAAAAAACCCTTAACCCCGGCGCTGGGGCACGTGGCGT
Source organism: Apotomis betuletana (assembly GCA_932273695.1). Taxonomy (NCBI): domain Eukaryota; kingdom Metazoa; phylum Arthropoda; class Insecta; order Lepidoptera; family Tortricidae; genus Apotomis; species Apotomis betuletana. The sequence goes on from OW026304.1 coordinate 27,722,971, forward strand.
CGAGGTTCTCCTGTGGTGTCGATCGGGGCACTGTTTTTCGCACTAACCTCTGGGTTCTCCCGCCGCGCGGGCGCTTGAGGAGGTCGGAAGGGCCCTTGACGTGTCGCGGGTATGTGTTGTTGCCTGGTCAGCGAGCCCTCTGCTTCTCTGACACTGCCTATCTGCCTGGAAGGATTGTGCATTGGGTTTCTGAGAAACCCAAACGCAGATCCATTCTCTGGGTGGGTCGGCGGTGTTAGCGTGGTAGGAGGCTCACGCATCGGGTGCCACACATATCCGTGGCGCGCCCGGGGGGCTTTCGGCCTCCAATGGTGGCTGTGGGAGGGAGACTCCAGTTCTTCGTGCGCAACGCAGGTCCCCGATCGACACCCTTAGGAGTGGCTGCGTAGGTAACGCAGTCACTAGCGGCCAACCCTGGGAGACCGCCCGCCCTCCCAGTGGTAGTAGGGTTACCCAGGTACAGGGGGCACTGCCTGGGTGGACCGGTCATTTCCCCCATACTCGTGGGAATACAAAATTTCAAGACCTAAAACTTTAGATTTAAGCTTAGATATAAGTGACGACTTGGCGAGGAACACGGCTACTGATAATATGGCGAACGCAGCGGCGACCACGGCGGCGCAGCCGCAATTGCGCATCGAGCTAACACGGCTCGAACATGACGTCATGCGCAATAAGGAGTCAGCTCATTTGGAAGTGAAGGACTGCGACCCGATGTCGCACTCCAACACCAGCAATCCCGGCACGATTGAGGAAACATGTGCAGATGGCAGAACCACGAGAGTCTCTCTGGAGGGCACTGCTGCCGCGGCAGCAGCAGGAGATACTCCGAGGCCAGGAGGAAGCAAGAGACCTCGTACGGCTGGCGCTGACGAGGCAGAGCCCAGACTCAAAGTGAACACTGCTCGCAGGGGCAAGGGCGCTGGATCGAGGGGCCACTACAGTGGGATGGCCGCAGCGAGAGCGCAGCTCAAGGCACACTTGGAGGACATGGGGCACGAGAGGGCGTACGCAGATCGGAAACAGAGTTCCCCGCTCGAGAAGAGGGAAACCCTTCGATTGAAGAGCCGGGACAAGAGGGTTGCCGCGGTGGATGGTTCCAGAATGAGGATTGAACCAAGCCGCAGCCGCAGCCGTAGCTCGTCTGTACACACGGAGGATGACCACATTCAGGTCGTACGTAAAGCTGCCAAGACGGTCCTAGAGGAGGCGACCAAATCCAGCAACCTCAATGGAAAGGTCAAGAGCCGTATGTATCAGGCCTGCAAAGACATACTGGCAGCTGCCGAACGCCTTGAGGGCAGGGGAGAGGAAGAGGAGATCCGCACCCTGAAAGCCGACAACAGGAGAATGAAGGAGGAACTAGCTCACCTGCGGGACGAGACCAGAGCGCTACGCACGGCATTCTCAGAACGTCGCACTGAGACCACGACGGCCCCTCGCGCCGATAATCCAATCCTGGAATCAGTGACCGATGCTCTAAGGGAGTTTAAAGTGCAGCTGACCAGAGAACTCTTTGTCTCACTAGGAGATATGGTCAACGCACGAATGGATGAGGTCAAAAGTCTCCTCCCGCCCGCACCGATCCTCCGACCGCCTTTAGCCGCGGATCGAGCGAAGGCAGACCCTCCCACCAGCCGGCCAAAAGCAAAGAGGACTCAAGCTGCCTCCGCAGCTACAACTGAGCCAGCAAAGTCTGGTGCAACGGGGTCCAACCTGATGCCCCCTGCCAGACCTGCTCCAGCCCCGAGGACCAAAAAGGTGAAGAGTAAGCCTAAACCACGGCGGGATCCCCCAACGCCCCATCAAGCTGAGCCCGTCTCCGGTGCTCAGCCGGAAGCACCACCTGCCCAACCGCAATGGACGACAGTGGTTAAAAGGGGAAAGAAGAAGGCTAATACTCCTAAGCCTCTGCCCCCGAAAGCCCAGGCCAAGAAGACCCCGCAGGATCCACGGAAGCTTACTGCGCCTAGGACCGCTGCTATCGTGGTAGCGCTGAAGCCCGGTACAGAGGCCACCTACGCCTCCGTTATGACTAAGGCAACCACGTCGCTCAAACTTGGAGACCTGGGTATTGAGCACGTGCGGATACGCAAAACGGCAGCTGGAGCTCGTGTCATCGAGGTACCCGGAGAAGAAAATAGCAGGGTTGCTGATGACCTGTGCACCAAGATAGGCGAACTGGTGGGTGGCGACGCGAGGGTATACCGAGCAGTTAAAATGGCCAAGCTGCTGATATCCGGGCTTGATGAATCGGCTACTCCGGACGCAGTTGCGGGCGCCATATCCACCAAGGGAGGATGCTTGTTGGCGCAGGTCAAGGTGGGAGCCATCCAGGCACGCCCGAATGGCACAGGCACAACTTGGGTGGAGTGCCCGATCACATCTGCTCAGAGATTGGCTATAACTGGACGGCTGCTGGTGGGGTGGTCATCTGCGCAAGTGAGGGTACTGGAGCGGACGCCAATGCGATGCTACCGATGCATGGGCACTGGGCACACGCGCGCACTTTGCCCATCGTCGGTTGACCGGAGTGCCCTGTGTCACAGGTGTAGTCGGCCTGACCACCGAAAGGCGGACTGCGATGCGCCTGCATTCTGCGCGGTGTGTCATCTCTCCAAACGCCCCGCAGGCCATATAATGGGAGGGAAAACATGTTGCCCCCCTCCAATAAGAGGAAAAGAGGCTCCAGCCGGTAAGAAAACCCCGGAGGTCCTAGAAGAGAACGCCGATCACCCGGACGATGAGGGGCAGGGTATGGAAATCTAATGCCAGGACAAAACCAGAAACTGGAAATTCTGCAATGCAACGCCAACCACTGCGCCCGCGCTCAGGACCTACTCATGCAGGTGGTAGCAGAGTGGGGCATCAGCGTGGCGGTGATTGCAGAACCATACTCTGTCCCTTCCCAGAATAACTGGGTGGGTGCCACCGACGAGCGTGTGGCCATGATGGCACCGGTGGCGGGTGACTGCCCCCCTCTCACAGAGACAGAGCGAGGTGAGGGATTCGTGGCTGCCAAATGGGGCGGAATTGTACTGGCGGCGGCGTATTTCTCTCCCAATCGACCGCTTGATGCCTTTGAGCGCTTCCTCGCGAGGCTAGGGAGAGTGGTACGGACGGCTGACTCGGCGCAAATCATGGTGTTGGGGGACCTCAACGCCAAGAATATGGCGTGGGGGTGCCCCAATACAGATCCTAAAGGGGCAGCCTTGAGCGACTGGGCGGTGACGATGGAACTGGAGGTAGTCAACCAGGGCAACGTCAACACATGCGTGCGCAGGCAGGGAGGATCCATTGTGGATGTCACGTTCGCGACCCCTGCACTTGCTGCACGCATCTCCGACTGGCGCGTCCTGGTTGATGAAGAGACTCTATCCGACCATCGATACATCAGGATGACGGTCTCCCCAGCAGTAGATGTGACGCCGCCCAGCCGCGAAGACCGGGGCACAACAGCCAGGAACGGCAGGGGCTTCCTGAAGTGGTCAGTGGCCAACCTGGACCGCGAAATGGCGGACGAAGCGGCTATGGTGGAGGCATGGTGTCCTCCTCTCTCAGCGGACCGGGACGTTGAGGAGAGAGCGGTAGGCTTCCGTGCGTCGCTGACACGGGTGTGTGACGCTGCTATGCCCAGGGCGAGGAAGCGCACACCTGCTAAAAAGCAGGTCTACTGGTGGTCGCAGGAGATTGCGGCCCTCCGCGCCGCTAGTAACCGTGCTCGGCGCGAGTACACCCGCTGTAGACGAAGGCGACACACGGAAGAGGAGGAGGAGCACCTCTACATGGCCCTCAGAGTGGCGAAGGACGCCCTCAAGGTAGCCATTTCTCGGAGGAAGGATGAGGCGAGAGAGGAATTCTTGGCGACGCTAGACCGGGATCCGTGGGGGAGACCATATAAAATTGTCCGCAACAAAATGAAACGAGCTCCCCCCACGGACTCCTTGGAGCCGGACCTTCTCGCGAGGATTGTCGATGGCCTCTTTCCACCAGCGCCTGACTTTGTCCCTCCGCGCATGGCTGCCCCTGCTGCGGAGCCAGAGGGCCCAACTGACGTCCCGCCAGTCACAGAGAACGAGCTGGAGAGGGTGATTTATCCCCTTCGTTCCAGCAGGAAGGCGCCAGGACCGGACGGAGTGCCAGGAAAAATCCTTCCTCTGGCACTAAAACACCTCGGGGACCGCCTCAAAGACCTCTTCGAGGACTGTATGAGGGAGGGGCGGTTCCCGAAATGCTGGAAGGAGGGTAAACTGTGCCTCCTGCGGAAGGAAGGTCGTCCACCAGACTCTCCATCGGGGTATCGCCCCCTGGTGCTGCTGGACGAGACTGGCAAGATGTTTGAGAGGATCCTCGTCTCTCGCATCCATCAGCACCTGGAGAATACCGGCCCGAACATAAGTGCCGGACAATTCGGGTTCCGGGCGGGGCGGTCCACCATGGACGCACTGAGCTCCCTCAAAGCCTTCAGTGATTACGCGGGAAGCAGGGGGGAAGGAGTGGTGGCGGTATCCCTGGATATCGCCAATGCCTTTGGCACACTCCCCTACTCCGTCATCAAGGAGGCACTTTGTTACCACGGGGTGCCTGCCTACTTAAAGAAAGTACTGGAGAGCTACTTGACGGATAGAAAGGTGCTGTACGAGCGGAGGGGAGGGCAGTGTGCTCGTGAAGTGGGTTGTGGGGTTCCACAGGGCTCAGTACTTGGGCCCTTACTGTGGAACCTAGGATACGACTGGGTCCTACGAGGAGCGCAGCTCCCCCGCATGATCACCATCTGTTACGCGGACGACACGATGGTGGCCGTGCGGGGTGGTGATCTCGAGGAGACTCTGAGAAGGGCAGCTGTCGCCACTGACCTGACGGTGGGTCGCATTGGCCTCCTGGGGCTAAAGGTCTCCCTGGAGAAGACTGAGGCCATTGTCTTCGGGGGGCAAAACTGGCGTTTGCGGGCTGGGACCACGATCCCCGTTGCAGGTGAGACTGTCCAGGTTAAGGCCCACATTAAATATCTGGGCCTCACCCTGGACAGAAAGTGGGAATTCGGGGAGCATTTTGCGAGACTTGCTCCCCGTATTGCGGGCGCTGCGTCGGCACTAGGTCGGCTTCTACCCAATGTGGGGGGGCCTAAAACCACGTGTCGTCGCCTATTCGCAGGTGTCATACGGAGCATGGCGCTGTATGGAGCGCCAATATGGGCCGACCAACTCACCGGGGCAAATAAGTCCCTTCTCCGAAGGCCGCAGCGAGTGGTGGCCCAACGGATTATTCGGGGCTACACGACGGTGTCCTTTGCCGCAGCCTGCCTTCTCGCCTGCACCCCTCCGTGGGAGCTGGACGCTCGGGTTCTGGCAGAGCGATACAGGACGACAGCGGAGGCCAGGGCGAGAGGAGAGTACCCTGACCCAGAGGAGGCGGAGCGCGTGCGCCGACTGGCCGCAGAGAGGCTGAGGGAGCGCTGGAGAAGCGACTTGGAGGACTCCCCCTATGGAACTCGCACCATAGGGGCACTCCTCCCGTCGCTTGATCAGTGGCTGGAGAGGGAACACGGGGCTCTGACATACAGGCTCACGCAGGTAATGACCGGACATGGCTGCTTCGGTCATTACCTGCATAACATAAAGAGAGAGCTCAGGCCCCAGTGTCACGAATGTGGTAGCCCAGACGACACGGCTCAGCACACCTTCGAGTCGTGTAGTCGCTGGGACGCAGAGCGTGGAAGGCTGACCGCGGAGATCGGCAGCCAAGATCTCTCGCTGCACAGTGTAGTTACGACTATGCTGTGCAGCAAAACCAAATGGCGGGCAGTGGCCTCTTTCTGCGAGAGCATAATGCTGCAGAAAGAGGCAGCGGAGCGGGAGCGCGAGCAAAACATCGACGCGAACCCGCTCCGGCGCAGGCGGGTGGGAAGAAGGCGTGCACAATTCGCTGCACGCCTGAACCCTTAGCAGAGCCAGTGGGTTAGGGGCCCACATTGCACGGCTCTGCACGTCTGGGGGGAGTTCGTTGCGCTTGCGATGCTCCCCTCCCTAGGCGCGGGTGCCCCGGCGTGAGCTGAACGGGGCGGCCGGGGGCGTCGTGGTAGAATGCTCTGCGACCCCATGACGCCCCCAAATTGGTTACAAGCGGAAAGTGCCGGAGAAGGTTTTAGTGGGTATGCTCCTCCCTCCCTCTCTCACTCTGAGAGAGTGGTAGACGAGGAGTGAGTCCCACATAACCCCCACATGGCCTCCCTAGGCCCGGGGGTACTCCTAAAGAGTTTCCCCTCCGTTAAAAAAAAAAAAAAAAAAAAAAAAAAAAAAAAAAAGGTTAGGTTAGGTTAGGTTAGGTTAGGTTAGGTTAGGTTAGGTTAGGTTAGGTTAGGTTGAGGTTTTCTGAAAGGGTGTTTACGTGACGATTGTAGTGAAATTTGGAATACATATAAAGACGAATTTTTGCTATCATATACGGACTTGCTTTCTACGAAAAACTCGCGACTTGGCTTTCTTTTTTGACTTTTTCGATTTTGGCATAACGAACTTTTTGTGAGCGTTTATTTTTGTTTCTTATTAAATTCATTTCTTCTTGTTGGTTTAGTTTTCTGTGTTTTTCTTTTTTACATAAATTTCTACTCCGCGTTTACTATCCGTCGCCGTTTAGTTGGTAATTTTTGGACGTCCCGTTCCAAAGTTATTCAGCTTTTACGGCGGGCGTTTTTTAAACCGCGGAGTTTTGAAACTTTTGTAAAAAATCTTGTAAAAATTGTATTTAGCTTTTCTTTTCACTTTCTTAATTGTTTTTTCACTTGTAAATTTCTTCTGGCGATCTTCTATCGACCTGTTTTGGCTGCATATTTTTAGGACCTTCTGTTCTAAAGATATTTTCATTTTTCACTTTACTATTTTTTTCCATCAGGCGCTGCGAACTTTTTATTAACTTTGTTTTCTTTTTTCAAAAATTGTAGCGTCTGTTCTATTAGAGTCTTTGAGTTTTGGTTTAGGGTATTGCGTAGGGGGTGTTAAGGGCTACCCATTGACACCTCAAACGTATTTTTAGCTTATTAGGGGGGGGAGAAATTTGTAAAAACGTCGGTAATTTTCTTAACTTTGTAAATTTGGCACGACTCACCCTTGACCGTTTTTCGGGAGAAACGGTTTTTCTTCCGTTTTAAAGCGGTTGGGAGTGGGTTTTGACCAGGGGTAGTTGTAAAATGGGGGATTCAGCCCCGGACGAAGACGGGGGAGGGGGGAAAAAGGGGGGGATGGTCCTGAGGTACAGGAACCTCAATGCTTCTGCCGGACCCAGTGCGGAACGAGGGAGCCTGGAGGACAAGCGTAGTGCCGAGGGGTCCTCCAAAGGGGGGAAAAAGGGGGGGAAAAGGGGGGGAGACGTATTGACGAAAACCGCGTCTTCTGACGTAGTGGAGTCTGGGGAATACGTTCCGGACTCAGAGTCCGAAATGGAGGTGGCTCGCGATGTGGAGCAAGAGGCTTCTTTGGGCCTTAAGAGGACCAGGAGCCTCGTCAGCTCGGACAGTGACGCTGACGAGCCGGGACAGGGCAGAGGGGCCAAAGTCGGCTCTAGCCACCGAGGTCGGCGCCCTGCGCCGAAGGGAGCATACGCGGGGCTCAGCTCCGCTAAGGCCAGGCTGAGGGAGGCAGAATTCAAGGATTATGAGAGGGAGGCGGACAAGGCTTCGGCGTACCTGCTGGATCCCCCTGACCGCACTCTGCGATCCGACCGGGCACGAAGGACCCCGTCAAGGGAGAGAAGCCCGGTGCTGGGTACACCCAGCGAAACGGCGGAGGACTGCACTGAGGCGCTACAGAGGTGCGCCAAAACCGTGCTGGCTGAGGTGCAAAGGTCAGGCAACCTCAAGGGAGACGTTCAGGGCCGCATGAAGGACGCCTGCCTTGAGATCCTAGAGGTTGCCAACACCATGAAGACCACTACGGAAGCCGAGGAGATCCGTAAGTTGAGGGCGGATAACCGTAGGATGCGCAAGCACATTGCGGACCTCCAGGTAGAAGCGAAAGCGCTCCAGACCGCCTTCTCCCAACGGGAAAAGCCAATCCGAGCACCGCAAGGGAACATCGCCCAGGACATGAACCTGGTAGACCTCCTAGAGGACCTCAAGAGGGACCTGTTCATGTCGCTGGGCGAGATGGTAAACGTTCGCATTGGCGAACTGGAGCGCAGGCTCCCGGCTGAGCCCACCCTCCGCCCTCCTTTACAGGCGGATAAGAAGGCCGCGGCTGCTGCTGCGGCTGCTGCTGCGGCTCCGTCCGCAACTAGCAGCCAAACTGCGAAGGACCCAAAGGCTCCACGGGTGGCTAAGTCTAAACCGGCTCCGGTACCGGTTCCGGCACCACGAACGACCTCGGCAAAACCTCTGCCGCAGCGTTCGTCTGGGAGGAACCCGGAATCATCAACAAAAGAGGTGACCCAGCACATGCCCCTGGCCCAACCCCAACCCATCATCCCTGACCCAAATACGTGGTCACAGGTGGTGAGGAAGGGGAAAGGGAAGAAGACCACTGCACCACAGGTGACGGCCACCCCGAAGGCATCTCCCGCTCCGCTCCTGAAGCCGAGGGTATTTACCGCACCCCAATCCGCCGCGGTTGTGGTGACCCTCAAAGAAGGGACGGAGACGGACTACAAGACGGTGATGGGGAAGGCCACCACCATCAAACTTGCGGAGCTGGGTCTACAGACTGTGAAAGTGAGGAGCACAGCGGCCGGGGCTCGCCTCATTGAAGTCCCAGGAGTAAATAGTGGGGCAATGGCCGACAACCTGGCCGAGAAGCTGAGGAGCCTTGTCGGGGACGTGGCGGACGTTCATCGACCCATCAAGACGGCAGATATAAGAATCTCCGGATTTGATGAAGCTGTGGCCCCGGAAACCGTCCAGGCGGCCATTGCCGAGAAGGGGGCGTGCCCAGCTAGTCAAATTCGGATGGGCAGGATCCGGCTGGCACCTAACCAGACCGGGTCCGTTATAGCCGTATGCCCGGTAGCGGCAGCCAACGCTGTGGTGGCCGCTGGGCGGCTGCAGGTAGGGTGGACCTCTGCCCGAGTGGAGCCCCTGGACCCGCTACCTATGAGGTGCTACAGGTGCATGGGAACTGGTCACACCCGTGCACTCTGTCCCTCTCCGGTAGATAGGAGCGGGCTATGCTACCGATGTGGCAAAACCGGCCACACAACGAGGGAGTGTGAGGCGGAGAAAGCGTGGTGTGCCGTGTGCCACCACGCCAAACTGCCGGCTGGCCATGTAATGGGGGGACCCTCGTGCACCCCCCCATACACAAGAGGGAAAATGGCTGCCACCGCCAGGGCCAGGTCCCACGTAGCTGCCAAACCGCAGGAGGTCCCCCAGAACAAGGCGTCGCGACCATACAGTGAGGAGCAAAATATGGAAGAACACTAATGCCAGCACAACCAATACCGATACTTTGGGACGTGCTGCAGGCTAATCTGAACCACTCCGCCCGAGCTCAGGATTTACTCCTGCAGCATATGGCGGAGTGGGGCATTAGTGTTGCGATCGTGGCGGAGCCCTATTTTGCTCCTCCCCAGCCCAACTGGGTTGGCGACGCGGACGGGCTGGTGGCAATGGTGGCCCCACCCATGGGAGACCACCCCCCACTTGCCAAAACCGAGGGCGGCTCCGGCTACGCAGCGGCCAAATGGGGAGACACGGTACTCGTGGCGGTGTACTTCTCCCCCAACAGGCCGCTGGTTGAGTTCGAGCGCTACCTCGGTAGGCTCACGGGGGTGGTCGCAAGAGCGGCGCCGTCACCGGTGCTGGTGATGGGGGACCTCAACGCCAAGTGCAGGGCGTGGGGGTCCCCAGTCACGGATCCCAAGGGCCAGGCCCTTTGGGAATGGTCCGTGCGTTCCGGCCTCGTGGTGGCAAATAGGGGCACTGAGCACACCTGTGTCCGCCGGCAGGGGGGGTCCATAGTGGACATCACTTTCGCCTCCCCTGCGATTGCGGACAGGATGTCAGACTGGCGGGTCCTGCTGGACACGGAGACCCTCTCCGACCACAGGTACATTCGGATGAGGGTCTCCAAGTCGATGGCGGCTCCGGCGCAGGGCCCTGCAGTGCCAGCGGGACGTGCTCAGTTCCCCAGGTGGAGCCTCGCCACCTTGGACCGAGACATGGCCGAGGAGACGGCGATGGTCGAGGTTTGGCGAGCACCTCCACCAGACCGGACCGCGGATGTTGAGGAGAGGGCTGCGCAATTCCGGGCGTCACTCACCTCGGTGTGTGACGCCGCCATGCGCAGGGTGGGGCGGCCGCCTGCAAAGAACCGAGTCTACTGGTGGACGGGGGAGGTTGCGGCCCTCCGTCTCACCTGTAACGCGGCCAGACGGGCCTACACTCGGTGCAGGCGGCGAAGGCAACACACGGTGGAGGAGGAGGGGCTCCTTCATGAGGCCCTCCGGCAGGCGAAGGAGGCGCTGTCGGCGGCCATCGCTAAGGCCAAAGACTCAGCCTATGAGGAGTTCCTGGCGACGTTGGACAGGGATCCATGGGGGCGTCCATACAAGGTGGTACGCAATAAAATGCGCCACGCCCCCGGCATGGATTCCCTGGAGCCGGAACTCCTCGGCAGGGTGGTTGAGGGTCTTTTCCCGGCAGCGCCGGACTTTGTCCCGCCCTGCATGGTGGCCCCCGCGGAGGAGCCGATGGAACCGGAAGCGGTCCCCCCGGTGACGGACGGCGAGCTGGGGTACGCCATCCACCGGCTGCGGGGCTGCAAAAAGGCCCCTGGCCCGGACGGCGTCCCTGGACGCATCCTTCCAGTGGCGCTGAAACACCTCGGAGACCGCCTGAAAGACCTCTTCGACGATTGTCTGGAGGCAGGGCGGTTTCCGAGGTGCTGGAAGGAGGGAAGGCTATGCCTCCTCCGAAAGGACAACAGGCCGGCGGACTCCCCTTCGGGGTGGAGGCCCATTGTGCTGTTGGACGAATCCGGGAAGATGTTCGAACGCATCATCGCTTCCCGGATCGTCCAACATCTTGAGAGCACAGGGCCGAACGTGTCGGACCGCCAGTTCGGCTTCCGAACGGGGCGGTCGACGATGGGGGCGTTGGGGGCCCTACGGTCATTCTGTGGCTATGCTGCGGAGCGGGGGGAGGGAGTTGTGGCGGTGTCTCTCGACATCGCCAATGCGTTCGGCTCCCTCCCGTACGCGGTGATAATGGAGGCACTCCGCTACCATGGAGTGCCTCCCTATCTGAGGCGGACATTAGAGCACTACCTCTCACAAAGGGTAGTGCTCTATATGGGACAGGACGGGCAGCGCCACGAAAGGGAGATGGCCTGCGGAGTCCCTCAAGGCTCCGTGCTTGGACCCCTCTTGTGGAATGTCGGTTTCGACTGGGCCATTAGAGGGGTCCTGCTCCCCCGGATGACTGTCATCTGCTACGCAGATGACACGATGGTGGCTATCCGGGGAGCGGAGCTAGAGGAGGCTCTGCGGAGGGCGGCGGTCGCGGCAGACCTTATGGTCACGAGGATCGGACTGCTGGGGCTGAGGGTGGCGCTGCCCAAAACAGACGCAATTCTCTTCGGAGGAAGGGGCTGGCGCCCGCCGGCGGCGCTAGCAATACCAGTAGGCGGAGAAGCGGTCCAGGTGAAGGCCAGCATAAAATACCTGGGCATTCACCTGGACCGCAGGTGGGATTTCGGGGAGCATTTCCGCCGGCTTGCTCCCCGAATAGTGGCGGCGGCGTCGGCCCTGGGCAGACTGCTGCCCAACGTGGGGGGTCCGAACGTGGCGTGCCGCAAATTATACGCGGGGGTGGCCCGGAGTATGGCCGTGTATGGTGCGCCGATCTGGGCCGATCGGCTCAGTGCCACCAACAAGGCCCGCCTCCGGGCCCCGCAAAGGGTGGTCGCCACGCGAATCATCCGGGGATACTGCACAGTGTCGTGGGCGGCGGCGTGCGCCTTAGCGGGCACCACGCCCTGGGAGATGGATGCCCAGGTGCTCGCAGAGGCGCACAGGGAGCGGGAGAGGCGCAGGGCGCAAAATGAATTCCCCGCTCCCGAAGAATTGAGGGAGGAGCGCCGCCAGGCACTGCGCAGGGTGAGGGACCGATGGAGAGAGGAACTGGAGGGGTCCCCCTATGGAGTCCGCACCATAGGGGCACTCCTCCCGTCATTCCCCGGATGGCTAGAGAGGGCGCACGGCATCATCGGGTTTAGGCTGGCGCAGGTAATGACCGGACACGGGTGCTTCGGTCATTACCTGCACCGAATTGGGAGGGAGGCCAGCCCGATGTGCCACGAGTGCGGCGACCCGGACGACACCGCCCAGCACACCCTTGAGGTGTGCAGTCGCTGGGACGGTGAGCGCCGCACTCTGGTGTGCGCTCTCGGAGTGGGGGATCTCTCGCTCCACAGCGTCGTGGCGGCTATGCTGGGGAGCGAGAGATCGTGGGAGGCGGTGGCCTCCTTCTGTGAGTCAATTATCGCACAGAAGGAGGCCTCGGAGCGGGAGCGCGAAGAAAGGGAAGATGCGCTCCCGTTCCGGCGTAGACGTTTGGGGCGGAGGCGGGCACGGTACGCTGCCCGCCAAAACCCCTAGTGGAGTCCGTGGGTGAGGGGCCCACGACATAGACTCCACACGTCTGGGGGAGGGATCGTAGCGTTTTCCGATCCCTCCCTCCTTTGGCGCGGGAGCCCTGGCGGCAGCCAGGGCAGCCGGGGGGCGCCGTGGTAGAATGTCCGCGACCCCATAGCGCCCCCACAAACGGCAGTGCGGAGAATCGCCGGTGTGGTTTTAGTGGGTATGCCCCTCCTTATGAGGGGTGAGTCCCACATAACCCCCCACCTTGGCTTCCCTAGCCTCGGGGGGTATGCGTAAAGCATTTCCACACCGTCAAAAAAAAAAAAAAAAAAAAAAAGGTTAGGTTAGGTTAGGTTAGGTTAGGTTAGGTTAGGTTAGGTTAGGTTAGGTTAGGTTAGGTTCCCCTTCGACGTGCTGTCACCTTGCCGTGGTGAAGGGGCTTGCGTGCCCCAATGACCCTCAGGGCTATGCCGGACAGGGCCTCCCAAACCGGACAGGCCTGAGGAGAGGGGCCAGACAAAGAACAGCACCCCGACGTGTGGCTCCGCGTGTCCCTCTGAAACCAGCAGAGGGCACAGTGTGAGACGCCAGGTCCCTCGGGACGGAGCTGGAGCTCGGACTCACGGGCGATGGTGGCTTCGGCCACCGGCGCGACGTTGTGGCTACGGCCAGCGGCGGGCAACCCGTAACCTGCACTGAGCAGACCGGGGACCTTCCTCACTGAGAGGCGGGTCACGTGGAGTAAACCACTATAAAAATCCCCAATCCTAAGGTGCGACTGGCGTGCCGATGGGATGCATGGCTGGGGGGAGCCCAGTCCCCAACGTCAGAGGGGGGGGCATACCTCCTTTAAACAATAGCAAATATGAGTGGCCTACAACGTACTAAACTACCCCAGGAGGTTCCAATCCTCCGTGTCACCACAGAACGGGCAAGTGCCCGCGCTGTGGAGACACGCCGCCCTTCGTATTCTGGGGGGGCACACCACTCTGGACTGGAAAACAATGATGACTATGGCAAACGTTTAATGGACACCGATGTGCACGGATTGGCCCTAAGGTTACGCGGAGGAGGGGACAGGGAGGACGAGAAGGCAGCTGCTGCGCCACCCTCTCCAACCTTCCCAACTGTGGAGGACGAGGAGGAAATCTTCCGCCCTCGCATGTCCCTCGCGCGGTCACCGCTGCGAGGGGACGGCCTGGATGAGGGTCCATGCATAGACCTGGACTCCGCCGCGATCCAGATCCCGGCGAGGAAGGAGGGCGGCGGCCCAGCGCGCGGCCGCCATGGCCGTTTCGTGCGGCGCAACAAGGTGACACAGGAGCCTATGAAGGTCGCGCAGGTCCTTCTCACACGGCTGGATGAGGGGATCCTGGCGCGTGGGGGTTCCGCACCGGATACTGACGACAGTATGCACACGGTGCGGTCCTCCTTCTCGTCGCCAGCGACCTCCCCAAGTCGCCAGAAGAGGGACCCGCCGGCGGAGAGGGCTGGCCCGGGGGGGAAGGGAAAGGCGCGCTCACGGACGCAGACTCCCTTCAAGCCTGGAGAGGTAGCGGGGGGGCGCGAATCACCGAGCTCCCCAATGCAGCACAGTGATAAGGAGGAGACACTGGGGCAAAGGAATGAAGGCGCAGAGGCGAACCCGACCACGGATAGCCCTGCAATAAGCGGTCGCATGTGGCGGAACCCCCGTAAGAGGCCGTTCCACACCAGTTCCCAGTCGGGATCCAGCGGGGATGATGGAGACGTGTCCTGTCCGTCCGTCACAAGCGAAGGCTCGTCGCAGGCAACAAAAGGACGAGGACGAGGCCGGCCCCCTTCTACGGGGAAGTATGTTGGCCTGGCCAAGGCGAAAGAGGCTTACAAACGAGCCATGCATGAGGAGATTCGCCTCGAGGCGGAGAGAGACGTGCAAGAGATGCACATCAGAACCCGGCAAGGGTACTCGAAGAGCACTCCTTCTCCGCCTGCGCTGAATCCCGAAGATGCCGCTGCCAACATAGAACTTGGGCAGCAGGTCGCGGACAGTGTGGCTGTCATCCACAAAGTAGCGGCCACCTCCAAAAACTTGAAGGGCGGGTACATCCGGTGCCTAAAAGATGCCGCGTCCGCTATATCGGATGCGTTTGCCGTACTCAGCAAACGCACCGTTTCCGAGGAAACGGCGCGGCTTCAAGCTGACAACAGCCGGCTAAGGTCAGAAATGGCCGGCTTACGAGAGGAGATGGCCGAAATCAAGGCCCAACTGGAAGGGATGCGGAAGCAGGGGAATCCTGAACCCCCCCCAACCCGACGTAACGAGGAGGAGCGGCCCCCTGCGCTGCCCTCTCCAAGGGAACGGATGGACGGTCGCGCCAATGCCACCCCTTCTATCCCTTTAACCGAGGAGATCTGTCGAGTGGTCATGGCCCAGGTCGGGACGTATCTGGACGCCCGCATGGCCGAAATCAGCGACAGACTCCTCCCGGAGAGGAGGGCGCGGCCTCCGCTGGAAAAACGGGACAGGACTGGGAGAGCAGAGCCGGAGTCTGGCGTGGCCCCCGCAAGTGCTTCTTTGGGAGACCGGGCTCCGCCCAACGCTTCCGTAGGTGGAGCGTCCTACGCGGGCGCTGTGAAGCGAAAAAGGCGAAAAGGCAAGGGAGCTTCTTCCGGGAGGGTCCCAGCCCCGGGAGAGTCGGCCCCGGAAGCAACAGCGCCTGCGCCTGCGCCTGCACCGATGGGAGAGCCCTGGAGGACGGTGAAGGGCAAAACAAGAAGGAAGCAGAGGGACGGCCCTACAAGCCAGGCAGCCCCAAAAAAGAAGGCCCGGAGGCTGCGCCTCCCCCGGTCAACGGCGGTAATGTTTTCGCTAGTGGAGCCCAAGGCGGACACTAGCGAAAGAAGAGCCAGCTACGCGGCCATCATCGGGGAGGCCAAAAAGCGGGTAGACCTCGATGCGCTGGGGATCTCGGGTGTTCGGGTCCGACGTACCGCGACGAATGCCCGCATATTCGAGATTCCCGGCGGCGAGAGTGGCGTAAAGGCCGACGCCCTTGCCCAAAAACTAAGGGAGGTGATGGATCCCGCCGTGGTCAAGATCTCCAGGCCCACTAAATGTGCGGAGATGCGCATCTCGGGCCTGGATGACTCGGTGACATCTCCGGAGGTGGTCGCGGCGGTTGCACGAGAGGGCGGTTGCGCGGCGGAGGACGTCAAGGCTGGCGAAGTGACGCTCGGCTCCTCGGGACTGGGCACTGTGTGGCTGCGATGTCCTATCGCGGCTGCAAAAAAGGTGGCTCAGGCCGGACGTCTCCGCGTGGGGTGGGTGTCGGCGCACGTGAAGTTGCTCGACGCCCGGCCCATAAGATGCTTCCGATGCATGGAAGTGGGGCACGTGCGCGCCGAGTGCAAGTCCGAGGTAGACCGCAGCCTCCTTTGCCATCGGTGCAGCGGGTCGGGCCATATCGCCCGCGACTGCAACGCTGCCGCACACTGCGCGCTGTGCGCGGAGGCGGGTGCCCCCGCGGGACACAGGGTGGGAAGCGTTTCATGCAACCCACCCAAAAGAAAGAGGACTGCTGCCGACAGGTCTGAACCCACATCGCAGCCTAGTCGCCCACCTGAACCCAGGGCCGAGGAGGATCGGATGGCCACTGACTAGGTATGGCCACCCAATACCTACAGGCGAACATAAACCACTCTGCCAGAGCTCAGGACCTTCTGCTCCAGAGCATGGCGGAGTGGTTGATACAAATCGCAGTCGTGGCCGAGCCGTACTCGGTCCCCTCCAGGGAAAACTGGGTGGGGGATAGAGACGGACTGGTGGCAGTGGTCACGCAGCCGCAAGTGGGATCCGCGCCACACCGAGACGTCACCAAGGGGCGTGGTTTTGTGTCGACACACCTGGGGGACACAATGGTCGTTGGGACCTATTTTTCGCCAAACAGGAGCCTCACCGAGTTCGAGTCCTTTCTTGACGAGGTGGGTTCCCTGTTTGGCGAAAATTGCCCTGTGCAGCTGCTGGTCGCTGGAGACTTCAACGCTAAGTCCACGGCGTGGGGATCTCCAGCGACTGACGCGCGAGGGCAGGCGCTGGAGGAATGGGCGGTTGAAGTGGGGCTGCTGATCCTCAACAGGGGGTCAACGAACACGTGCGTGCGACAGCGGGGAGGCTCAATTGTGGACATAACATTGGCCAGCCCCGCCCTCGCACGACGTGTTTCAGGCTGGAAAGTGAGGACGGACGTGGAGACGCTCTCTGACCATCGCTACATCCGTTTCGAGGTCTCCACGTTCCCCCTCACCCCAAGGAGCGTGAACCGACCCCCTGTAGGGGAAGGGCCGCGGTGGCGGCTGGGGCAACTGGACAGGGAGATGGCCCAAGAGGCAGTCCTAGTGGAGTCGTGGCAGGTCGGAGCTGGGCCCATAGGCGACATTGATGTCGAGACGGAGCAGCAGGTTGCCGCCACTCACCGGATTTGCGATGCCGCTATGCCCCGCGCGAGGCCAACCCCGCCTCGTCGTCGCGTGTACTGGTGGCGCGAGGAGATCCGCATCTCACGGAGCGAGTGCACGGCGGCGCGCCGCCAGTACACCAGGAGCAGGCGGAGAAGGGTGCGCGACCCAGCCAGGGAGGAGGCGCTATACGCTGCCTACCGGGAAAAATGCCACCAGCTCCAGGCGGACATCGCACGGGCGAAGGAGGCCGCGTGGAAGGAGTGGCTGGAGACGCTGGACTTGCATCCATGGGGGCGCCCTTACAAAACTGTAAGGGCAAAACTCCGGCCATGGGCCCCCCCGCTGACCAGTAGTCTCGAGCCCCTCCTCCTAGAGCGGGTCCTCTCCGGCCTGTTCCCCGAAAGAGAGGCATGGCGTCCACCGGCGATGGGTGGAAACCCGGCGAGAAGCGAGGACGTAGTGCCTCCTGTGACAGAGGCAGAGCTTGGGGCCGCAATAGCCAGGCTCAAACTGAAAAACGGCGCCCCCGGACCCGATGGCGTGCCTGGGCGCATCGTGGTGCTCGCGCTTGCGGCAGAAGAGCTGGAGGAGAGGGTGAGGACCCTTTTTAGCGCATGCCTCGACCGAGGTCAGTTCCCGCGAAGCTGGAAGACGGGTAAGCTCGTCCTCCTTCAGAAGGACGGGCGCCCAGCAGAGTCGCCGTCGGCCTACCGCCCCATCGTCCTGCTTGACGAGATGGGCAAGCTTTTCGAACGGGTTATCGCTGCCCGTCTCGTCAAGCACCTCGAGGAGGTAGGACCCGACCTACACGACTGCCAGTACGGCTTCCGGCGGGAGAGGTCGACGATAGACGCGATTGCGCAACTGAGGGTCCTCGCCGAGGAGGCTGTCTCGCAGGGTGGAGTGATGTTGGCCGTGTCGCTTGACATAGCGAATGCCTTCAACACTCTGCCCTTCGAGACTGTCAAGGCAGCGCTGCAGTACCACGGAGTGCCCCGGTACCTGCAGAACATAGTGGAAGACTACTTCCGGGACCGGGCTATCATCTACCCGGCCCAAAACGGATGGGGAAATCGGAGTGTCACATGCGGTGTTCCACAGGGGTCGGTCCTTGGACCACTCCTGTGGAACATCGGATACGACTGGGTGCTCCGCGGTACCAACCTGCGGGGCGTCGGCGTACTCTGTTACGCCGACGACACTCTCGTCACCGCAAACGGGAGCACCCACAGACAAGCCGTGCTCCTTGCCACAGCGGGGGTTGCCCACGTGGTGAGCCGTATTAGGGCCCTGGGGCTCGAGGTGGCCCTAAACAAGTCGGAGGCCCTCTTCTTCCATGGGCCTCGAAACGCGCCGCCTCCCGGTCTGGCGATTGTCATAGGGGGCACCTCCATCGCCATCGAGTCGACGCTACGATACCTAGGTATTGTCCTCGATGGGCGATGGAGCTTCACAGAGCACTTCTCCCGCAAGGCGCCAAAGCTGGTGGCCGCAGCCGGAGCACTCGGGGGGCTGCTCCCGAATATCGGAGGGCCGGGCAGCACATGCCGCCGCCTGTACCAGGGGGTTGTGCGCTCTATGGCGATGTACGGGGCTCCCATATGGGCGGAGGCCCTGAACGCTCAGAACGTGGCCCGGTTGCGCAGACCCCAACGGGTAATAGCGACCAGGGCCATCCGAGCGTACAGGACGGTCTCGTTCGAAGCGGCAACCCTGCTGGCCGGTAGCCCGCCGTGGGACCTCGAAGCCGAGGTCCTTGCGGCGGTATACTGGCAAATAGCAGCAGTGCGAGCGGAGGGCAATCGTCCACTTCCGGAGGAGATCAAGCTCTGGAGGGACGAGGCCAGGGGTGATCTCCTCAGAAAGTGGGACGCAAGGCTGCAGGCCCCAAGCGCAAGCCGGGAGGTGGTGGGCGCCATACGTCCGGTCCTCAGGGACTGGCTGGGCCGCGATTTTGGTGCGATGACTTTCCACCTGACACAGATACTCACCGGGCACGGATGCTTCGGCAAATACCTGTGTCAGGTGGCCCGCCGCGAGGACACCACAGTGTGCAAACACTGCACGGGTGGAGATGAGGACACGGCGCAGCACACCCGCGCCGTGTGCCCCGCATGGCAAGTACCGCGATCACAACTGATCGCGGCCATCGGGGCGGACCTCTCACTGCCAGCCATTGTCAGGGAAATGACATGCAGCAGGGACGCGTGGGAGGCGGTGGTTGCATTCTGCAACGCCGTCATGTCCCAAAAGGAGGCGGCGGAGAGGGAGCGAGAGGATGACCCCCTCGCACCACCCACTCGCCGAAGGAGAGTAGGGCGAAGGCGGGCCGCCTATGACCGCCAAATACCGCCCTAACCGGGACCTCGGGCAGCTGATCGGGAGATTGGCTGCCCGACGAGAAAGCGTCCCGAGGTGGAAAGGTGGCCTTGGGTGAGGTCCCCTGAAGGCGAGAGGGAGTGGGCTCAGAAGCCCGCAGAGCCGGGCCCAAAAAAGGGCAAGACGCCACATGTGGGTGCCGCGGTAAGCGCCAAGCGTCCCCGTAGCCCCACACCAGGCGGAGAGAGGTAAGACCGGGGGGTTTTAGTGGGTAGACTGGAGACCAGGAGTCCCACATACCCGTCCTTATTACAACACCTCAAGGACGGGATGCGTAAAGCATTTCCCCTCGTAAAAAAAAAAAAAAAAAAAAAAAAAAAAAAAAAAAAAAAAAAAAAAAAAAAAAAAAAAAAAAAAAAAAAAAAAAAAAAAAAAAGGTTAGGTTAGGTTAGGTTAGGTTAGGTTAGGTTAGGTTAGGTTAGGTTAGGTTAGGTTAGGTTAGGTTAGGTTAGGTTAGGTTAGGTTAGGTTAGGTTAGGTTAGGTTAGGTTAGGTTAGGTTAGGTTAGGTTAGGTTAGGTTAGGTTAGGTTAGGTTAGGTTAGGTTAGGTTAGGTTAGGTTAGGTTCCCCCCCGACGGTGTCCACCTTGTCGTGGTGGGGGGGCTCAGTAACTGCGGTTGGGCGCCGCAGCGAAGCCAAGAGACACCAGGGTGAGGGGCCTACGGGCCAAGACGGGAGAGGAGGAGACCGAGGAGGAGACCGGCGGAGCATGACTCGGGTGGGCGCCTCGGCGTTTGTGCTCACCACAATCAATGAGGGATTGTGGTGTAGTATACACCTCCGTCGGTGGAGGAGACCGAGAGGGAGGGCTGGCGGGACATTACTCGGTCGGGCACCTCGGTGCTTGTGCAACCGCACTCCCGTCGGCGTTTGGTGAGGGAACCCACGGGGTAGGGGCTTTTGTCCTCCCGTGGTGGGGCGAGGGTGTCATGGGGTAGGGGCGTTTGTCCTCCCGTGGCAGGGTTAGGGGGTAGGGGCATTTGTCCTCCCGTAGCGGGTCGAGGGGGTAGGGGCTTTTGTCCTCCCTTCGTTTGGAGAGGGTGCCATGGGGTAGGGGCGTTTGTCCTCCCGTGGCAGGGTTAGGGGGTAGGGGCTTTTGTCCTCCCGTAGCGGGTCGAGGGGGTAGGGGCTTTTGTCCTCCCTTCGTATGGAGAGGGTGCCATGGGGTAGGGGCGTTTGTCCTCCCGTGGCAGGGTTAGGGGGTAGGGGCTTTTGTCCTCCCGTAGCGGGTCGAGGGGGTAGGGGCTTTTGTCCTCCCTTCGTATGGAGAGGGGGCCATGGGGTAGGGGCGTTTGTCCTCCCGTGGCCAGGAGGCTGGGACCGAAGCACCGTGTGTCGGTGGCGGTCCTAGCCTCCAGAGGGCCCCTCAGCGTGGCTCTGCAGCAGCAGAGTCCACGTCTGATATGGGGCGGGTGTAGTGGTGGCGTAGCTGGAGGGGACATGTTCCCTGAAGGCATCCCCACTACACGCAGGACCTGAGAGGGCGATCACGGGGTCGTTCGCCGCTCTCCCGGCGTGGAGGTCCTTGGTGAGGGTACGTCGGATGCATGAGGTGTCGCCCTGCATGCGTCTGACGCGGTGGGGCTTTTTGGCCTTCCACCAGGGAGGGGACGGCTTCGGCTGTCAGCGGCAGGGGGTGTTCGCGGTGACATGTTCGCGATCCCGTGTCACCCCCACTATGCCGCGAGTGGGCATACCATGGAGTTTTAGTCGGTAGGCTACTGCTTCTCAGTAGAGTCCGACATACCCACGCTCTTCCCCGTAGAGCGGGGATCCAATGAGGATTTCTCCATTTAAAAAAAAAAAAAAAAAAAAAAAAAAAAAAGGTTAGGTTAGGTTAGGTTAGGTTAGGTTAGGTTAGGTTAGGTTAGGTTAGGTTAGGTTAGGTTAGGTTAGGTTAGGTTAGGTTAGGTTAGGTTAGGTTAGGTTAGGTTAGGTTAGGTTAGGTTAGGTTAGGTTAGGTTAGGTTAGGTTAGGTTAGGTTAGGTTAGGTTAGGTTAGGTTAGGTTAGGTTAGGTTAGGTTAGGTTAGGTTAGGTTAGGTTAGGTTAGGTTAGGTTAGGTTAGGTTAGGTTAGGTTAGGTTCTTACGACACCGCCCAGCACACCCTTGAGGTGTGCAGTCGCTGGGACGGTGAGCGCCGCACTCTGGTGTGCGCTCTCGGAGTGGGGGATCTCTCGCTCCACAGCGTCGTGGCGGCTATGCTGGGGAGCGAGAGATCGTGGGAGGCGGTGGCCTCCTTCTGTGAGTCAATTATCGCACAGAAGGAGGCCTCGGAGCGGGAGCGCGAAGAAAGGGAAGATGCGCTCCCGTTCCGGCGTAGACGTTTGGGGCGGAGGCGGGCACGGTACGCTGCCCGCCAAAACCCCTAGTGGAGTCCGTGGGTGAGGGGCCCACGACATAGACTCCACACGTCTGGGGGAGGGATCGTAGCGTTTTCCGATCCCTCCCTCCTTTGGCGCGGGAGCCCTGGCGGCAGCCAGGGCAGCCGGGGGGCGCCGTGGTAGAATGTCCGCGACCCCATAGCGCCCCCACAAACGGCAGTGCGGAGAATCGCCGGTGTGGTTTTAGTGGGTATGCCCCTCCTTATGAGGGGTGAGTCCCACATAACCCCCCACCTTGGCTTCCCTAGCCTCGGGGGGTATGCGTAAAGCATTTCCACACCGTCAAAAAAAAAAAAAAAAAAAAAAAGGTTAGGTTAGGTTAGGTTAGGTTAGGTTAGGTTAGGTTAGGTTAGGTTAGGTTAGGTTAGGTTAGGTTAGGTTAGGTTAGGTTAGGTTAGGTTAGGTTAGGTTAGGTTAGGTTAGGTTAGGTTAGGTTAGGTTAGGTTAGGTTAGGTTAGGTTAGGTTAGGTTAGGTTAGGTTAGGTTAGGTTAGGTTAGGTTAGGTTAGGTTAGGTTAGGTTAGGTTGAAAGGGAGATGGCCTGCGGAGTCCCTCAAGGCTCCGTGCTTGGACCCCTCTTGTGGAATGTCGGTTTCGACTGGGCCATTAGAGGGGTCCTGCTCCCCCGGATGACTGTCATCTGCTACGCAGATGACACGATGGTGGCTATCCGGGGAGCGGAGCTAGAGGAGGCTCTGCGGAGGGCGGCGGTCGCGGCAGACCTTATGGTCACGAGGATCGGACTGCTGGGGCTGAGGGTGGCGCTGCCCAAAACAGACGCAATTCTCTTCGGAGGAAGGGGCTGGCGCCCGCCGGCGGCGCTAGCAATACCAGTAGGCGGAGAAGCGGTCCAGGTGAAGGCCAGCATAAAATACCTGGGCATTCACCTGGACCGCAGGTGGGATTTCGGGGAGCATTTCCGCCGGCTTGCTCCCCGAATAGTGGCGGCGGCGTCGGCCCTGGGCAGACTGCTGCCCAACGTGGGGGGTCCGAACGTGGCGTGCCGCAAATTATACGCGGGGGTGGCCCGGAGTATGGCCGTGTATGGTGCGCCGATCTGGGCCGATCGACTCAGTGCCACCAACAAGGCCCGCCTCCGGGCCCCGCAAAGGGTGGTCGCCACGCGAATCATCCGGGGATACTGCACAGTGTCGTGGGCGGCGGCGTGCGCCTTAGCGGGCACCACGCCCTGGGAGATGGATGCCCAGGTGCTCGCAGAGGCGCACAGGGAGCGGGAGAGGCGCAGGGCGCAAAATGAATTCCCCGCTCCCGAAGAATTGAGGGAGGAGCGCCGCCAGGCACTGCGCAGGGTGAGGGACCGATGGAGAGAGGAACTGGAGGGGTCCCCCTATGGAGTCCGCACCATAGGGGCACTCCTCCCGTCATTCCCCGGATGGTTAGAGAGGGCGCACGGCATCATAGGGTTTAGGCTGGCGCAGGTAATGACCGGACACGGGTGCTTCGGTCATTACCTGCACCGAATTGGGAGGGAGGCCAGCCCGATGTGCCACGAGTGCGGCGACCCGGACGACACCGCCCAGCACACCCTTGAGGTGTGCAGTCGCTGGGACGGCGAGCGCCGCACTCTGGTGTGCGCTCTCGGAGTGGGGGATCTCTCGCTCCACAGCGTCGTGGCGGCTATGCTGGGGAGCGAGAGATCGTGGGAGGCGGTGGCCTCCTTCTGTGAGTCAATTATCGCACAGAAGGAGGCCTCGGAGCGGGAGCGCGAAGAAAGGGAAGATGCGCTCCCGTTCCGGCGTAGACGTTTGGGGCGGAGGCGGGCACGGTACGCTGCCCGCCAAAACCCCTAGTGGAGTCCGTGGGTGAGGGGCCCACGACATAGACTCCACACGTCTGGGGGAGGGATCGTAGCGTTTTCCGATCCCTCCCTCCTTTGGCGCGGGAGCCCTGGCGGCAGCCAGGGCAGCCGGGGGGCGCCGTGGTAGAATGTCCGCGACCCCATAGCGCCCCCACAAACGGCAGTGCGGAGAATCGCCGGTGTGGTTTTAGTGGGTATGCCCCTCCTTATGAGGGGTGAGTCCCACATAACCCCCCACCTTGGCTTCCCTAGCCTCGGGGGGTATGCGTAAAGCATTTCCACACCGTCAAAAAAAAAAAAAAAAAAAAAAAAAAAAGGTTAGGTTAGGTTAGGTTAGGTTAGGTTAGGTTAGGTTAGGTTAGGTTAGGTTAGGTTAGGTTAGGTTAGGTTAGGTTAGGTTAGGTTAGGTTAGGTTAGGTTAGGTTAGGTTAGGTTAGGTTAGGTTAGGTTAGGTTAGGTTAGGTTAGGTTAGGTTAGGTTAGGTTAGGTTAGGTTAGGTTAGGTTAGGTTAGGTTAGGTTAGGTTAGGTTAGGTTAGGTTAGGTTAGGTTAGGTTAGGTTAGGTTAGGTTAGGTTAGGTTAGGTTAGGTTAGGTTAGGTTAGGTTAGGTTAGGTTAGGTTAGGTTAGGTTAGGTTAGGTTAGGTTAGGTTAGGTTAGGTTAGGTTAGGTTAGGTTAGGTTAGGTTAGGTTAGGTTAGGTTAGGTTAGGTTAGGTTAGGTTAGGTTAGGTTAGGTTAGGTTAGGTTAGGTTAGGTTAGGTTAGGTTAGGTTAGGTTAGGTTAGGTTAGGTTAGGTTAGGTTAGGTTAGGTTAGGTTAGGTTAGGTTAGGTTAGGTTAGGTTAGGTTAGGTTAGGTTAGGTTAGGTTAGGTTAGGTTAGGTTAGGTTAGGTTAGGTTCCCCCCCGACGGTGTCCACCTTGTCGTGGTGGGGGGGCTCAGTAACTGCGGTTGGGCGCCGCAGCGAAGCCAAGAGACACCAGGGTGAGGGGCCTACGGGCCAAGACGGGAGAGGAGGAGACCGAGGAGGAGACCGGCGGAGCATGACTCGGGTGGGCGCCTCGGCGTTTGTGCTCACCACAATCAATGAGGGATTGTGGTGTAGTATACACCTCCGTCGGTGGAGGAGACCGAGAGGGAGGGCTGGCGGGACATTACTCGGGTGGGCACCTCGGTGCTTGTGCAACTGCACTCCCGTCGGCGTTTGGTGAGGGAACCCACGGGGTAGGGGCTTTTGTCCTCCCGTGGTGGGGCGAGGGTGTCATGGGGTAGGGGCGTTTGTCCTCCCGTGGCAGGGTTAGGGGGTAGGGGCATTTGTCCTCCCGTAGCGGGTCGAGGGGGTAGGGGCTTTTGTCCTCCCTTCGTTTGGAGAGGGTGCCATGGGGTAGGGGCGTTTGTCCTCCCGTGGCAGGGTTAGGGGGTAGGGGCTTTTGTCCTCCCGTAGCGGGTCGAGGGGGTAGGGGCTTTTGTCCTCCCTTCGTATGGAGAGGGTGCCATGGGGTAGGGGCGTTTGTCCTCCCGTGGCAGGGTTAGGGGGTAGGGGCTTTTGTCCTCCCGTAGCGGGTCGAGGGGGTAGGGGCTTTTGTCCTCCCTTCGTATGGAGAGGGGGCCATGGGGTAGGGGCGTTTGTCCTCCCGTGGCCAGGAGGCTGGGACCGAAGCACCGTGTGTCGGTGGCGGTCCTAGCCTCCAGAGGGCCCCTCAGCGTGGCTCTGCAGCAGCAGAGTCCACGTCTGATATGGGGCGGGTGTAGTGGTGGCGTAGCTGGAGGGGACATGTTCCCTGAAGGCATCCCCACTACACGCAGGACCTGAGAGGGCGATCACGGGGTCGTTCGCCGCTCTCCCGGCGTGGAGGTCCTCGGCGAGGGTGCGTCGGATGCGTGAGGTGTCGCCCTGCATGCGTCTGACGCGGTGGGGCTTTTTGGCCTTCCACCAGGGAGGGGACGGCTTCGGCTGTCAGCGGCAGGGGGTGTTCGCGGTGACATGTTCGCGATCCCGTGTCACCCCCATTACGCCGCGAGTGGGCATACCATGGAGTTTTAGTCGGTAGGCTACTGCTTCTCAGTAGAGTCCGACATACCCACGCTCTTCCCCGTAGAGCGGGGATCCAATGAGGATTTCTCCATGTAAAAAAAAAAAAAAAAAAAAAAAAAGGTTAGGTTAGGTTAGGTTAGGTTAGGTTAGGTTAGGTTAGGTTAGGTTAGGTTAGGTTAGGTTAGGTTAGGTTAGGTTAGGTTAGGTTAGGTTAGGTTAGGTTAGGTTAGGTTAGGTTAGGTTAGGTTAGGTTAGGTTAGGTTAGGTTAGGTTCCCCCCCGACGGTGTCCACCTTGTTGTGGTGGGGGGGCTCAGTAACTGCGGTTGGGCGCCGCAGCGAAGCCAAGAGACACCAGGGTGAGGGGCCTACGGGCCAAGACGGGAGAGGAGGAGACCGAGGAGGAGACCGGCGGAGCATGACTCGGGTGGGCGCCTCGGCGTTTGTGCTCACCACAATCAATGAGGGATTGTGGTGTAGTATACACCTCCGTCGGTGGAGGAGACCGAGAGGGAGGGCTGGCGGGACATTACTCGGGTGGGCACCTCGGTGCTTGTGCAACTGCACTCCCGTCGGCGTTTGGTGAGGGAACCCACGGGGTAGGGGCTTTTGTCCTCCCGTGGTGGGGCGAGGGTGTCATGGGGTAGGGGCGTTTGTCCTCCCGTGGCAGGGTTAGGGGGTAGGGGCATTTGTCCTCCCGTAGCGGGTCGAGGGGGTAGGGGCTTTTGTCCTCCCTTCGTTTGGAGAGGGTGCCATGGGGTAGGGGCGTTTGTCCTCCCGTGGCAGGGTTAGGGGGTAGGGGCTTTTGTCCTCCCGTAGCGGGTCGAGGGGGTAGGGGCTTTTGTCCTCCCTTCGTATGGAGAGGGTGCCATGGGGTAGGGGCGTTTGTCCTCCCGTGGCAGGGTTAGGGGGTAGGGGCTTTTGTCCTCCCGTAGCGGGTCGAGGGGGTAGGGGCTTTTGTCCTCCCTTCGTATGGAGAGGGGGCCATGGGGTAGGGGCGTTTGTCCTCCCGTGGCCAGGAGGCTGGGACCGAAGCACCGTGTGTCGGTGGCGGTCCTAGCCTCCAGAGGGCCCCTCAGCGTGGCTCTGCAGCAGCAGAGTCCACGTCTGATATGGGGCGGGTGTAGTGGTGGCGTAGCTGGAGGGGACATGTTCCCTGAAGGCATCCCCACTACACGCAGGACCTGAGAGGGCGATCACGGGGTCGTTCGCCGCTCTCCCGGCGTGGAGGTCCTCGGCGAGGGTGCGTCGGATGCGTGAGGTGTCGCCCTGCATGCGTCTGACGCGGTGGGGCTTTTTGGCCTTCCACCAGGGAGGGGACGGCTTCGGCTGTCAGCGGCAGGGGGTGTTCGCGGTGACATGTTCGCGATCCCGTGTCACCCCCATTACGCCGCGAGTGGGCATACCATGGAGTTTTAGTCGGTAGGCTACTGCTTCTCAGTAGAGTCCGACATACCCACGCTCTTCCCCGTAGAGCGGGGATCCAATGAGGATTTCTCCATGTAAAAAAAAAAAAAAAAAAAAAAAAAAAAAAAAAAAAAAGGTTAGGTTAGGTTAGGTTAGGTTAGGTTAGGTTAGGTTAGGTTAGGTTAGGTTAGGTTAGGTTAGGTTAGGTTAGGTTAGGTTAGGTTAGGTTAGGTTAGGTTAGGTTAGGTTAGGTTAGGTTAGGTTAGGTTAGGTTAGGTTAGGTTAGGTTAGGTTAGGTTAGGTTAGGTTAGGTTAGGTTAGGTTAGGTTAGGTTAGGTTAGGTTAGGTTAGGTTAGGTTAGGTTAGGTTAGGTTAGGTTAGGTTAGGTTAGGTTAGGTTAGGTTAGGTTAGGTTAGGTTAGGTTAGGTTAGGTTAGGTTAGGTTAGGTTCCCCCCCGACGGTGTCCACCTTGTCGTGGTGGGGGGGCTCAGTACCTGTGGGGCCGCCGCAGGGAAGCAAAGAGACACCAGGGTGAGGGGCCTACGGGCCAAGACGGGAGAGGAGGAGACCGAGGAGGAGACCGGCGGAGCATGACTCGGGTGGGCGCCTCGGCGTTTGTGCTCACCACAATCAATGAGGGATTGTGGTGTAGTATACACCTCCGTCGGTGGAGGAGACCGAGAGGGAGGGCTGGCGGGACATTACTCGGGTGGGCACCTCGGTGCTTGTGCAACCGCACTCCCGTCGGCGTTTGGTGAGGGAACCCACGGGGTAGGGGCTTTTGTCCTCCCGTGGTGGGGCGAGGGTGTCATGGGGTAGGG
>OW026304.1:27753312-27764145 GCA_932273695.1 Apotomis betuletana
TAGGTTAGGTTAGGTTAGGTTAGGTTAGGTTAGGTTAGGTTAGGTTAGGTTAGGTTAGGTTAGGTTAGGTTAGGTTAGGTTAGGTTAGGTTAGGTTAGGTTAGGTTAGGTTCCCCCCCGACGGTGTCCACCTTGTCGTGGTGGGGGGGCTCAGTACCTGTGGGGCCGCCGCAGGGAAGCAAAGAGACACCAGGGTGAGGGGCCTACGGGCCAAGACGGGAGAGGAGGAGACCGAGGAGGAGACCGGCGGAGCATGACTCGGGTGGGCGCCTCGGCGTTTGTGCTCACCACAATCAATGAGGGATTGTGGTGTAGTATACACCTCCGTCGGTGGAGGAGACCGAGAGGGAGGGCTGGCGGGACATTACTCGGGTGGGCACCTCGGTGCTTGTGCAACCGCACTCCCGTCGGCGTTTGGTGAGGGAACCCACGGGGTAGGGGCTTTTGTCCTCCCGTGGTGGGGCGAGGGTGTCATGGGGTAGGGGCGTTTGTCCTCCCGTGGCAGGGTTAGGGGGTAGGGGCATTTGTCCTCCCGTAGCGGGTCGAGGGGGGTAGGGGCTTTTGTCCTCCCTTCGTATCGAGAGGGTGCCATGGGGTAGGGGCGTTTGTCCTCCCGTGGCAGGGTTAGGGGGGTAGGGGCATTTGTCCTCCCGTAGCGGGTCGAGGGGGTAGGGGCTTTTGTCCTCCCTTCGTATGGAGAGGGGTGCCATGGGGTAGGGGCGTTTTGTCCTCCCGTGGCAGGGTTAGGGGGTAGGGGCATTTGTCCTCCCGTAGCGGGTCGAGGGGGGTAGGGGCTTTTGTCCTCCCTTCGTATGGAGAGGGGGGCCATGGGGTAGGGGCGTTTGTCCTCCCGTGGCCAGGAGGCTGGGACCGAAGCACCGTGTGTCGGTGGCGGTCCTAGCCTCCAGAGGGCCCCTCAGCGTGGCTCTGCAGCAGCAGGGTCCACGTCTGATATGGGGCGGGTGTAGTGGTGGCGTAGCTGGAGGGGACATGTTCCCTGAAGGCATCCCCACTACACGCAGGACCTGAGGAGGGCGATCACGGGGTCGTTCGCCGCTCTCCCGGCGTGGAGGTCCTCGGTGAGGGTACGTCGGATGCGTGAGGTGTCGCCCCGCATGCGTCTGACGCGGTGGGGCTTTTTGGCCTTCCACCAGGGAGGGGACGGCTTCGGCTGTCAGCGGCAGGGGGTGTTCGCGGTGACATGTTCGCGATCCCGTGTCACCCCTACCATTGCCGCGAGTGGGCATACCATGGAGTTTTAGTCGGTAGGCTACTGCTTCTCAGTAGAGTCCGACATACCCACGCTCTTCCCCGTAGAGCGGGGGATCCAATGAGGATTTCTCCATGTAAAAAAAAAAAAAAAAAAAGGTTAGGTTAGGTTAGGTTAGGTTAGGTTAGGTTAGGTTAGGTTAGGTTAGGTTAGGTTAGGTTAGTTAGGTTAGGTTAGGTTAGGTTAGGTTAGGTTAGGTTAGGTTTTCGGGGTGGAGGCCCATTGTGCTGTTGGACGAATCCGGGAAGATGTTAGAACGCATTATCGCTTCCCGGATCGTCCAGCACCTGGAGGGCACAGGGCCGAACGTGTCGGACCGCCAGTTCGGCTTCCGAACGGGGCGGTCGACGATGGGTGCGTTGGGGGCCCTACGGGCGTTCTGTGGATATGCCGCGGAACGGGGGGAGGGAGTTGTGGCGGTGTCGCTCGACATCGCCAATGCGTTCGGCTCCCTCCCGTACACGGTGATAATGGAGGCACTCCGCTACCATGGAGTGCCTCCATATCTGAGGCGGACAATAGAGCACTACCTCTCACACAGGGTAGTGCTCTATGTAGGGCAGGATGGGCAGCGCCGCGAAAGGGAGATGGCGTGCGGAGTCCCCTCAAGGCTCCGTGCTTGGACCCCTCTTGTGGAATGTCGGTTTCGACTGGGCCATTAGAGGGGTCCTGCTCCCCCGGATGACTGTCATCTGCTACGCAGATGACACGATGGTCGCTATCCGGGGAGCGGAGCTAGAGGAGGCTCTGCGGAGGGCGGCGGTCGCGGCAGACCTTATGGTCACGAGGATCGGACTGCTGGGGCTGAGGGTGGCGCTGCCCAAAACAGACGCAATTCTCTTCGGAGGAAGGGGCTGGCGCCCGCCGGCGGCGCTAGCAATACCGGTAGGCGGAGAAGCGGTCCGGGTGAAAGCCAGCATAAAGTACCTGGGAATTCACCTGGACCGCAAATGGGATTTCGGGGAGCATTTCCGCCGACTTGCTCCCCGAATAGTGGCGGCGGCGTCGGCCCTGGGCAGACTGCTGCCCAACGTGGGGGGTCCGAACGTGGCGTGCCGCAAGCTATACGCGGGGGGTGGCCCGGAGTATGGCCGTGTATGGTGCGCCGATCTGGGCCGATCGGCTCAGTGCCACCAACAAGGCCCGCCTCCGGGCCCCGCAAAGGGTGGTCGCCACGCGAATCATCCGGGGATACTGTACAGTGTCGTGGGCGGCGGCGTGCGCCTTAGCGGGCACCACGCCCTGGGAGATGGATGCCCAGGTGCTCGCAGAGGCGCACAGGGAGCGGGAGAGGCGCAGGGCGCAAAATGAATTCCCCGCTCCCGAAGACTTGAGGGAGGAGCGCCGCCAGGCACTGCGCAGGGTGAGGGACCGATGGAGAGAGGAACTGGAGGGGTCCCCCCTATGGAGTCCGCACCATAGGGGCACTCCTCCCGTCATTCCCCGGATGGTTAGAGAGGGCGCACGGCATCATCGGGTTTAGGCTGGGCGCAGGTAATGACCGGAACACGGGTGCTTCGGTCATTACCTGCACCGAATTGGGAGGGAGGCCAGCCCGATGTGCCACGAGTGCGGCGACCCGGACGACACCGCCCAGCACACCCTTGAGGTGTGCAGTCGCTGGGACGGTGAGCGCCGCACTCTGGTGTGCGCCCTCGGAGTGGGGGATCTCTCGCTCCACAGCGTCGTGGCGGCTATGCTGGGGAGCGAGAGATCGTGGGAGGCGGTGGCCTCCTTCTGTGAGTCAATTATTTCACAGAAGGAGGCCTCGGAGCGGGAGCGCGAAGAAAGAGAAGATGCGCTCCCGTTCCGGCGTAGACGTTTGGGGCGGAGGCGGGCACGATACGCTGCTCGCCAAAACCCCTAGTGGAGTCCGTGGGTGAGGGGCCCACGACATAGACTCCACACGTCTGGGGGAGGGATCGTAGCGTTTTCCGATCCCTCCCTCCTTTGGCGCGGGAGCCCTGGCAGCAGCCAGGGCAGCCGGGGGGGCGTCGTGGTAGAATGTCCGCGACCCCATGGCGCCCCCACAAACGGCAGTGCGGAGAATCGCCGGTGTGGTTTTAGTGGGTATGCCCCTCCTTAAGAGGGGTGAGTCCCACATAACCCCCCACCTTGGCTTCCCTAGCCTCGGGGGGTATGCGTAATGCATTTCCACACCGTCAAAAAAAAAAAAAAAAAAAAGGTTAGGTTAGGTTAGGTTAGGTTAGGTTAGGTTAGGTTAGGTTAGGTTAGGTTAGGTTAGGTTAGGTTAGGTTAGGTTAGGTTAGGTTAGGTTAGGTTAGGTTAGGTTAGGTTAGGTTAGGTTAGGTTAGGTTAGGTTAGGTTAGGTTAGGTTAGGTTAGGTTAGGTTAGGTTAGGTTAGGTTAGGTTAGGTTAGGTTAGGTTAGGTTAGGTTAGGTTAGGTTAGGTTAGGTTAGGTTAGGTTAGGTTAGGTTAGGTTAGGTTAGGTTAGGTTAGGTTAGGTTAGGTTAGGTTAGGTTAGGTTAGGTTAGGATAGGTTAGGTTAGGTTAGGTTAGGTTAGGTTAGGTTAGGTTAGGTTAGGTTAGGTTAGGTTAGGTTAGGTTAGGTTAGGTTAGGTTAGGTTAGGTTAGGTTAGGTTAGGTTAGGTTAGGTTAGGTTAGGTTAGGTTAGGTTAGGTTAGGTTAGGTTAGGTTAGGTTAGGTTAGGTTAGGTTAGGTTAGGTTAGGTTAGGTTAGGTTAGGTTAGGTTAGGTTAGGTTAGGTTAGGTTAGGTTAGGTTAGGTTAGGTTAGGTTAGGTTAGGTTAGGTTAGGTTAGGTTAGGTTAGGTTAGGTTAGGTTAGGTTAGGTTAGGTTAGGTTAGGTTAGGTTAGGTTAGGTTAGGTTAGGTTAGGTTAGGTTAGGTTAGGTTAGGTTAGGTTAGGTTAGGTTAGGTTAGGTTAGGTTAGGTTAGGTTAGGTTAGGTTAGGTTAGGTTAGGTTAGGTTAGGTTAGGTTAGGTTAGGTTAGGTTAGGTTAGGTTAGGTTAGGTTAGGTTAGGTTAGGTTAGGTTAGGTTAGGTTAGGTTAGGTTAGGTTAGGTTAGGTTAGGTTAGGTTAGGTTAGGTTAGGTTAGGTTAGGTTAGGTTAGGTTAGGTTAGGTTAGGTTAGGTTAGGTTAGGTTAGGTTAGGTTAGGTTAGGTTAGGTTAGGTTAGGTTAGGTTAGGTTAGGTTAGGTTAGGTTAGGTTAGGTTAGGTTAGGTTAGGTTAGGTTAGGTTAGGTTAGGTTAGGTTAGGTTAGGTTAGGTTAGGTTAGGTTAGGTTAGGTTAGGTTAGGTTAGGTTAGGTTAGGTTAGGTTAGGTTAGGATAGGTTAGGTTAGGTTAGGTTAGGTTAGGTTAGGTTAGGTTAGGTTAGGTTAGGTTAGGTTAGGTTAGGTTAGGTTAGGTTAGGTTAGGTTAGGTTAGGTTAGGTTAGGTTAGGTTAGGTTAGGTTAGGTTAGGTTAGGTTAGGTTAGGTTAGGTTAGGTTAGGTTAGGTTAGGTTAGGTTAGGTTAGGTTAGGTTAGGTTAGGTTAGGTTAGGTTAGGTTAGGTTAGGTTAGGTTAGGTTAGGTTAGGTTAGGTTAGGTTAGGTTAGGTTAGGTTAGGTTAGGTTAGGTTAGGTTAGGTTAGGTTAGGTTAGGTTAGGTTAGGTTAGGTTAGGTTAGGTTAGGTTAGGTTAGGTTAGGTTAGGTTAGGTTAGGTTAGGTTAGGTTAGGTTAGGTTAGGTTAGGTTAGGTTAGGTTAGGTTAGGTTAGGTTAGGTTAGGTTAGGTTAGGTTAGGTTAGGTTAGGTTAGGTTAGGTTAGGTTAGGTTAGGTTAGGTTAGGTTAGGTTAGGTTAGGTTAGGTTAGGTTAGGTTAGGTTAGGTTAGGTTAGGTTAGGTTAGGTTAGGTCTAGGTTAGGTTAGGTTAGGTTAGGTTAGGTTAGGTTAGGTTAGGTTAGGTTAGGTTAGGTTAGGTTAGGTTAGGTTAGGTTAGGTTAGGTTAGGTTAGGTTAGGTTAGGTTAGGTTAGGTTAGGTTAGGTTAGGTTAGGTTAGGTTAGGTTAGGTTAGGTTAGGTTAGGTTAGGTTAGGTTAGGTTAGGTTAGGTTAGGTTAGGTTAGGTTAGGTTAGGTTAGGTTAGGTTAGGTTAGGTTAGGTTAGGTTAGGTTAGGTTAGGTTAGGTTAGGTTAGGTTAGGTTAGGTTAGGTTAGGTTAGGTTAGGTTAGGTTAGGTTAGGTTAGGTTAGGTTAGGTTAGGTTAGGTTAGGTTAGGTTAGGTTAGGTTAGGTTAGGTTAGGTTAGGTTAGGTTAGGTTAGGTTAGGTTAGGTTAGGTTAGGTTAGGTTAGGTTAGGTTAGGTTAGGTTAGGTTAGGTTAGGTTAGGTTAGGTTAGGTTAGGTTAGGTTAGGTTAGGTTAGGTTAGGTTAGGTTAGGTTAGGTTAGGTTAGGTTAGGTTAGGTTAGGTTAGGTTAGGTTAGGTTAGGTTAGGTTAGGTTAGGTTAGGTTAGGTTAGGTTAGGTTAGGTTAGGTTAGGTTAGGTTAGGTTAGGTTAGGTTAGGTTAGGTTAGGTTAGGTTAGGTTAGGTTAGGTTAGGTTAGGTTAGGTTAGGTTAGGTTAGGTTAGGTTAGGTTAGGTTAGGTTAGGTTAGGTTAGGTTAGGTTAGGTTAGGTTAGGTTAGGTTAGGTTAGGTTAGGTTAGGTTAGGTTAGGTTAGGTTAGGTTAGGTTAGGTTAGGTTAGGTTAGGTTAGGTTAGGTTAGGTTAGGTTAGGTTAGGTTAGGTTAGGTTAGGTTAGGTTAGGTTAGGTTAGGTTAGGTTAGGTTAGGTTAGGTTAGGTTAGGTTAGGTTAGGTTAGGTTAGGTTAGGTTAGGTTAGGTTAGGTTAGGTTAGGTTAGGTTAGGTTAGGTTAGGTTAGGTTAGGTTAGGTTAGGTTAGGTTAGGTTAGGTTAGGTTAGGTTAGGTTAGGTTAGGTTAGGTTAGGTTAGGTTAGGTTAGGTTAGGTTAGGTTAGGTTAGGTTAGGTTAGGTTAGGTTAGGTTAGGTTAGGTTAGGTTAGGTTAGGTTAGGTTAGGTTAGGTTAGGTTAGGTTAGGTTAGGTTAGGTTAGGTTAGGTTAGGTTAGGTTAGGTTAGGTTAGGTTAGGTTAGGTTAGGTTAGGTTAGGTTAGGTTAGGTTAGGTTAGGTTAGGTTAGGTTAGGTTAGGTTAGGTTAGGTTAGGTTAGGTTAGGTTAGGTTAGGTTAGGTTAGGTTAGGTTAGGTTAGGTTAGGTTAGGTTAGGTTAGGTTAGGTTAGGTTAGGTTAGGTTAGGTTAGGTTAGGATAGGTTAGGTTAGGTTAGGTTAGGTTAGGTTAGGTTAGGTTAGGTTAGGTTAGGTTAGGTTAGGTTAGGTTAGGTTAGGTTAGGTTAGGTTAGGTTAGGTTAGGTTAGGTTAGGTTAGGTTAGGTTAGGTTAGGTTAGGTTAGGTTAGGTTAGGTTAGGTTAGGTTAGGTTAGGTTAGGTTAGGTTAGGTTAGGTTAGGTTAGGTTAGGTTAGGTTAGGTTAGGTTAGGTTAGGTTAGGTTAGGTTAGGTTAGGTTAGGTTAGGTTAGGTTAGGTTAGGTTAGGTTAGGATAGGTTAGGTTAGGTTAGGTTAGGTTAGGTTAGGTTAGGTTAGGTTAGGTTAGGTTAGGTTAGGTTAGGTTAGGTTAGGTTAGGTTAGGTTAGGTTAGGTTAGGTTAGGTTAGGTTAGGTTAGGTTAGGTTAGGTTAGGTTAGGTTAGGTTAGGTTAGGTTAGGTTAGGTTAGGTTAGGTTAGGTTAGGTTAGGTTAGGTTAGGTTAGGTTAGGTTAGGTTAGGTTAGGTTAGGTTAGGTTAGGTTAGGTTAGGTTAGGTTAGGTTAGGTTAGGTTAGGTTAGGTTAGGTTAGGTTAGGTTAGGTTAGGTTAGGTTAGGTTAGGTTAGGTTAGGTTAGGTTAGGTTAGGTTAGGTTAGGTTAGGTTAGGTTAGGTTAGGTTAGGTTAGGTTAGGTTAGGTTAGGTTAGGTTAGGTTAGGTTAGGTTAGGTTAGGTTAGGTTAGGTTAGGTTAGGTTAGGTTAGGTTAGGTTAGGTTAGGTTAGGTTAGGTTAGGTTAGGTTAGGTTAGGTTAGGTTAGGTTAGGTTAGGTTAGGTTAGGTTAGGTTAGGTTAGGTTAGGTTAGGTTAGGTTAGGTTAGGTTAGGTTAGGTTAGGTTAGGTTAGGTTAGGTTAGGTTAGGTTAGGTTAGGTTAGGTTAGGTTAGGTTAGGTTAGGTTAGGTTAGGTTAGGTTAGGTTAGGTTAGGTTAGGTTAGGTTAGGTTAGGTTAGGTTAGGTTAGGTTAGGTTAGGTTAGGTTAGGTTAGGTTAGGTTAGGTTAGGTTAGGTTAGGTTAGGTTAGGTTAGGTTAGGTTAGGTTAGGTTAGGTTAGGTTAGGTTAGGTTAGGTTAGGTTAGGTTAGGTTAGGTTAGGTTAGGTTAGGTTAGGTTAGGTTAGGTTAGGTTAGGTTAGGTTAGGTTAGGTTAGGTTAGGTTAGGTTAGGTTAGGTTAGGTTAGGTTAGGTTAGGTTAGGTTAGGTTAGGTTAGGTTAGGTTAGGTTAGGTTAGGTTAGGTTAGGTTAGGTTAGGTTAGGTTAGGTTAGGTTAGGTTAGGTTAGGTTAGGTTAGGTTAGGTTAGGTTAGGTTAGGTTAGGTTAGGTTAGGTTAGGTTAGGTTAGGTTAGGTTAGGTTAGGTTAGGTTAGGTTAGGTTAGGTTAGGTTAGGTTAGGTTAGGTTAGGTTAGGTTAGGTTAGGTTAGGTTAGGTTAGGTTAGGTTAGGTTAGGTTAGGTTAGGTTAGGTTAGGTTAGGTTAGGTTAGGTTAGGTTAGGTTAGGTTAGGTTAGGTTAGGTTAGGTTAGGTTAGGTTAGGTTAGGTTAGGTTAGGTTAGGTTAGGTTAGGTTAGGTTAGGTTAGGTTAGGTTAGGTTAGGTTAGGTTAGGTTAGGTTAGGTTAGGTTAGGTTAGGTTAGGTTAGGTTAGGTTAGGTTAGGTTAGGTTAGGTTAGGTTAGGTTAGGTTAGGTTAGGTTAGGTTAGGTTAGGTTAGGTTAGGTTAGGTTAGGTTAGGTTAGGTTAGGTTAGGTTAGGTTAGGTTAGGTTAGGTTAGGTTAGGTTAGGTTAGGTTAGGTTAGGTTAGGTTAGGTTAGGTTAGGTTAGGTTAGGTTAGGTTAGGTTAGGTTAGGTTAGGTTAGGTTAGGTTAGGTTAGGTTAGGTTAGGTTAGGTTAGGTTAGGTTAGGTTAGGTTAGGTTAGGTTAGGTTAGGTTAGGTTAGGTTAGGTTAGGTTAGGTTAGGTTAGGTTAGGTTAGGTTAGGTTAGGTTAGGTTAGGTTAGGTTAGGTTAGGTTAGGTTAGGTTAGGTTAGGTTAGGTTAGGTTAGGTTAGGTTAGGTTAGGTTAGGTTAGGTTAGGTTAGGTTAGGTTAGGTTAGGTTAGGTTAGGTTAGGTTAGGTTAGGTTAGGTTAGGTTAGGTTAGGTTAGGTTAGGTTAGGTTAGGTTAGGTTAGGTTAGGTTAGGTTAGGTTAGGTTAGGTTAGGTTAGGTTAGGTTAGGTTAGGTTAGGTTAGGTTAGGTTAGGTTAGGTTAGGTTAGGTTAGGTTAGGTTAGGTTAGGTTAGGTTAGGTTAGGTTAGGTTAGGTTAGGTTAGGTTAGGTTAGGTTAGGTTAGGTTAGGTTAGGTTAGGTTAGGTTAGGTTAGGTTAGGTTAGGTTAGGTTAGGTTAGGTTAGGTTAGGTTAGGTTAGGTTAGGTTAGGTTAGGTTAGGTTAGGTTAGGTTAGGTTAGGTTAGGTTAGGTTAGGTTAGGTTAGGTTAGGTTAGGTTAGGTTAGGTTAGGTTAGGTTAGGTTAGGTTAGGTTAGGTTAGGTTAGGTTAGGTTAGGTTAGGTTAGGTTAGGTTAGGTTAGGTTAGGTTAGGTTAGGTTAGGTTAGGTTAGGTTAGGTTAGGTTAGGTTAGGTTAGGTTAGGTTAGGTTAGGTTAGGTTAGGTTAGGTTAGGTTAGGTTAGGTTAGGTTAGGTTAGGTTAGGTTAGGTTAGGTTAGGTTAGGTTAGGTTAGGTTAGGTTAGGTTAGGTTAGGTTAGGTTAGGTTAGGTTAGGTTAGGTTAGGTTAGGTTAGGTTAGGTTAGGTTAGGTTAGGTTAGGTTAGGTTAGGTTAGGTTAGGTTAGGTTAGGTTAGGTTAGGTTAGGTTAGGTTAGGTTAGGTTAGGTTAGGTTAGGTTAGGTTAGGTTAGGTTAGGTTAGGTTAGGTTAGGTTAGGTTAGGTTAGGTTAGGTTAGGTTAGGTTAGGTTAGGTTAGGTTAGGTTAGGTTAGGTTAGGTTAGGTTAGGTTAGGTTAGGTTAGGTTAGGTTAGGTTAGGTTAGGTTAGGTTAGGTTAGGTTAGGTTAGGTTAGGTTAGGTTAGGTTAGGTTAGGTTAGGTTAGGTTAGGTTAGGTTAGGTTAGGTTAGGTTAGGTTAGGTTAGGTTAGGTTAGGTTAGGTTAGGTTAGGTTAGGTTAGGTTAGGTTAGGTTAGGTTAGGTTAGGTTAGGTTAGGTTAGGTTAGGTTAGGTTAGGTTAGGTTAGGTTAGGTTAGGTTAGGTTAGGTTAGGTTAGGTTAGGTTAGGTTAGGTTAGGTTAGGTTAGGTTAGGTTAGGTTAGGTTAGGTTAGGTTAGGTTAGGTTAGGTTAGGTTAGGTTAGGTTAGGTTAGGTTAGGTTAGGTTAGGTTAGGTTAGGTTAGGTTAGGTTAGGTTAGGTTAGGTTAGGTTAGGTTAGGTTAGGTTAGGTTAGGTTAGGTTAGGTTAGGTTAGGTTAGGTTAGGTTAGGTTAGGTTAGGTTAGGTTAGGTTAGGTTAGGTTAGGTTAGGTTAGGTTAGGTTAGGTTAGGTTAGGTTAGGTTAGGTTAGGTTAGGTTAGGTTAGGTTAGGTTAGGTTAGGTTAGGTTAGGTTAGGTTAGGTTAGGTTAGGTTAGGTTAGGTTAGGTTAGGTTAGGTTAGGTTAGGTTAGGTTAGGTTAGGTTAGGTTAGGTTAGGTTAGGTTAGGTTAGGTTAGGTTAGGTTAGGTTAGGTTAGGTTAGGTTAGGTTAGGTTAGGTTAGGTTAGGTTAGGTTAGGTTAGGTTAGGTTAGGTTAGGTTAGGTTAGGTTAGGTTAGGTTAGGTTAGGTTAGGTTAGGTTAGGTTAGGTTAGGTTAGGTTAGGTTAGGTTAGGTTAGGTTAGGTTAGGTTAGGTTAGGTTAGGTTAGGTTAGGTTAGGTTAGGTTAGGTTAGGTTAGGTTAGGTTAGGTTAGGTTAGGTTAGGTTAGGTTAGGTTAGGTTAGGTTAGGTTAGGTTAGGTTAGGTTAGGTTAGGTTAGGTTAGGTTAGGTTAGGTTAGGTTAGGTTAGGTTAGGTTAGGTTAGGTTAGGTTAGGTTAGGTTAGGTTAGGTTAGGTTAGGTTAGGTTAGGTTAGGTTAGGTTAGGTTAGGTTAGGTTAGGTTAGGTTAGGTTAGGTTAGGTTAGGTTAGGTTAGGTTAGGTTAGGTTAGGTTAGGTTAGGTTAGGTTAGGTTAGGTTAGGTTAGGTTAGGTTAGGTTAGGTTAGGTTAGGTTAGGTTAGGTTAGGTTAGGTTAGGTTAGGTTAGGTTAGGTT
>OW026305.1:0-2500 GCA_932273695.1 Apotomis betuletana
GAGTATTCCAGGACAATAAAACGGAAGAACTACCAACAAAAGCTGCCATCGTGGTACTTGACCATGACCTGGATGTCATACAGTGCCCCGACCTCACCACCAAAAATATCGCAGTGGTGAAAATCCAAACTAGAGCCTGGACCATAGCGATTATATCCATTTACTTCGAGCCTGACCAACCCATGGAGGGTTACCTGGACCACATAAGAAAAGTGCACGAGAAGCTAGGGCAGGTGAGGATCATAGCAGGAGGAGATTTCAATGCCAAAAGCACCTGGTGGGGTAGCAAAATCGAGGACGTGCGAGGGGAAGAACTCAATGGTCTGCTGGAAGAACTGGAACTCCAGATCCTGAATACTGGCACAACTCCAACCTTCGATACAGTAAGAGGAGGCAAGAGGTACAGCAGTCACGTCGATATAACACTCTGCTCGACGGACATACTTGGACTAGTGGAAGACTGGCGAGTAAACGAAGATCTCACGAGCTCGGACCACAACGGCATTACCTTCAAAATAAACTTAGAAGCTTCCAAAGGGACTAGCATACAGAGGACAACACGTATATACAACACCAAAAAGGCAAACTGGGAACAGTTTCGTGAGAAACTGACCCAGACCTTGCAAGACATGCAACTCACAAAAGAACAATTAGAAAACATAACCAATGTTGATCAAATAGACAAAACAATAGAAAGTTATACACAAGCCATCACAAACACATGTAAAAGCACCATACCCGTCAAAAAGAACACAAGCACACTTACCTTGCCGTGGTGGTCCGAAGAACTCGCAGAGAAGAAGAAAGCCGTAGCCACCAAAAAGCGTAGAATCCGGAACGCTGCACCAATCCGCAGAGCAGGGGTGATCGACCTATACCTGAAAGAAAAAGAAGAGTATGAGACTGCTGTACAAAAAGCACAAACGGAGAGCTGGAAGGAGTTTTGCTGTAGACAGGATCGGGAGGGAGTGTGGGAAGGGATATACAGGGTTATGGGGAAAATATCCAAACGAGAGGAGGATCAGCTCTTGGAAGAAGATGGGGAAATACTGGACGGGAAGGGATCGGTAGAGCTGTTGGCCAGAACTTTTTACCCCGATGATAAGGAAGAAGAGGACAACATGAAGCATCGTCACATTAGAGAATTAGCCCAAAAAGTAAACGCATGGCACCATGATGAAAAACATGACCCACCGTTTACACAGAGCGAGCTAAATGTGACGATGATGTCATTTAATCCAAAAAAGGCACCGGGAGCCGACGGCTTCACCGCTGACATATGCATCCAAGCCATCAGATGCAACCCCGAATATTTTCTGGCGATGCTGAACAAATGCCTGGAACACTCCCACTTCCCCAGAATATGGAAAGGAGCCACAGTGGTGGTGCTTAAAAAACCAGGGAAAGAGACTTACACCTTGCCCAAATCATATAGGCCGATTGGACTTTTGCCTGTTTTGGGAAAGATATATGAGAAGATGTTGATAGCCCGCCTCAAATACCACCTACTGCCCGGGATCAGTCCCAAGCAGTACGGCTTCATGCCTCAGAGAAGCACGGAAGACTCCCTCTATGACCTCATGCAGCACATATACAGCAAATTAAACGCAAAAAGACTGCTGACAATGGTATCACTGGACATAGAGGGAGCCTTCGATAGCGCATGGTGGCCGGCAATTAAAGTGAGACTGGCTGAAGAAAATTGCCCGGTGAACCTGAGGCGGGCTATCGACAGCTACTTAGAAGACAGGAGTGTAAGTGTGAGATACGCTGGAGAGGAGTTCAGCAAAGGGACAAACAAGGGCTGTGTCCAAGGATCCATAGGAGGACCTATCCTGTGGAATCTCCTTCTTGATCCTCTGTTGAAACTACTGGAGGAGAAAGGAGTCTACTGTCAGGCGTTCGCGGACGACGTGGTGCTTGTGTTCGATGGTAAGACGGCCCTGGACATAGAACTGCAAGCAAATGCGACCCTCGAACGTGTTCGGACGTGGGGCATCGACCACAAACTAAAATTTGCTCCACACAAGACGTGCGCTATGGTATTAACCAGAAAATTAAAGTTTGATGTACCACGTCTGAGCATGGGCGGGGTGAATATAGTCATGTCGAACGAAATTAAGATACTGGGCCTCACCATCGATCACAAGCTAACTTTCAACCAGCATGTGGCGAGCGTCTGCCGGAAGGCTCTAAATATGTATAAAAAATTGGCTAGAACAGCCCGGGTCAGCTGGGGGCTGCATCCGGAGGTTATCTATACAATTTATACAGCGGCAGTGGAACCGGTAATTCTGTACGCAGCAAGCGCCTGGGCAACCGCAGCCGAAAAGCTGGGGGTAATAAAACAGTTCAGCACCGTACAGCGAGGTTTTGCCCAGAAAATATGCAAGGCGTACAGAACGGTTTCACTGAACGCCGCGCTACTATTGGCCGGACTGCTCCCACTGGACCTCAGAGTACGCGAAGCAGCCTCCTTATACGAGGCCAGGAAAGGGGT
>OW026305.1:607500-1060349 GCA_932273695.1 Apotomis betuletana
TAGTGCGTAGTGCCCGTTTTTGCATTCGCAGTACTCTGTCAGCATCAGTTGAAATGCCCCATAATAATACTCCGTAGGTCATAAGTGAGTGGAAATGAGCAAAGTAGGCTTGTCTCAACGCGCAACTTGACACGAGCGGCTTCAATCTACGAAGAGCAAACACGGCACAGCTCAGTCTATATGGGATAATCTCCGCGCCACAGGGGTAATTTGTGTTGGGGTGACGCGGGCGCACAGGGCGCATGGACTGCGTCGTGAATAGACTGAACCGTATCAGGCTGCAGACTCTAGTAACACCAGGGACCTACATAAGATAACGAAGACCCTGGCCGGAAACCAGAGCTGGAAGAAGAAACCTCTAAAAGGATAGAACGGCTAACTGATTGTAACATTTGAGGGACAGCTTCAACGTGGCGGGAGCACTTTGAAGAGATCTTCCGTGTCCCTAAGGTCCCTCTGACCACCAGCACGCCTGCAATCAGCGTGCCCCTGCGCAGCCTAAACATTATATCCTCGCCTACAGGACAGGAAGTAGCGAACGCCATACGATCACTCAAAAATGGCAAGGTACGAGAGTCGATCTCATTACAGCGGACATGCTCAAAGCCGACCTGGCAACCGCTGTGAACGCGCTGACGCCACTCTTTCTTATCTAAAATCTGGCAAGCCGAAGAGTTTCCCGTTGACTTGAGCAAAGGGCTCCTTATCGCCGTGCCAAAAAGTGAATACGGCAGCTGGAGAGGAATCACTTTGCTCTCGGCCCTATCTACGGTGCTGTCGGGGCCTTTGATCCTTCAGTGGTGGATGCAGTGGAACAATAGAAATTCACAATACAACATTCACTATGATTTAGAAATAAAGTTGCACTTAAAATGTTTGCCAGTCCTACGTTATTATTTTCGTTATTAAAAATACAAAGATCGACGCAAGTAAAAGTTTATTCGTGAGAACGACGCTTCCACATGAATATACTTTTAAAGCTACCATTGCGAAGAAAATGTTTTAAGTTTTCTTCGCATCGCAAAATGTACGACTTATTGTTCAGTGACAGCGTCTAAACTTGTCTTTTTAGACTAATTGTTGTTAGAGATAAAATAAACGAGCATGCTAGCTTTACATTCGATGCCACAAGTTGAAATGCACTGAGAATTGTGTCTGGAACTGCGTTGCTTCGTGAATTTATCTTTGTTCAAGT
Source organism: Apotomis betuletana (assembly GCA_932273695.1). NCBI lineage: Eukaryota > Metazoa > Arthropoda > Insecta > Lepidoptera > Tortricidae > Apotomis > Apotomis betuletana. The sequence goes on from OW026305.1 coordinate 608,696, forward strand.
AAGTTACCCGTTTCTAAATGTACGTTTGTATTTTATTTGATATTATTCAATAACAGAATGTAGTCAAATATACATGAAAATAAACAGAGCAGTTTTGGCTTAATAACTGTTAGAGTACAAATCTTGGTTTTACATACCTACGTAGTATACCTAAAGTCAAGCTACTGCAGTAGCTTTGTTTTAGCACAGCATAAGTAGTCATGACTACAACGCTGACGCCACGCCTATCATCAGTAACAATATCAGAGCTGTTGGTTTTGGAACTGCGTGACAGCCATTAACTCTTCGAGTCGCGGCAGCGGAAGGAAGCTGGAAACATCCAATGACACGTTTGCAACTCAATTAATACGAGAAAAATAGAGAATGCCATTAGGCATTAAGTTCGCCATTTGTACTGACTTTTGTTTTGTGCAATTAAGTTTAAATAAATAAATAAATAACACACTTTTCCACAACCAGACGTTACTTCTTCAAAGAGTGCTTCAAAGATGGCGAACGCAAATGAAACTAAACAGCTGAATTACGTCAACCTTGCGTTTGCATTTAAGGGGTTTAAGTCTACGCACGGTACCAGCGAATTGACGTTTGAATTTACATATTTCTACAAGGTGTACCCAAAAACGAAAAATATTTTTAGTAGTTCTATAAATCCAATATAGTGACATATATGTAAGTATTAACTGTCTTATAATAATGAACACCGCAAACCCAGCAACTTATTTATATTCACTCCTTTGCAATTATTTTTATATCGGGTCCATAGTAATTTATAATTCTTTATTGCATTGTCATGTTCAGTACAATATGATATTACATTAGTAAGATTAATTCCATAACATGAACTCTGTCAGGGCACAGCAATTTACTTAGTGGTGGGTGTATAATCATAATTAAGTACAATTTAAATACCCGATCACCCACTGGATGGTTGAACACTATTAAATAATAAATACATAAATATCATGGGACAATCATACACAAATCGACCTAGTCCCAAACTAAGCAAAGCTTGTAATGGGTACTAGACGACGATATACATAATATATAAATACATATATAGATAACATCCATAACCCAAGAACAAAAATATTCGAGTTCATCACACAAATGTTTCTGGCAGGTGTCTGCAAGCTGCGCTAACCGCGTCATCAAAATTATATAATTATTATATCTTTATAAAAATCACTTTAACTTTGCAAAGTTCATATAGATAGTAGGTATGTAGGCAGCAATATATTGCTTGAAAATAAAAAGTGAATTTTATCCGGGCTTGGTCTGAATTTTTGTTTGAAGCCACACGATTGCTGCCTACATACCTACTATCTATATGAACTTTGCAAAGTTCAAGTGATTTTTACAATTGCGTATATATCGTCGTCGCGACGAAGGGATATAAGACGAAGGGAGTTGTGTGTGAGTCAAAGTGATATAAATCAACGGTATAAGAGTTTAGTGGACGCCATCAATCATGAGAACGAGCCGCAGTGACAGACGAGCCAGTAATGGAAACCGCTCCCTGGGGTGCCTGGAGCGCGGCGGAGAGCAGGGGGGGGATAATGTCACATACAGGGAGTAATAATTAAATAATAATGAAATAATGATAAAATTAAATAATAATTTAATGTACCAAATTCTGCATTTAAATAAAACAATTTAAACGGATTATATCGCGTATATTAATTATTTGAGCCTCTTGATTAATTATTTGTTTTATTTAAATGTGTGACAGTCGCGGAAACCGAAGAAAATATTATGTACCAAATTCTGATTTAAAAAGAAAACAGAAAATTCGACAATTTGCAGTTCAGGGAAATCAAACATACCTTCGTAGAATGGTCATAAATGATAATGGCATTTGTGTTTTTTTTAATATAATTATAATACAAACGTCCATCATGCTTGCAGTACCTATATAAAGTGCATCTTCAGAGTACGAGGTATCCGACATATCAACTAATACTCACAAACAAATAATGAACAAAATTGCGCTACACGATACCATCGATTAAGTCATTGGAAAAACACCAACCAATGTAAAGCCTGACCAGAAATATATGAGAATGCGCCATATTGCGGAATTTCACTGGAACTAATTTCTTACACTGGCACTGATTTTATGATGGTTTGTAAACAATGTCAATGTCATTCGTGCTGATTTCTTTAAAAGACAAATATTTAAAATTATCCAAACAAAATGCCGAAAACCAGTCACAGTCGTGAACATCATATAATAAATAAAGTGTACATGTGTTTACTACGCGAAAAACAGTCAGGAAAAGAGTGCATTCCATTAAATAATATTACGAGGTTAACATAGTGGAATTGACAGGTTTTTAAAACTAATGTCATTATAGTGGGTTGCGATTGGTTGGAAAATTGTTGCCGTATAAATCTTATAAATAGCGCCCTCTTGACAATCCTCATATATTTCTGATCAGGCTTTAAATGTTTTTTGCGGAATAAAACAAATTATGATTGATGGGTGGTCGGTGACAGGCGGACAAATTGCGTCGCCGACCGATGACGTTACTTGACAAGTAAAAGCAAGTTTATGAGGTCGCATAAAAAGTTGTACTGGCACTACTTTCAATGTTCATAGGATGGCAAAAAAGCTTTTGGAATTTCTCCTGTTTGTTTGTCCATCGGTCCAAATTTTAGAAGGGAGTGTCAATTTAATGACGACGCTTTGACAGCGAAGTTCGATCCTTTCGCCATATGCAGAAAACAGAAAGTTAAGTTAACCCATTGCCAAATTAGCATCTTGTTAAGTTTAACTATTGTTATATTGGTATACAGATCTGATATTTGGATTCTGAGAACTATTTTAATGTATTTAATTCAATATATGTATATATTATAATATACATATATAAATGAGCACTGAGTCATCGGGTATATTACAGCCGAGTGAAGATAGCTCGGGCTCGTAGGTATCCTGTGCCTCGTCTAGGGTTACCAGATCAAACATTCACGAGCTACTTCTAAACACCTATTGTTTTGCGTATCTGTAACAATAGGCAGCCGTAATCGCGGTGTTTAGTTTCTGTTTAATCTGTTCGTGTGGCGGGGAAGGTGAAAAGTACGTCAGCCGGAAACGCTAACTTTTTGCAAAAATATGAAATCCAAATTCTACTTTAAGTTAAGTGCAAAACTCAGAAAAGACTTTTGTGTGAACGCCTATTAGGGTGGATTTCCATTTACGGCGGGCTGAACAAAGTGGACCGCATTGTCGTCTAGTACCTACCCATAGTACAAGCTTTGCTTAGTGTGGGACTAGGTCGATTTGTGTAAGGTTGTCCCTAAATTTTTAATTATTTATTTAATATTTATTTATTTATCCAAACATAATTATATGACATCACAGGAAATCTAAAAAAATAATCATTGTTTTTATTAACATCACGGTCAGTTTTTCGTCAGTGTAAATGTGCCTTAAAATTTGCCGCAGTACCTCATGACGCGACATTCTACTCAAAAAAGTTGAACAATTTATAAGCAAGAAATAAGTAGGCAAGGTTAGGCAAGATGGCACCCCCCGGCGGGATGCGTGCAATCCGCGAGCACTGCTCCCGCGCACGTTGCATCAGCCCTCTTAAATAGAGCCTCATTTTACTCTTGCACGTACATTGAGACGTTCGCAGTGCACAGACTCACAAGTTGGAACTGAAATATGTTATTTTTTGTACAAAACAAACATTCGAACTGGAACGAAACTAGAATATTTGTTCCTAGTCATGGATGTTATCTATATGTATATGTATTATGTAATGTATTTATATACAACGTGTCCCTAGCCTCTGGACAAACATGAAAAGTACGTGTTGATTAGGGTATTTCTAACCGATGTACAAAATCCCATGCCAAACGGCACAGTATTTATGGATTTACGATTTATTACTTCGGAACAGCCTGTATGTAAATTAAATACATTGAATTGAAGTTCATATTATGTCATGTCATTAGTGTCACTTTAATCTCAGCGTTATTGATGGCAAACAACTGATACAGTATGTTGGTATTTATTGTTGATTTGCCTCAATTAAATTTGTTATTTTTTTTCTTTTTCTCTAATCAAATAATATATATTATTAGAGCATTTCTGAGACATAACTATACTCGGGATTTCAGTCTTTGTCCAGAAGCCGAGGACACGTTGTATATTATGTATATCGTCGTCTAGTACCCATAGGACAAGCTTTACTTAGTTTGGGACTATAGGTCAATTTGTGTAAGACTGTCCCTATATTTATTTTTGATTACATTATGTATCATTACCTATTTAGTTTTCGCAATCAAACTGTTGCGTTTGACGCTGTGGTGCGTTTTGCTCCAGCAGGGAAAACGAATATTCCTCCTTATTTACATTTACATAGCCTTGTCTGAAGGTATGGCAACACGAACAAAACTTCGAGTCGATTCATTAACATGACATACTCGTCGTACATCAAAGTGCTGTATTGCACTGAAAGGTAATTAATGTACGACACATGTTGACCTCGATTGTATCCTGCTAGATTATACAGGGTGTAACCGACAGCGTACCGAAAACGAAAACTGTAGTTTTAGACCATAATCACGAACTGAAAACGAGTGTTCATTTTCTCGGAAAACTCAAGGATAAGATTTTCTAAAATAAATTATAAAACTCGACGCGCAATGTATTGCGTCCGATTCTCTCGGGTGCAGACGCGCGGGGAGGGGGCACGCGGCGGGCATCGACCGGTCCAGGCGCTCCCCACTCCACTCACGCGTCGGCGCAAAACATACCGTTACGCCAATGCGCATCGAATGACATGAATGAATGCAACCACAAAAACAACGCAACCACAGATCACAACTAGTATGTAGTACCACCACCAGTAACAACTGACCGATAAATTAAAACAGTGTAACAAGATTATTTTCATCTAAGCAAGTAAAGCAAATAAAATGTGCGGGTAGGTAAACATTAAACATGCGTCCGACCGTAACGGCTAACGGGCGCGCACTGGCGGATCAATGACCGGCCAGTACCGTTATCTGTCCCACTCCACACGCTTACATAATACTGTTTGTGATACGTTGCGTGTTTTGCGGAAAATGCTATTTTCATGCGATTTTTCATTAAAAATTGTTACCGGTAGAGTTCGATTAACGGAAAAATAAAGAAAAAATTAAAACTCGCGAGGAAAAATTGTGAATTTTCTCAAAGAAATTTCCACGATTTTCCAGCCCAGAATAATGGTCTGAAGCCATGGTTTCAGTTTTCGGTACACCGTCGGTTACACCCGGTATTTAAAGGTACAGCGGCTTTCGGAGATTCGAAACAAACAAAACAAACTATATCTTCTCTGCGTCATTGACATTGGCGTACCTAACATTATTTTTCAGGGGGGGGCTGGGGGTGGGCCTAGCCGACCTAGCCGTGGCCTATGAGATGAAACCATGAATTTCTAACGGTAACACCAAATCCTGGGGTGGGCTAAGTAGACCATACTGGGGTGGGCATGGCTCACCCGGCCACCTCCCTATATACGCCAATGGTCATTGACATTTTATCAAAACCCTGTCCGCTATGAGGACATTGCGGTCCCAATCTAAAATTTTCTACCTATAAGTAAAGAGATAATGCAAGAACCTGTAACTCGGTCCACAAACCAGACAATGGGCAATCAAATCACGCTCGACTATCGTTTATAAGAGACACGTAAAAACCAACCTCGTCTTGATTATGCATCGGAACATGCGGCTCGTAAGTTGGCGAGCGGCCAGAGCGGCGAGGTGTGAGTGTGACCCCGGAGACACCCTGCAGCGTCATCGGACACATCTCTGTGCCGCAGCGACGGCTGCCAGTAACCCACTTGCAGTTTATTAGCCCTTGAGTATGAGAGGCTATTTTTTTGGCTTTGAAACCTTTATACCCTTAGAGATCCTTAAAGATCCTTCAAGAGATCTACATATTATTCAGGCATAGGTATATACTCAGAAAACTATACATTGTTACATCTACAAATCAATCCTCTGTAACATTGGCATCCCGTTCCGTCGTATTAATCTACATAGCCCTGAAAAAGGATTTTGTTTTTCATGTATAAATACTGTTTACGAGTAGGTATAATATAAAAAGCCCGAAAAAGACCAAGGTCATTGATAACGATTTTTTAGTCCAGCTCAAAGTGATTTGAAACATCGTTAACTGTCGCCATTTTGATCCTTCAGAACGGATTGGGATTGTTTACTGTACCGATAATATCTCCAATATTATATCGGTACAGTAAACAATCCCAATCCGTTGCAGCAGTGTCTCAATGAGATGCGAAATAATAACAAACCCCGGTCATTGTGCGGCCGTCAATTAAGCAACCTCAATAACATAATTGCATTGAATTTGCAAATCGTTGTTTTATAGCCTACTCTTCCAAGTAGGTTCTGTTAGTCATTGCCTAATTAGTTCTAAGGCTGCTCTGCATGTTTTTTGGAGCACTTTCGCTGTCACGCCGGCCCAGTTCAGCGGGAGACCACTTTATGCTTTCATTTATGCCGTAACCTACTCCAATTGGAACACTCTTGCTGTCGACTCGACCTCGTTCCTACATGTGCATAAATAGAACCTAGTTCATTGGCGGAGCGTTCGATTATTCGACTTAGAACAAACAATAAGTGTTACAGTTTAGAATCAATTTGACCATAGGAAAACGGAACATCATTATTTAGGATGTATGTAAGCACCACAATTAAGTTATATACATCAACTCTGATACGTTATTTTCTTTCATACTTTCAAGATCAAACTTTTCATAAAAGCTTATTGCGAATTCATGAATATTATGCAAAACGCGCAATGTCTCCGGTGTGGTAGAAACTAAGTGTAAACGTCCTCGCGTTAATTACAGCACCGCAATGCTCTCTAAAACTAAAAAGAATTAAGTAACTATGATCACCTTGCATATATCCCCTTTTTCTTCTGAATAAACTTACATATGAGTGTGTGTGTACCGGATATTATCACATTAAGGAGCCGGTATCATCCACTGCCGTCGATGCGTACACTTGGCTATACATATTGCTAAATCGGAGTGGCAACTTTATGTGTTCGAGTTACCGAAGAGAGTGGCTTGCCGAGTCGCCCAGGGTACCGCCCGCATGACTGCGATCATCTCATTATGGCTCCGGTTTTATTTTACTTAAAGTACGCGAAGGCTCGGGCTAAATATAGTTAGTGCTTAGTTACTATAGTGGTTCAGTTCATCTAGAAATCGGCGCTGAATTTGATTTAGATCATCCTTCAGCCCGTCTAGGACAAGTATGTTTCACGATTCTTATTGAACGAGTCACCCATAAGCGCGTGTATACCTGCGGCATTGTAAATTTTAGATTTTAGATAATTTATTGTAAATAGAAAATTTTGTAACCAGTGTGCCATATTACATCGCCATACGATAAATAATAACCCATCACTGTCTCATATTATTGCAAAGAAAGAGAGATATGCTGGTAATAAGTATTTCTCGTGCAAGGTAGAGTCGCGTGTCACAGTTGTTTTCGACGAAAAGAGGTGACACATCAGTCACGCGCCTAAAAGCAAACTTATCTTTTGCTTTACTTCTGTGTAAGTTTTGAATCGCCGAAAGCACCATATATTTTCTTAAAGACCTCGCTTATAAAGACAAAACATTGGACGAAACGTGGGAGTGTGAAGCTCTCATCAGTTTGTAGATGTCTTAATGTAATTTTTTTAAATAAGAGCATATCTACTTGTTTTCACCTCCCTACAACAATTAAGTAAGTAACAGTTTAAACGTAGTACTGCTTTTGTTTTTATCTTTCGGAACCTTGGGGCTAAGTTTGCCGATTATGACATCTGTCGGAAAAACACCACATGTCTCCTAAACTTGTCAATTACATTTAATGCTGTTTCCAATAACAGAAGGAGCCATACATCGACCAATATATAGCTCAAATGACATAGACGTCAATCGAACGAAGCCCCTGAAACCTTCAATCACCGAGCTCGTAAACTGTAATAAGGTATTCAAAACATTCTCCCGCCAATAGGAAGCAGCAGCACTAATGCGTTAGCAATGTTTTTGTTTACGCTCGGAAGAAGGAAAAACGAGAAGCCTTCAGCGCGCGCGCATGCATGTACGTGAATTGGTTGCTGTAGTGATTTAGTTTCAAATTAATATTAATGGAGGAAAACCCTTTAGGAAAAGTTGTGAGTTGACTCCAAAATCTTCCGCGTAAAGTCATTGACGTCACATAATCACATTTATAGCTCATTATTTGCCAATAAATTCAGTAAGATTAGCTGAAAATTTGGCAAAATGAAAGGACAACTTTTATCTATCAGGATATGTAGGTTATAGAGCCAAGTTTAATTTTATCTACTCTTCCCCCCTCTAAGGGGTGAGTGTCACCCCCCCGCGCCCTCGAATGTGTCCCGGAGCGCGGTATTTTCCACTTTAAAAGAAAACCGTTTACGGTACATACAAAGTGTATAGGAACGAAATAATTCTGAATAAATTTACTGTAAACCTTTCATACATACAAAAGCAATAGCACTTATAGAATCGGCGCAATCTGTTACCAAATACTAACGTTTTTAATTATTGATCTTTTTTTTCTGCTAAAAGGTTAGTTATCTCAAAAACTGCACATTTCTCGGCCAAAATATGTATGACAAAAGTAAAGAATAGAAAATGTTCTTTCTAAAAATGTATAATTTATTTCTGTTTCTCTTTCATTTACCGTTGCAATGCTATTTTTAAAATTTATGTCATTTGGCCATTATGCGAAATATAAATATTCGTACTAGTTAAACGGTGTTACTTTCAACACCATAGACTTCTTATACGTTTTTCTGTAATCTACAAGTATTGAACTATATTCTGTAATTTTTTTTTTTTAGCCCCACTATTTTAGGAAATAAGGGGTGTGTGGGGAAATCGTCAAGTTTTGCTCATTTTCGTAAATAACTTCAAAACCGTTTAATTTAGAATGATGAAATATATATATTTGAGATGTTCATAATGTACCCTTTCATTTGATATGTCACACGATATACTTTGCTATTTTTTTTTTCTAATTTACCCCTCAAATCTGGCCCCCATGTTTCAAATTACTTGATTTACTTTACGTTACGTTACATTTCCATGTTTGGGTCATCAATTTACATTCGTGTACCAAATTTCAACTCAATCGCTCCAGTAGTTTCGGAGAAAATTCGCTATGATTATAGTAGGATCCCTCTTGTGTCTGTGTCAGTCCGTCCAGGCGGGCCATAGCCAATTTGCTCCGAAACTACTGGACCGATTGAGTTGATATTTGGTACACATATGTAAATTGATGACCCAAACATGGACGTGTAACGTAACGTAAAGTAAATCAAGTAATTTGAAACATGGGAGCCAGATTTGAGGGGTAAATTAGAAAAAAAAAAATAGCAAAGTATATCGTGTGACATATCAAATGAAAGGGTACATTATGAACATCTCAAATATATATATATATTTCATCATTCTAAATTAAACGGTTTTGAAGTTATTTACGAAAATGAGCAAAACTTGACGATTTCCCCACACATCCCTTATTTCCTAAAATAGTAGGTCTAAAAAAAAAAAAAATATACAAGATATAGTTCAATATTTGTAGATTACAGAAAAACATATAAGAAGTCTATGGTATTGCAAGTAACACCGTTTAACTAGTACGAATATTTATATTTCGAATAATGGCCAAATTACTTAAATTTTCAAAATAGCATTGCAACTGTAAATTAAAGAGTAACAGAAATAAATTATACACTTTTAGAAAGAACATTTTCCATTCTTTACTTTTGTCATACATGTTTTGGCCGAGAAGTGTGCAGTTTTTGAGATAACTAACCTTTTAGCAGAAAAATAAGATCAATAATTAAAAACGTTAGTATTTGGTAACAGATTGCGCTGATTGTATAAGTGCTATCGCTTTTGTATGTATGAAAGGTTTATAGTAAATTTATTCAGAATTATTTCGTTCCTATACACTTTGTATGTATCGTACACGGTTTTCTTTTAAAGTGGAAAATACCGCGCTCCGGGACACATTCGAGATCGCGGGGGGGTGACGCTCACCCCTGAGAGGGGGGGAGAGTAGATAAAATTAAACTTGGCTCTATAACCTACATATCCTGATAGATAAAAGTTGTCCTTTAATTTTGCCAAATTTTCCATATATTGCAATCTAATTTTCTTGGATTAAATTGTTACCAATCTGCAAAGTACATGTTATTTAAATTTAGAAGTAAGAAAAAATCATTAGCACACGTTGAAATTAGAACTCGATCTTGTAACTTGTGGTTTCAGAGCACACTTGTAGCCACCATACTAACATAACTAAATGATAACCCACCTTCACTATTACCAATGTAAGCAATGGATCAATTCTAGGTACCATAATTCTTTAAAATCATTTATACATTAGTAGTAATGATAGTAGCGTGTTAACCCCTCGTCTGTGCCTGGTAAGAATCCCGATAAACTAAGGCCGTCTTTGTACATATAATATTACTGATATTTCTTTTAAGTACTCATTACTGCGCAAATGAGGCTTGAACTCGAGATTTTTTTGTAAACTTACATAGGAAGGGTTAACTAGCGTTTCCTGCACAATCAACAAAATGATTCATATAAATCACGCCCCAGCGCTTTCCACCCTTCATCAGGGGTCGCTTTGTGATGACGTGTGTTCAATTGTTCATTATACATATGTTATGCAAGTATCTCGACATATAAGCATAGACAGTTAGCCGTCTAGACAGCTTGGTCGTACTAGTTACTACTCCCACTGCTACCAGTGCGATGCAAGTGACTCTAGTTGAACAAGTTTGGTTTTAGAACTCTCGTGGTTACTGGGCTGTTCAGTTTGCTTCAAAACTAGTTATTTGAATTAATTTGTACATTTGAACAACTGTAGTGTTACGTTATAAAGTAATGCTGATTGTGATATGCAGGGATGTTAATAATATTAATAGATAGTGCAATATAACCGACCTATTGTCCTTCGGGTAGCGTTGTGTACGATCTCATTATAGAAAACAGTACTGTTGTGTGGTTTTGTACCTCATTATCGTCCTTCATAAAAGTGAAGCGTGCTTCATAGACAAGGTGTTATTTAGGTGGATTATGAACTCAAGGCCTTTATAAATAAGGCCTTTGTCAAGAGCGAAAATTGCTTTAATAGAGGTCCTCGGGAAGAGAACCTCAGGTAGTCAGGTAAACGCGATTACTATTAAAGCAATTTTAACTCTTGTATTGTAATGTACCGTGGACTTTTCTACGGTTTATGATAATATTAAATGTTACGTACAGCCTGAAAGAGGGTAAAAAGAGGTCCTAATATAACTATTACAACTTGAACAAAGTTATAAATTTAACTTTGGGGCGCAAAAAGGGGATAAGAAATCCAATATCGGAGATCAAGTTAAGTTCGCCGTTTGAGTTTAACGGCAGAACTTATCCATCGATGTAATCACACGCCTCGCCCCGGGCTCGGAGCAATAATATTGTTCCAAGAACACCGAATATTGAATTAACCGGCTACGGGGAAATTACATCGGCTCTTCAGTTCAACCCTTTCTATTAACATAATTCGATTTCCATAAAAAAAATAACTTGTGAACGGTTGACAGATTGTCAGCTCTAGGGCTGAATTCGTAATTTTTAATGTCATCACTCATACACAGACACACAGACACAGAGAGAGAGAGAGATACAGTCGATAAATTTTTAATGTGAATTAGATATTTATAAATTTATTGACATGTAGGTAATCATCAATAAATGAGGTTATGAGTTTATGTTTACATTTTTTTTTTTTTATTTAAAACAAGGAACTTATGACCTATTACATAATATACGGTGGGCGAAAACCGCGCACGGTTTATCTGCCACCGCGTTATCTCTCGCTTACAGCCTATCTCAATATTTTATACTTAAACTATTTATCATTATCATAGAAAACCGTACACCCGACTTTATCACCTTACAAATAAGGTTGATTTGACCAATATGGACCAAGATATACTCTTAGGATTAATGTAAAATTTCTATGTAAGTTTGTCCCTTTATATCTGGGTATTAGGTCTTGTTCCAGTTTGGTCAAGTCAATCCTAGGTTGGATTATATTTATTTAAAAATGAGGAGAAGAAACGGAATATTCAATGGAGTACGACCGGGCATCTGACTGAAATCTCACCACAGTCGGTATATTTTAGCAATGTCCATTGTTCACCTTTAAATAACTGAAAACTTGTTAGATGTCGTAATGAAGCTCGAATAGCATACCTACAGGTATAAGAAAATTTGGCTCAATATATTATAATTATCCATATGCACGCCTGGATACATCAGGCAATTTCTAGTCATACATTGATAAAATTGCGGAGCAGCACTATGATAGTCACCGGGGCGAATATTATGCAAAATATGGAACATTCGAGCCTCATCAGTGCGCTATTCATGTTCAATCGTCCTTCACAGTTATAAGTAAATACATAGTAATAGTAGACCCAGAGGCCAATCATAGACCAATCGCCTTAAAGGGTAGAGCCTAGTCCCCGAATTAAATAGACACGCTATGAGTTGCTCCGGGACGATATACTGGTTATAGACACGTAGAAAAACACAAAAAACTCACTTGAATTATCTCTGCCTGGCCTTATGGTTGACTGGTAGAGACAGACTAAGTTCTCCTTGTACGTTTTGTTGGAAAAGTTTTAGTAAATAAACATTTCAGGAATCAAATATTGTAGTCTCACCTGGGGGGCTATGATAGTTGCGTTACTCACGTGATAAATAAGTGACAAAGCGGCTGTCACTCACACATGCCTTTTGTCAAAACGTGACGGATTTGTCACTTATTTATCGCGTGATAAAAGCAGCCATCATAGGCTCCCCGGAATTAAAACCAGCAGGTCTAGCATATCTTGCCACGACTTCGCTTGTCGCGCGACTCAATATCACCTGTCCTGCGCGCATGGTATTGTAAGAAAAGTGAGAGGTAGTATTTGTCGCGCGTCAAAAAGTTACGTATCACAGTTATGCTAGACGTGCAGGGCTACTAGCATCGTATGCTGCGCCGGCGCACTCAATCGCTCACTACCACTAAGCTGCCTGAGTCATCAAACATAACGGAACAGTACTTCAATCATTATCGACGCCATTACGCGGATCATATGATGCTTGATTGATTGTTTTGTCTACCACAAACTGTTAAGAGATTAGATTACATTCGACTACCGGTCTGAGTTTTAACATAATTATAGTCATAAATATTCAAAGTTCAACCTTTGGTCGTCGACGTGTGAAGGCAGAGAAACCTCATCAGTCAGACAATGAAACATAATTACCATTCAGAGTGACAATAGGCGCTTCCTCGCGCCCCGCTAATGCTTGTTTTATGTTGTTACTAATAGCTAAGATGCTGTAAATTATAAACACAAACAAAATCACTGTGCTTGGATCAAGGTAAGAATACCGTTTTCACAGAAAATCAAATATGAAGAATAATCTAATTGAGATCTATAAATTTATGAAACATGTAACGTCAAATTTTTTAATGTGGGTACACCACAATTTTTATTTAAACCATTAATACAAAGATCAAAGCTTAAAGAAAAATTGAAAAAGGAGCTACCTGGTGGTGGTTTTGTGGAGCGAGGGTAGCGAAGTGGCTAACGCGCTGGACCGGTAATCCAGAGGTACCGGGTTCGATTCGCGGTCCCTTCCACCAGGTAGCTGCTTTTTCAATTTTTCTTTAAGCTTTGATCTTTGTATTAATGGTTTTAATTGAGATCTATCATGGTTATAATGACATCTAGCCGAAACATCACCACATACCTACTCCTATTCTATCGATATGCTCACATTTAACTTTAAATTACAACTTTCCAGGTTCGAACATCAAAAATAGAATCATGATCAAATGATCATACATATGGCCGTGATATGGCCGTTACATTGCTCAAATAGCTGTCACGTCAATGCCAATGGAATTATGCCCCAGTTGTCAACAACCTTCGTGGACACGTATGTAATGTATTATTTTCCTCCCATGGCATCCTCAACACTTATCCGATGGTCATCATTACAGACAGGCGTAAGAAACACGCGGATAATTTTAATACTGTGTCACTGTACAAATAAGCGTCGCAAGTGAGGTACATAGTGATTTCACAATATTTTCACGGGCAGTATGTTGAGAGACATACATTAGGACCACGTCTGTAGACGGCGACTTTTATATTAGCAAAACTGACACTCCGTCTATAGCAGACCGTCTCTCATAGTTTTTATATAAAGGCAGGCCTTGTATCGTTTTTGTATAAGTTTTGTCTGTGTTTTTAAAATGGTCCTGTGTTGGTGAACATAGCTTTTTATTTTAAACACCAATCGTGCAGCGAAAGCCTGTCAATTTCACAATTCACTATTATGCTTGTTAGATATTTTTTACTCAACCACTTGGAAAGTGGCGGTTTCCACTCATGCACATTACGTGACACAGAAACATAACTCGATATATTTTAACCAATTTTGATGCAGTGCAAATATCTATTTGAATCTAAATTCATTTTTTCACCTACGGTGACGACGAAGGGTTACGTGGAGGATGTTACGGGCACCTTAACTAAACTAACCCTTGCCTTACACAACTGTGTCAGGCGAGTATTTTGTTGTCTAGGTATGTCCCTAACCTACATAATTATATTTTTATGATTCCTTACGTGGGTATCCTTACCCTTGGCGTTTCTTTAAGACGGGCGAAGCCGCAAGGAAACCCGCGCTTCCGCGGTCTAATGGTCCTAATTGCCTGTTCGCCGTAACGGCATAATGACCTCACCACAACGCCGAATTGCGCTGACCGCTGACATAACGCGAAACAAACAATGCAAACGCTTCTGGGTATTGGCAAGCCAACATTTGTAGCTTTTGCACAGATTGAAACACTACAGAAAGTTTGATCTTCGGAAAAATCGACTGAATACTGTATTTTACTGGTTGTAAACCGATTGATTCGTTGCCCTGGCTGCGAACGCGCGCCAAATTGCCGGAACAAAAGCAAAATGCGGCGACGAGCATCGAGGTATCATCTGCGCCATATTACCCTTATAGTTCGTTAACTAACAGTTATAAGTTACCGTCACTTGATCAGATTGACTGTAGGTACTACAAGTACTACAACACACACACACACGCTTCAGTGGAGAGTCATCTTTTGTTTTTAAACACATTTTCGTCACCAATTCGCCGTTTTACTGAGCTCCGCGTAAATGTGTCCTTTGCATGCGAGTACTTCCATTATTGGGTATGAAAATTGTATAAGCTCATTGCACGGCTCTTTTATGTAGATGGGCCAAGAATAAGAGGATGAATAAGTTATGAGGCTTGCGATATTTGTACCGAACTCTACTATTTCAGATACCTAGCTATACTCTGTCACTGTGCTCAGCGTTCCAGAAAAATAAGAATATTCGAGGACCATACATAGTATAAGACAAACATTTTTCAGTAACGACAATAACTACGCATTTATAAACGATTTTCATGATTAAAATTCTTCTGAACTGAATTCGGCTTTGGGCATATCAATAAATTTATTTACAAGTTTAGTTTCATATTTGTACGTAGGTATTTAAAATATGGCGCCCAACAAGGGCCAATAACATGATAAAATGTTATGTTATGAAAATTCGGGATTTATCACGGTCATTTAAAAAATATTTTCGACGTCGAAGTATACAAAAACATACAAAAGATAGTGAATAAGTCAAACCTTGTGGAAATAGCCCTTCATCATGACGACTTACCTGCAAATTAAAAAAAGAAGATTAATAATGCAAAATAAAATCAGTTGGTTACACAGAAACTGTTAACTGGCAACATCTACTGACGCGTCAAAGCACAGCCACCATAATGTACTAGTTTAAACGTCTCGATAGCATCATTGTTTGATGAGTGAATCATGACTTGTTTGCTGTGTGCCGCCAGTCCGGTGACACGGTCACGAGTGTTTACACTTCGCACAAGTATCATTTAGGACGTATGAGAACTTCCGTCTGTCTGCTCGTCCTGCATGTGGCGTTCACAATCATAACTTTAGAACCTACAAAGTTTTCAAAAACATCTTGATGTTATTGTCTGTCAGTGAGCATTAACGTTTCGTGTTATATTTGAACGCCATAGTTCGGTTTCCATAGTAAGCCAGCCCTTACATTAAATGGGCTCGGGTTTTTTTGTTAATACCTCTTACATTGAAGATTACCGATTTATGCTGAGTATGAACATCCTAATTGTGACACTATGTTTATTTTCAACTAATGATGTTTTGAAGATTTATGTTAATGTAATTTTTTTTCGGGATGTATTCAAGCGATTTGCTCCAAATTTTGTTATCCTTTATAATAAAAAGGAAAAAAGACCCAATAACATACATATATTATTTATATATGGTTGTGAAGTAGTGATACCTCTAGAATCCTCAGAAGAGACCATACATTGGCCTTTTACTTGCCTAAATATCATAATTTTCCAGGCGAGGCGGTACTTGAAATAGTTTCCTATAAAAATCAGCAATATGAGTCTCCAAGTCAAGAACCTAATGCAGAAACAGTCCTGCAGTCCGTTTTTTTAACAAAGTCAAACAACTGTACATAACTATTTTACGTGTTTAAAAGCAGGCCACACTCCTTCAGCAACCCACCGCTCTCGGCTCAAGGCGCGCGGTAGCTGGCGCGGTGACAACATACTTTTACCCTGAGAGGACTTTACTCAGTGCTACCTTCTCGCTCGACAATGCCCGAAAAACATGTTCATTTGCGTCGTTTAATGCGCTTTGTATAGCCATAATTTCAGTTACTTTAGCGACCGCTACTGGAGTATAAAATACGTTTCTATAAAAAACATTACTTAAGCAGTCATTTCTGTCAGAAAGTGGTGGAAGTTTCAACATAAATGTTGAGTGATAAGCGCTATCAAAGATCTTGGTTTCTTGTCTGAAATCTATTTTACATAGGTATACATTTTACTGACGATGATCTCACTGAATAAATTACGTCATTACAATCTGGGTCGTACCACGAGAAAAATTTTGCTAATTCATCCATAGAGTGAAGTTCCTAAAATAGGAGACAATTTTGTGATACTAACACGCACGTAACCCCTTTGCTATGCCTTAAGCCAGAATATTAATTCAAAGTATGAATATCCTCTGGTGATTACAAACGTGATCTGATATTGAATGGATGAGTCAGTCAGCTACGTATTCAGTAGGTAATTCGCAAACCTTGGCAAAATAATATATATGCAAATATACGTCACAGACTTGAAATCATTGCCTTCGAGAGCCGTTATATTGTTACGAAACGACGCGGCAGTTTAAGGATTAATATTGGCGATAAGTAAGCAGAATAACAAACCTTGAGTGATGTCTAATAGCGGGTAAAGACAAACAAATACAAAAGTAATGCCATATGTATTACGTATTTGTAAAGACTTATAAGAAGTACACTAGGAAAGTCGTAGGAAGCAAAACGGGCTGACAAAAGATCCTGTAGAATGTAGATAGAGATTCGTCTCTGTCAAGATGTTTGTAACTGGAAGTAACTAGAATAAACTATGATTATCAATATCTTGCACTGGGCACTACACAATAATTAATTGCACGGTTCTAACAATTTCCTAAATGTGTTCTAAAGTATTCATTTCATTTCGATGAATTTGATATAGGTACGAGTAGGTACGGATACGTAGATCGTGTAAAAACCATTTTGAGTCGAGAATAAAAGTAGCGTTTTGTTTTTGAAGATTTAATTAATGTTAGTACAGCTCCTGCGGTATATCATGATTTCGTAAATTAATTATTGAATTTTCATATTACTTCTGTAATTATGACAAGTATATCACACTGATCATTAAATTGTACAAAGTTCGTACAATTTAATGATGTGCAGCAAAGTTTCAAAATTGCCCTGTCCCAGGGCGTCCGGGGAGCCGACGGACATACGACCAGCACGAGGGTTCCGGACTTACTTTTGGGAAGTTGTGCATTAAAGCCCATTCCAGACAAGTCTTTGTCATCTGCCATCCGACGTGACCTCCCGGAGCGGAAGGCTTTCTAGGCCGACCGTTAGTACATTTACGACGAGTTCTTTCTTGGCTTTCGGGACTTTCATAATAATTTTTCCTAACGCCTTTTATTTTTACAGCATCTTTTTTGTTCCATAAAGATTTTCTTCAGCCAACCCATATTATATCCCTAAACTTATACATTATAATGAAGAACCTCCGTTTTTCCGCGCGATGGGCGTCATCGTCGCCGCGTCATTGAACGGTCTACCAGGCCGGCTTCAGTTTGATGGCCACGACCAATCATCATAGAATATATATCACTCCCCGCAGAAGGTTTTCTCTTTTCGTATTCACTAAAGCCGCCTATATTATATTGGTTGTCTCGATGATATTGGTCCTAGAGTGACGTGTGTGTGTGACAGACCTAAGTATACGCGCTGCTACGTGTGGCGTCAGTCCTGCTCGAAGTATCCGGATAAAGCCCCTGAGAATTGCACCGCGTGGATAGCCACGACAGACGCTGGACTCGTTATAGGTAACACTTAATTTGAATAACCTGTTACATACGAGCAGCACTACAAGATTAATTGAGATCTGACTCGTATAGACGGAAAACAAAGAGCTTTCCAGATAGATAGATACTGCTGCCATTAGGTACATCCTTACTGGTTTGTAAAACATTACCTAGTATTTTCAATCTGAGCCCTGATTTGATTCCCAGAAATGTATTACTGTCAAAGGATTTATGTCAATGACAGTCACAGTTGGTATAATCATAGTGAAATGCATCAGTTATGAATAGATGGTGTGATGGATCGGCGCAAGCGTCGCATTAGTATGTGTCGCGGCGCCGGGCCGCGTGATTTCGCATGTGGGACCCGCCATCCCGACTGGAAAGTGCTGCTTCATAACATAAACCTATGGAGAAATTGAACCCATATGGCGATTACATTCACCAACAACTGAGTGATTGGTTTGTTGATGATTCATGCCTTAAGTTTGGCCTAAAGAATCCTTTGTATGATGATGTAGAAGCTAAATTATAATTAATGTAAGTATAGCCAACTCAACTTCAGCTTGATTTTTCTTTGAACGAAGTCACACGCGTTGTCTAACACACTAACTCACGCAAAGGCTAACGAAATAGATCAAAAATCGCATAAGCATAAAGCCGATAAAAACTATTGCATATTTTAGTTACCCTTACTTAACATCATATATTATTTTAGGACACCTAACTTAGACTAGGTATTATTTAAATATTTAAAATGCTTACTTATATACCTATGTACATCTTAAAGAAAACTACTGTAAGATAGATAGGCATGAAGATCAAGTCACAAGAATCGTTCGAAGCTGCTCGATAGTGTATTGTTTACCTTTAATTGTTTGTAACCATCGTGTTATGTTTTAAGAGTTGGCAAGATGATTTTGTGTCTCAACGCATTTTTAGTCACAATAAGCCAGATAAGTTCAAGATTACTTCATTGCAATCCTGTTTACATTACAAGCCGGCATTACAATGGCTATACTAATGTAAACGGTGAATAAACCATCAGAGCAGTTGTGCAATCAAGCATAATTCAGTATTACAGCCTGCTGGATATCTAGGCATTTGATCAGTAGGCAGCATGCTTTCTCTCGATAATCCAAAGGGAATGAAAAATAATTATGAAGTTCGAAACTCGAAATTCATGCGACTTCACATCCCGTTCTTTTTAACGGTAACCTATCTCAAACACTAAAAACCATTGACCGAATTTCATTTGCCCGAAAACTATTCGAATTATTATCGTTTGTCCGATGACAGGATTCGTACATTTTTCTTTTCAACATTTTACAATTTAGTAGAAGTATCGTTTGTCCGAAAAACTTTTCCCGTCACATTCACTTGCCCTATGAGTTGTTACGTTTTTTTTTCGTAGCCCATTTTTCATTTACCCCATGATACTTTTGGCACTGCATACATTTGAACAAATTTTCAGTTCACCTTTTAACTTTTCCCGCCCCATTCACTTGCCATCTGATTTGAGACGTCTTTTGTTTAATACCCATTTTTTCATTTAGCCAAATTTTCAGTTCACCTTTTAACTTTTCCCGCCCCATTCACTTGCCATCTGAATTGAGACGTCTTTTGTTTAATATCCATTTTTTCATTTACCCAATGATATTTTTCGCATTACATAAGAACTGCGACCACAACAACAGACCGCGAGCCGAACGAGCGAAGCTAACGTGCTGCGGCAGCAGCCGACAAACCGCCAAAACCGACCTGGTTGGGTTAGGTTAGGTTAGGTTAGAACTGTGACCACAACAGCCCGCGAGCCGAGCGAGCGAAGCTACCGTGCTGCAGCAGCAGCCGACAAACCGCCAAAACCGACCTGGTTGGGTTAGGTTAGGTTAGAACTGTGACCACAACAGCGCGCGAGCCGAGCGAGCGAAGCAACCGTGCTGCGGCAGCAGCCGACAAACCGCGAAAACCGACCTGGTTGGCATAGGTTAGGTTAGAACTGCGACCACATTATGTTAAAAAAAAGGATACTATAATATGACTAAAATTGAAAAGTCCACTTGAGAATAGTCGAGTAGTTAATAAACCGAATCGTTACATCGGACAAATGAAATCAAAGTCATACAAAAAAAGTCGAGTAGTTAATAAACCGAATCGTTACATCGGTCAAATGAAATCAAAGTTATACAAAAAAAGTCGAGTAGTTAATAAACCGAAACGTTACATCGGAAAACTGATTTCACGGAAAATGAGATTTAGGGAAACGTGTCATTAGTCGAGTGAATAAAAATCCTAAACAATTAATGCCCAATCGTAAATTATCGAATTGAATTTTCGGACAAATGAAAAAAAGTTAAAATGATATTTGTCGAATAGTTTTTGTCGAAATGAAATTCGGACTAACGTTTTTAGTGTTTCAGATAGGTAACCCTTTTTAACACACGAGAGAGATAGAGAGCGAAAAATGGCACTATATGAACTCGGAACTTCGAAATTCCGAGTAACCCCTCAGATTTGATCAAACAAAGGCCGGATGTCAAAATGACCCACTGATTCAGTGAGTTGTTGCTCGATGATGCACAAACAACATAACTATGCTATTTTTGGATCAAATTGTCGCGTTACGGTACCGTTTTAAAGCAACAGCGGTATTTGGAGTGAACGAACTGTGCCAATCTTAATGGTTTGGCCTATTAAAATGCTATATACTTTGTTTCTTTTAGATCGCTCGTAATAATAGTACATGTGTACAACAAGTTGAAAAGATCATCATGAGACCTTCAGTCAATAAGTGATATAGAAAATGCTACTAAAACGGAATATAACTTCAATATTTAGATTTAATACCTTCAATATTGGCTGAGATCTTATCACTTGTTCCTATTAAAGCTAAATAGCATAGAAACTACTGAACTGGTCCAATTTCCACCAAACATAAATAAAAACCTTCTCCACGGACAAGTCTTTCGATAAAAAAACCGAGCTCAAATTCGTATCTCCGTATGGGAACTATGATACCACAGACAGACACACAGATACACAAATAAACATGTTAACCTAACCACCCGTCTTTTTTTCGTCAGGGGTTAAAACTGACGCAAAACAGGCTCATGTTAATTATTACTATTGGTAGAAAAGGCCGGCGATTCAAATTTTCGTCCCGTCTCGTTTCACTTTTAAAGAAATAAAGAAATGTTAATATTACGTACCACTTTATTATAATCAGTATAACGACGTCCGCTGCGTGTGAGTTCGTCCATACAAGGTTATATAAAGAGGGATCATAAAACGATTATGCAAAGGCTATAGGGTTATTGCCATTCTGGTCGGGAAGCGTCGCCTCTCGTGGTTACATATGCAGACCCCATACACTACACTGCTTAACTTGCTGCTGCTTACACACTTTTTAACTGACTACGAGTACATTTTACTTGGTATTGTCATGTGGCAATTTGAACGATATCGTGTATATATGGCCGTAAGCGGCGACATATGCGTAAGTAGGTATATGAATACAATACCTAACTATATATAGGTACGTAAGTTAAATTGCAATTTCTGCTCTAGTCAGTAGTCAGTATCTATCAGAAGATAGTAAGGATGTGTTACGATATATATAGCCATTGTTACATTTGTGACTGCTACTAAGTATAATTATAATGCTGATCTGACTCATCTTTTCATTTTAAAACATTTACAAGTCATGCCATACTAATACAATATATAAATTATTATTAAATTAACAAGTAAATTATAAGTTTTGGGTTAGTGCCCCCTCGACTTTTCAATAAATTCATCTGATACGCGTGTTCAGTAAGTAACAGTTTAAGCTTGTTTTTGGAGATCTGATCACTTGTCGAATGTTATATCAGTCGGCACTGAGTTGTACAGAGGTTACTCCCATGGCGCTGAGTGACGATCGGGAATTGGCAAGCCGGCGACGTGGCTTACGTTACGTGTATGTATAGTTTCAACTGACCTATTCAAGTGTAGTACTAGTTTGCTTTAGGTACATTGCGTCGGAGCGGTTCTTTCAAGTCAGTTGGGCAAACATTTGACGCGCATCAACGACTGATTCACTTCATCAGCATTCTGTCCTGCAGAAGGTTTTTTTTTTGTAACAAGTTTAACCAAGGACCTGGGTGAGCTGATTGGAAATACCAGCGTGACTTATTTGTATGAAACTCGTCATTTCTGGTATGCGGATGAACAGTGTTACTGTGACAGAATTTTTATAAACGGTATGATGCCATTAATGCGTAGTTATCTTTGCAGCATGCTTATTTATTATAAC
This sequence comes from Apotomis betuletana, assembly GCA_932273695.1. NCBI lineage: Eukaryota > Metazoa > Arthropoda > Insecta > Lepidoptera > Tortricidae > Apotomis > Apotomis betuletana. The sequence continues at coordinate 631,584 of OW026305.1, forward strand.
ACGGATTTTGAACAGGATAGTACTTAGGTAGCTTACTTAAAACACGTTTTACAGGCTTGAGATTTCATGAATAAACAGTGTAGTAGATTTGCTGTGACTTGCGGAGTCAGTAACCAAAATCACTCCGTCCGTTTGATAATCTCAAAATAATAAGACAATAAAGTACCTATATTGTTCACCTAGTTACCTAATGAATTCTTTTTACGGTGACAAAGAGCTGATAATGAGGCATACTTTTTCATTATGTACATAATCTCTGAGTGCCAACTCAGCAGCTCAGAAGGCAGTAAAAATTACGAAGTACCGGCCTATCCGACAGCGCAGTGCTATCTCCCCAAAACCGGCCAAGAGCATGTCGGACCACGCTCGGTGTTGGGTTCCGTAGTTACCCATCCTTCACAATAGACGGGCTTAAAACAGCGGTTTCAAGCCCCAGGTTTAAATTACGAGAAAGATATCAAGCTCTATAAAAAGGTCGTAAACGCCAAAATAGCTGTAATTACTTGTTACCTTCTGGAAGTTATCGATTAAACGCGCCAGATTAAGCGAAATGTTTTAATACAGTATGGCACTTACTTAACTAATATGTGTAACGTTCGAACTATAAGGACACCGCCCGGCACTTACGTCATTTAAAGAAAATTATGAATCCCACCAAAAACATTTCATGTAAAATTGGCGGCCAAGACTCACATGCTCATAACGTTTTCGCTGTAAAAAAGTTATCAGATCCCTGGAAAAGCCAAGCCCCTAAGCCCCGAGTTTACTAATCCTGCAATGGTGTAGGATTTTACATGATATGCTGTTCTAATTTTAATTTAAGAAGACCCCTGTAACCATATTACTGCGAATAAATAAATGATTATGATTATGAAATGTTTTTGGTGGGATCTCATTTCTTTTTGTAAGTCACCCTAGTTTTTTTCATTTATTTATCTCTAAGTAGTAATAATAGCAAAAGCGTTATGAGCATGTGAGTCTTGGCCGCCAATTCTACATGAAATGTTTTTGGTGGGATCTCATTTCTTTTTGTAAGCTAGTTTTTAATTATTCGTTTCTTTTTTTTTGTGCTGTAGCGTTTTAAGTAAGTAGTAATAATTGTGTATTTAAGAAATACTTACGTATAGCCCCATTTATATAGGGGAGCGTGGGGGAATTGGAGCCTACTAAGGCAAAAGTTCAATATAAGGCAAATGTATGGGTATTTTTGGATCTTTTTAATAGAAAATAAATCCTTAGTTATTTGACTATCATTTAATTACAGCATCACCGATACATTATCAGGCATTTGGCGACAGATAAACTTTTTTCAAAAAAACAGAATCGCTCTCATTACCAGACTTTGCGGGAAATGAGAGCCTATAGATACCCATATGTGTAATGGGAGCTACTTAATTATTGAGTCAGCCTCAAAACATTAACTGTCAGCCTAAAATCTCATATTCATATAAATATTAACATAAACGTATGCGTAAATTAATTAACTTTAAGGATCCAAACAATAATAGCCTAATAATGTAATAAGCTCTGATTACCCGAATACCACCATCTTGAAATTTCATAAAATAATATTCCGAATCTAGCTTGTAATGAAATGATATGAATAGATACTCAAAATTGATAACATTAGCTATTAAATAAAACAGGTTTCATTATAACAAACATATTACTTCAACTTCAGCTGGCCGTTGAAATATCGTATTTTTTATAAGCGCGGAGCAAAAAACCGATAAGCGTCCGTGGTAACATAAAGCGTGGCACTGGCGAGCTGAGCGAGCCAGGGGAACACGGCCGCACATGAGTGAATATGAGCTATAGTTTTGTCTCTAGTCGCACCGCTCCTATTACCCGCCGGTCCCCATCACCCCAGGTTCCCCTACACTTTTATCCCCCATTACGGAAAACCCATACAAACTTTCTTCCCCTTATTTAAAGGGTCCCCACCCTTGGTGATTTTCTAAAAATCCTAGAATGTGTATTTTATTTAAAACAATGAGTCCCAATAGATATAAATTTTCAGACCTCTAGTATCAAAATTTGCGAAAGTCTCATACAAACATTCATCCCCTAGTTTAAGGGGTTGGGGGGTAAAAGTTCCACGTTTCAGAATTATTATATTGTTTTTGCACTAAAACTAGCTTACATACCAAATTTCAGCTTTCTAGGTCATCGGGAGATCCCAGAGGTTTTGATACGTCAGTGTGTATATATATATAAGTGAGTGGCAAAATCGGCGTATTTTAGGTAAAATTAAGTTCATTTTATATGTTCCCTAAATGCATCTTAACCTGTGAATTTGGGCGCTCTGGTGTTAACTGGGACGAAACTATGAGGGTTTGAAAATTAGACGAAACGGTTCGAGAAAAGGTAGGTAGTGCCCCGCTTCTTTTTTGCTCGCCTTGGCGGGGGCACTACCGTGCCCCCAGATTTTTGCGATAAATCAAAAACGGCTCAACCAATTTTATTCAATTTAGTTTTCATTGAAAGTGCCTCATTTTTATGAATTTTCCATAAATTTTTGACCCGTGGTTGAAAATTGAGGGGGGGGGGGGGGTTGGATTTCCGGAGCGAATACTTACAAAACTGCTGACTTTATCAAAAAATTATGTTTGGATACCACTATTATTCCTATTCAACGAGTGAGTTTCCTATTCAACGAGTGAGTAGACACACACTAGTGTTGGAACGAAAAAAATATTCACCCCCACTTTAGGTATCCGAAATATCCGTTTTATTTTACCGTTTTGCCGTGATACATACAGTATACACATACTCATACGAAATTTCAGCTGTCTAGTACTAATTATCAAGGAGCTAAGCCGCGGACGGACAGATGGACGGACGGACAGACGGACATGGCGAAACTATAAGGGTTCCTAGTTGACTACGGAACCCTAAAAAGGAAGCTTCTAGCTCGTAAACCCCCTATTAACAAATAACTTTTTGTTTAAAATTTCAAGCACTACCTATTTTTTTATGATGTTATGCTTACGGTCTCCGGCGTAGTGTCGTATTTTTAATAAGCATACCAACATCTTGCTCTTCAGAGAGATGACAAATGAAAACGTCAGTTTTGTACGCGCACGCAGCCCGAGGACGACAGGCACTTTCGGAATTTGGCTAGATTTTCTGGTCGGATTATTATGTTCCTTTGGTCATAATCGGCTATTATTATTTGTAAAATAGGTGCTTGCAGTTTAAGACAACGTTTAACATAGACCGGATTATACGAGAATGTAAAATGAATCTCGGAATGCCGACATGCATCTTCACTATCTTAAGTAAGAATCTGTAGAGCAATTTGCTATCCAGTCTGAGTTTATTTGTTTACATAACGAGTGGCTCTGATTCCCCGGATAATGGAATAAGATTAACGGTCCAGACTCATGTATGAAGCAATTATCCAACAATTACTATTCACACATAGCTTCCACTCGAAATTACGTAGTGAAGGTATATAATTATGATTATGTCCTCGAATTCAGTTTACTAACAGCCCCCAACCCCTGTTGCATTAAGTCTAAAGATAACTAATCAAAGTCTTGATACAAAGGGTCTCAACAGATGGACGGACAGACGGACAGGCAGTTGTGCCGGACACCGCGCGTATCAGCAGTTGGATTTAACCACGAAATAAAACCTAACTTTATTATAAAGTCGTGACGTAGATGATGAATTGTAAAGCGAACAATTGCATGCATAATATTTGGAGCTGTGGTCAAGTTTATTCACTACGGGCAGCACGAGCTCGCACATTTATAGGAAGAACGTTGGTCGCACAACGGGGTCTAATGGCACATAGGCCGTTTTGTGGGAAAGGTGCGAAATTAGCGATTCGTTGGCGCATGTTCTTGCGCAAGTATCCGGCGCGTGCGCGGCGCTGTGTCGGCAGATTCTACTGTTGCCATCCACGGCAAATGAGACCTTACATTCTGATCAGTCGGTAACATAACGAGGAAAGCGGACAATTTAAAAATTTACAAGCTAATATATAAATTAATTAATTTAAATAGGATAGGTTTATAATAGGAAATAATCCTTGTGACGGTACTCGCTAGTCGAACTCTAGTCATGAACTTATACAATAATTCTCTGACTCCGTTTAGGGACAGATTCGCGTATATCACCATACTTTGTTAGTTATTAACAGTCAATTAATCTGGTCAATTGTAACCAGTGGCAGATCGTTAATATCTAACTAACCAACAGGCTGCGCATTAGCTACCGTCACCCGATCGGTGTGCCACTCCACGTCGTAGTACAAGCGCCACACAATTAAGGTCCATTTTACTTTAAATAATCGTTTTTAATTGCATAAGTCTTTAAAGAGGCATAGTCGGCTGCTTATTTTAATGAAGACTCCACCTTATTTTCTACAGTTAAAAATGTTTGCAAAACTGTGTATGTGAAATAGTCATCAATCGTTTACCAATTAAAAAATATCGAGAGCTGCTGTTACACATTTTTTATTCGGCTGTATTTTAGGCTGGGTTATAATTACTTATGAATTATGATTTAGATAACGTAAGAGTGCAGTAAACATTGCAATTCCGCCGAATATGGACCGCGACGAATGTGGGCTTGCGCAACACGCGGACGTTAAAACCAACACATATCGGGCATCGTTAAATCGCAATAATGTCTTGACGGGCTTATTAATTAAAAGGTGATAATTTGTGCAAATCCCCGATTTCAATGTGTGAAATTTTACGCAACCCCAGTGATTACAAACTGCTTCAAAAGCTTAGGTACTATAACTTTCCACTTTAATTTTTATTTACTAAAATTCTTTACTTTGTGTATTTTTTTGTAGTTGTAGTAATATTTATTTTGCAATTATTAGTTTAATTTGAAATATTATAAATTATTCCGCAGTAAAACTTAATACTTAAGTGATGAATCTGTATCTGTAGGTACAAGGTGCTGAATCATTGTGACATGGAAAATATGAAGCTTAATCTGTATGCTTGGCAAATTGGCAATTTTAAAATAACCAAAATTAGGCAATGTGACCAGTGAGTCAAGATCAAACATATTTACCTATTATTGCTAGGTAAATAAAAAAAGAAATACAAAAGCTCTGGTTAATGAAATATGTAAGATTCACTATAATATCTGTCCTAGTAACCTCAAAATATCGGGAATAGTTCGTGCATTGCACCATTTTTATCGTAATGGGGAACGCACGCCACTCCCGGGGACGGTCGGTGGCAACCGGCGGTTGAACCTATTGCCACCGCTAAATAGAATAGGTATGCATAATGGGGTTGAATTCAACGTTAATATTGAAATATCTGCACGAGAATTCACCACTATGTCTATTTTCGCGATGTTGTCTATTCAAAGTAACCATTATGACCTCATATCCATTTTGATGAATAAACTCTATTTTCAACCGACTGTTGAAAAGAGGAGGGGTTTTTTATGTTGTTCTGCGTCATTTATAGACCTATTTGGAAAATATTTTTTTTTGCTCGAGACGAGTCATCTCCATGTTGGTCTCATAAAATGTTTATCTGATGACGAGATCCATGAGGAGTCGAAGGAACTCCTCATATATTATAGGCACATCTATAGCGATTATCTGTGTTTTTACAGAAAACACAGAAAAAACGTCAGTTGTCATCGGAAAAACGATTTCTTTTCGTTGAAGTTGTTTTTTTTTTAAGTGCGATAAGACGTATCATACGAGAATGCTCCTTGTGATTTACAATGTAACTGTTCGAAGATAATCGATATCTATAAGTAAGAAAAAAGATACATGGCCCCAATGTCCCGTGATAAACTCAAGATATTGCTAATTTAGGAATATCGTAAAGGTTTGTCGAATTGAGACCCTGGTTGTCGTGTCTTAGTGGCCGTCGCGTGATAGATAGGTATTGTTCGGCTGGCTGTCGGCAGCCTGTCATTAGCTGATCTGCATACAATGACAGTGAAACGCTGACTCTACTGGAACAGTGTAAAGCCTTCAGCACACTAGATGCAAGTACGTGCGGGTGCTCACTCACGTGATCGTGCTGTTTCATCCAGGATTTAAGATGACGAGACAATGTGTTTTAAACACCCAGCTAGACATTAATGTTTTATAGCTACACGTTAACCTAAGACGAAGTTAACCAAGTACATAGTTTGTTTCTCTGCTTAAAGCACTATCCGCTGTGTCGCGCAAAGTTGCCGCTAATTATTTCTGAGTCCAGATTCTTGATGAACATAAACACCGTGTTGAATGATTGTGGCATAGAGAATAATTTTACATTATTCAAGCATTTCCTTTGGTTATAGATTCTCACTATCAGTGTACAAAATACGACAGATTGCGCCCACTGTGCCTTTAACCTTAGTAAACTGGATCAACTTGAACTATTTGATATTTGACATACATTAAACTGCAACGTTGTTCTACTAAACTAATTAGTTAATAATCCTCTACAGCTAAAACACTACCCTAAGGTAAGGTGGAGTAACACTATCACCGGGGAACACTGCCAGTCCAAAAACTTACTAACTGTTATTTTCTTCGGTTTCCGCGACTGTCACACATTTAAATAAAACAATTTAAACGGATTATATCGTGTATATTAATTATTTGAGCCTCCCTGACGTTTCGGTACCTTTACAGATACCGTTGTCAAAGGTTGACTGAGAATAACACAATTGTGCGGGAGGCTCAAATAATTAATATACGCGATATAATCAGTTTAAATTATTTTATTTAAATTACTAACTGTTAGTCTTACCCCATTAGACAATAAACTATGTTAGTCATTCATACCCCACCTTTCCTTACAAAATGGACTAAACATTAGTGTTACTTATGGCATAACCAAAGCCTAACTACGCTACAGCCCGATATCTATCAAACACAAGCCAATTCATTCGTGGATTCTGATCAATCAAATATTCGACACACGTATCTTTACCTTCATTGTAAATTATATTACCTACTCATCTATATTACATGTTTACACTGTTCGTATCCCGCTCGCACTATTTTCAACGGCCAAATACAATTTATACTAAATCCATCGATATGTCGGAATCGTCGGCCCGCACCCAGTTCCCCGCCGCGCCGGCGCGTCACACAATGCTGTGCGCATGAGGGGGCAATGGTGGCTATTGTGTGCCCACGGCGGCTCCGACTCCAAACCTGCCGACGGCTATTTAGTGATGCACACCATGCATATAAGTAGTATTAATCACTCTGGGAATATGTGGCTCTAGTTATGTACGAACTACGGTAACTAGAAACCGTTTCTGAGAGGCCCTGATGATAAAGCGTTTGAACTTGACATTGACAGGTCGTGTGGTCGTGTCCGATTACGCCGAAGCCAATCTTGTTAAGTGTATCAAGAAGGCGTGGCACCGCCAGGGTATATCACTACTCCGAAACATTGTCTCCCATCAGTAACGTTTCGCCAAATTACTTTTTTCCTGAAACCTATGATGTTTTCAGGGTTTTATAAACATAGTTTCAAAGAATCCATTAGGTTAGGTTTGTTCTATAATCATTGTGAAATATGGAATCAATAATGTAAACAGTTATGGAAAAAAAATCGCACAAATGAAGACGAAAGGTATGGGTAACAAAAAATCGGACTTACGGTAGGTAACCTACCGGCCTGCCTGCCAGATATTATGTAAGCTAGAGTTAAAGCAAACGGTCATCTTCTGGGTAAGCTGCTCGATCACAGACTGACTTTTTATTAATTTTCCATCAGATGAGGATAAGATCAATCAGAACTCCGTGGGAAAGAAAACGCTGTTAAAATAAATAAAGATACTTAAATAAACTTACGAGTGAAAGACGTGATAGTTATTATTAAAAAATAATCATTAAATCGCTTTATAAATACGTTGAACAGGGTGATTAGAACGAATTCTTAGGCGCGTCAGATCCCACGACTCCGGGCGGGACCCGCGGGACGCCTCGACCGCTATGAATGTCGACACTGACAGCGTCTCCTGACGGACGGCGGGGGCTGGCTCCAATGTCTAATAGCTGAACATGGGTAATTAGTATGGCCAATTTATCCCTTTAAAATCATGATTCTCGTAAGTCCTTGCAAGTTATTGCATCTTTGCAAATCTACTTATCTATCGTCTGTTGACAGCCAAAAGTCAATAAGTAACAAATATGTACCTACTTAAAACAAAGCTCGTATCTCAGTGTCAATCTATGTACTAGATACGAGGTTTTGAAGAGCAGTGACAAATTTGTTTGTGAGTTGTTTGTCACCCCGCGTTATAAACATCTTCTCTATTTTGTGTAGGTATAAAAGATATGACTCGAAGTGAGAGTATTGGAACAGCAAGCCAAAGTTTAGTCGTCTCCACGGACAACAGTTCTGAATTCACATTAAATGAATGAAAAACCGTAGCCTTTGTAAGCAACTATTAACATTTCTTTCGCATGATTTATTTTGTTTCTCATTACCGAAGTTAGACTCGCTAATTAGCGCATTCGCGTTGTTCCGCGACGGTAATGAACGCGGTAATGAGCCAAACAGAACCTCAATACATATGATCCGTAAACCTACATAAGAATGCGAGTACTAACTAGTAACTATTGAAATACACTGGATTAGTAAGTACGGTCAGCAGCAAAATTTGCTACGCGCGCCAGGTGCTCCAAAATCCAAGAAAAGAGCGTTCTCCCACCTGAAAGGCAGGCACTTGTGACTCCTCTGGTATTGCGGGTGTGTCTGGGCGACGGTAATCGCTTTGTCAGGCGATCTTTTTGCTCATTTGCCTGCTAAGACATAAAAATACTACACTCGGTCTCTATACCATCTATACTATTAGGAGAATAAGGGTTTTACAGATCTGTAACCCAGGGAATCCCAGGAGGAGTCATGAATGTCTTGTGTTTCTTAGTTAAAAAAATCTTTTCTGTATTTATTTTTATCGTGGGTATGTTATTCAGGCTGAGCGGCTTCTGCTGCTGACTGTACAGTTTAGTTTATGGTAGGATACGGGATTACTTAATATACATGGAGTTCTTAGAGGGTTGGTGAGATACCCATGCCATGGTGCTGCTTTCGGATTTCATTAAGGGCACCGAGGAACCCTAAGGCAATACAACTAACTATTCATTAGCATTTCTAAAATCACCCTGTGCCTTTATTAAAAATACATATCAATTAAGATGACTTTTTTTGTATCACGACTAATCAAAACACCCATTTATCTAATTGATTGAATCTAATTACTATGCTCTTATTTTTAGAAAATCGGTAATCCGAAGCCATCCTCAAGGAGAACAGGCGTGAGTCACAACTTTTTGCGACGATACAACTAGTTATTGCATTGTTTTTCGGCATTATGCAAAAAACCGACTCGGAGGTCGTTGCGTCAGTGATCAACGCTGCGTGCGCCGGCGCAGCCAGCCGGGGTCGGAGTTCGATGTCTGGCGAGGCTAATTGATACGATGTTCATATTAGACCTTCCAGTACCCTGGCTCCTGACTTTTTTTGTATGTGTTTCTTGTCTTAAGTATATTTTGAACTGAAAGTGTACTTATGTTGACTACGCGGTTGGTGCAGTTTGTCCCTGCCTACTGAGCCGGCGGTCCTGGGTTCGAATGCCGGCCAGGGCAAATATTTGTGTGATGAACTCAAATATTTGTTCCTGAGTTATGATGGCTGATATCTATATAGGTATGTATTTACATATTATGTACATATATCGTCGTTTAGTACCGATAATGCAAGCTGTGCTTAGTTTAGGCCTAGGTCGATTTGTCCCTTTTTGTCCCTTAATATTTATTTATTGTACCCACTTGTAACCTAGTACTACTTATACTTGTATTAGCGACGGAGAGTACTTAGAACCCGAATAAAATTTAAGTGGGTATGCTGTTTATAATTACCACAAAATAACCCAAATCTACTCCGACTGTACGCAATATCGGGTCCAGTGAGATGACGATTTATGAATATGATAAAGGGATTAATAAGGTTAATTCTATTCTATGTACGCCGTTTATGTTGGGGATTGAAACCGTAGTTCACATACGGGTTACAAAAACCCTTTTTTTTCGCACAATCTTACGGATAGAGTCTTAGGAAAACAAAAACACGCTGACACTAAAATGCCGAGTATTCTATCCAACGTGTTCAATAATTCATTGAATCTAATTATGTCCTGAAAGGCATCCTCTTAAGAATACCAGCGCAAATCACTTATTTTTTGCGACGATACAAAAGATTATATTGCATTGTTTTTCGACATTATGAAAAAAATGTACACATAGAGCTGTTTACAATAGTTGCAGTCCAAATATTTATACATTGAGCTACTTTTTAAGTATTTATTGACTCCACTATATACTTTTTATGCAGAGTTTTGCCTTCAATAATGTTAGCGAGGCGAGGATGGAGTCGACGATGGCCCGATTAATACGACGGAAGTTAAAGTGCGAATTATGAACATATCCCGAAATTTTCAATGCAGGAATTCAACGCCTACTGTCGGCCTAAGGTCAAATCATCCGTGGACCGGAAACCCCGGGGTATGATGGTGAATCAGCAGCAGTAGCCGGTGTGTACGACGGGCCGTCGCGGCGGCCTCGCCGCTCACGTGCCGGCCGACAGCGACCGACACCTTTCTTCTGCTAATATCAATCTACTACTAATAACAATAGTCTCTCTATGTTCAATCATTCGTTATCTGGCGTGAATCGGTGCTTACATCGGAATAACCGGAAAATTACCATTAATAAACGTCGAAATTATTGAAGTCAAACGCATGTAAGAGCTGAAAATGCCCAGTTGAAATCGGAAATGCGCCTACACGGCGTTTTACAGCCTTACTTATTTTACTTAGTTTTTGCAAAGGTATTACACAGCACACAGGAAGACAGCATTATTTAATACTGTTTCTGCAACTGTTCCTATTGTAACTTTTTGTTTTAGCCTACAGTTTAATTGTAAGTAACACCTTGCGATATATTTAGTTTTCTTTCAGTCTACTTTTAAACAAATAGAATTGAAAAAAGGAAAAGCCATAAAGTCATAACCCATTTTTTCTTCTGCACGGACGAAATTCGCTTGAGTAGGGCGTCACACGGAAAGTCGCGAAAACCCTTATTATTATGTACCTACTACAATGTATGTAGGTAATCACGTTTGTCATCAGTCAAACAGTATTATTGCCAAATCAATCATACCTACTCACTATAAGTAAAAAATAGAAATTAAAATAATTGCGATATGTATGTTTGCTAATTAGGTATACCTAAATTAAGTTAAACACAATATTAATAATAGTAAATTATGCATTTTACTTTCAAATACATTAAATGCACTGGAGGCTCGCTTCTTTTTACGAATAAGTTAGTTTATATCAACGATAGTGAATACGCGTAGGTAATTCATTGCAAAATATACAAAGACCGGCAGACTTCACTGTTTGCCTATTCATATACGTAGGTACCTACATATGATATACATGCACATATGTCGCGGGTGTCATAATAACTTAATATTCGCAACAAATAATAAAATCAACACGTGCGTATAAAAATGACGGATCGAAGTAATCGCCGGCAGACGACGCAACAATATGGATCCTCGTAAAACATACCCAATTATTTGGAAACGCGAATTTAATTGGCTCTACACTCCGTTTCATGCAAATTACTTAATTACGGTGCAAATTTGTTTATACCGCAAAAATATTGCGTTGCAAATTTTTAACCGAAAATCCTGAGGAAAATAAAAGCTTAGATTTAACAAGCGAATAAACTTGTTAATCTAAGCTTTTATTTTCCTCCTATTCCCACGGATCGCGCCCGTTTTCGCTCGGGAAAACGCCGGAAAAGCGAGCACGGATGTTTACACGTTGAACAGCGGTAGAACTCACCGATTAAATTCCTGGGATGTTTCCACGTCGCACTGGAGTGTTGTTGATGTATTCACAGCACAGACACGTTGAGGCGGTTAGCGCGCGGCCGCCATTCCGTGCGTTCGCGGCGGGGTGCAAGACGCGAGTGTCGCCCTGGCCGCCGGCCGCGCCGAGCCTCGCCGCCGGCTCCTCCTGACAACAAAACGACACATGTCTTGGTGGAACTCTTCAGGACTTCGTTCCTTTTGGTTCTGGGCGGCATTAGCAGCCTTCACTGCATCGCACACGCGATGCCGCGCTTTCGCGATGCTCAGGATCTTCGGTACCGGTGCTGCTTCAGCGTTTTCAGCGGGCGGTGTGAATTTGCTTAATAGGCAATAGAAATTAAATTTAGTTCATGTATGTTCAAGCCTAGGTACCTTTTAAGGCATTCCGATTCCGACAATATTTACGACGAGCATGGTGAAATCCTCGTGAAATCGGACCACTGTTTGGGCTAGCTCTCTAGGCTCATTAATTTCGGCGTTTCTATCACCTCTTTTCACTGGCTGCAATATTAACAAGCTACGTAAAACTCGTGGTTTTTTTCTGGTATTTATAGTGTAAGTATATACGTGGTTTTCTATTTTATTTATCAAATTTGGTTGCTTTTAACCAAAAGACCAATAATGCGGCCGGGATAATTATGCGGTTGAAAATGCGAATGATTAACCATTTAAAGCAAAAAGATAAGTGGGTACTTACCTATTTAATTTACTCAGATCTGTAATTGTGACCTTATGAAAACTACTTTTGTTTGTGTCGGCACCAAAGCGAATTGATAAAAGTGCTATTATTAGATAATTGCTATAGCAGTAAGTGTAATAGACTCTAGAAAACAACACTAATGAACACGTGTTAATTTTCAATCACATCACTTAATTGGGACTCGTTGACAACTCGCAGCTGGTACAGTCAGCAGCTGAAGTTGCTTCGTCCTCAAAATGATACACAAGGCCTCTATTACCTGAGAGTAAGATCATTGTGAGCGTATTATTATGTTCAGAAACTTTATCAGACTTGCGATTTACGAGCGAGTTTTGTATGAAGGCGATTACACAGCGAGTTCGCCGCAATGCTTATTTTTATAGAAAACTCACTCGCAGATCGCAAGTGTTATAAGGCCCTTAGGAGCGATGTCGCTATATTATGTTAATTAATGAAGACTAATGAGCGGCTGATTAGGTGCACCATGGTGACCATGGTCGACATGGTCATCCATTGGAGACGAATCCTTTTGACCCTTCATGCAACTGTCATTTATAACAGTGATCCGCAAAGTGTGGTCATTCGTTGGCGAAAAAATGAGTTTACATATGTCTTAATGTCAAGAAATGATGTAAGGAAAATACCCACACAGCTGAAAATTACAGTATGTTTAATTTAAGGTGTTCATTGAAAATTACCCGATTTTCTAGATGTAGCTTGGCTTGAACCTAAAAGTTTCCGAAACACGGATTGATTCACTATAGATTACGTTTAAGTCAACATGACACAACAATCTTTTATAATCACTACATAGAAATAGAGGTTCTCGAGAACGATTCCTGATTTTGGGGAAATAACGTTTCCGACTATAAACCGAAAAGAAATACTCTTTTTGCGTGACCCTTTGTGGTCTCCATTATCAGTTCTTGGCACCAAATAAAGTTTTCAGTCTTCAATCGGAGAGCATACCTACATAAAATCATCCCGACGAACTAAGAACCTCCTCCTTAGCGCAGACGTCCCAGTAACGGCATTGCCCTCTAATTGCAGCGCCCATTACGTTATAGTTAACTGGATGCCTTCGCGGAACCGGCGTAAGGCGACACGTTTGTCAACCAATAACCCATTAGGATATTGCTTGTTAACAAACTCGCGGCTACTTACCATATCGAGCGGTAATTGAGCTGACGAATATTTGAGAGTTGTACGCTTAATGTGTTCCAATTGGACGATATCATACTTTTATTTCTTAGAGGAAATGGATCCGGTTCTAACTAATAGTATCATTGATTAATTACTAAATTTTGTTTTACAAAAATAATCACTGTAGCAAAACACGAGTTAATAACGAATAACGTTTAAATAAGAGTACCTATACTAAACTCCCAAATAATGTGAATCCGAAACTTAGTAATAATGTTATGATGTCGACATACTTTCATCCGTCTTTACCGCTATGATCTAGAAAGAAATTAAATGGAAATGAAATTTTGGGCTTTATGTTTTTATTAACCTCTAAACATACCCGATTTCTGGGTAAAGGCATTTCTATTAAATTTCCACAGATCCGTTTTTGATGCCTTATCCGTCAGGCCACGCTTTGACCAGAATCAGAATCAGAAATAATTTATTTGTTAAACATAGGTACAGGTTATGAGGTGACATGTTTTCAGTATGGATCAACTATGTTTGACCTACAAATGCAGGTGTACAAATATTTTCGCCTGCAAACTTGACAAGCATCACATATTGTGAATTTATTCACAATAATAAATTAATTTAAATTAAATGTCATATGTTCAAATTAAATACATAAAAAATAATGGTAATAACAATAATTAAGAAAAATATAAAAAAATGCCAACTGTCCAAATTACGAATTGCATAGTAGAATGTCGACCATATATACATATTATACAGATATGTTAACATCATTTAGAAAATCGCCAATACTATAATAACACTTTTCTAACAAAAATTTGGAAAATAAATATTTAAATTTGCTTAATGTCACATTTTGCCAATCTATCGGTAGTTTATTTTATTCATAATTGTTGGACTCATTACTAAAATGTCTTTTTCATCAGGGCTGTTTTTGCCATCGGGACATCTACCTCAGCTTTTCTCAGCCGGAGATTTGATTTTTGAGATGGCTTTTTCATTTGAGTCAAGTTAGGATTAGTTTTTACATACATACAACATTCGTAAATATACATGCATGGAAAAGTTAACAAATTTAGTGATCTGAAATGTGGCTCGCAGCTTTGTGAGGGATTTAGACCAGCAATGGCTCTAATGCATCGCTTTTGGGCTCTAAATATCATATCACGGTAAGTGCAATTTCCCCAAAACACGATACCATAGCGTAATGTTGCTGCGACGAAACTATGATATGCTGTGAGCACTGCCTTTCAGTCACAAATTTTCGCCAATTTATAGAGAGTATATGAGAAACGATATAGTTTTCTACACACATCCATGGAGTCTGACTTCCATGACAAATCATTATCTATATATAGACCTAAAAATTTAGTTACATTCGTTTTATTTAATACTTTGTCTATATATTTAACATTTAGAGGCGGTGCTACTTTCCGTTGACTAAATTGCATAATATATGTCTTGTCTAGATTTATTTTAAGATTATTATTTTCTAACCATAGAATAATATTTTTAATCACAGTATTTACATCATATTCATAATCGCTATCAGTATCGAGTTCAATAAATATAGTGCTATCATCAGCAAACAATATCATTGGATGATGACAAAAATTGACAATATCATTGATATAAAGTAAGAATAATAAGGGCCCCAGTACGCTACCCTGCGGCACCCCATATTCAATTTTTTTGCTGGTTGATTTGTGTGTCATTTCTTTTCCAGTGGTCGTAGAAATTTGAGTGATCTCAGTGTATTGTTCCCTATTTTCCAAATATGATTTCATGAGTTCTAGTGCGTTCCCACGGATGCCATAATGGTTAAGCTTCCTAAGTAGTACATGATGATCAACGTTGTCGAACGCCTTTGTCATGTCCATATATATGGCACAACATGGTTTCCTTTTATCAAGACAGGTGAGGGCTCTTTTGATTAAATCATGTATAGCTAGATTGATAGTCGTATTTTTCCGGAAATCCTTTTGTTCGTCAATAAGAACCCTATACTTTACCAAAAACTTGTATAGGATGTTCTTGTATAAATTATTTTCTCAAAAACTTTTGAAAAGATAGGCAACAATGCGATGGGTCTATAATCAGAAGCGTTTGCTTTGTCACCCTTTTTGTGCAATGGTCTTATTGTAGCTATTTTTAATTTATCGGGATAAACACCAGTTGTAAAACTAAGATTAATAATGTGAGCTAATGGTGGCGCAATTAAGTCACTTACGTGTTTAATTACTTTGGTACTTATTCCGTCAAACCCTACACTATTTGTGTCTTCAGGCCCAATCGATGACAAAAATAAGGAATTAGAATTTGTTTTCTTTGCATTGGAATACGATTTATCACTGAGATCATTGCTGTATTTTTTTATTTCATCAGTAAAATAGTTATTAAGGACGGTTGCGATATCACTTGGATTCGTGTAATGTTTGCGACAGCAAAATGCGAGTGTGATTGACAGATGCTTTTTCCACTTATTTATCGCGTGATAAAAGCAATCAACAAAGGCCCGCTGATCTTGAGGTATATATATTATATACTAGAAGCTAGACTAGTAAAGAGTATCCTATAACCATCTTTGGATGTCCAGCTATCGCTATACCAAAATTGGTTAAAATTCGTCCTGCCGTTACGCTGTAATGTAAGTAATGCATGAGGACAGTGGAATTTATGACCAACAGATGGCGCCAGACTGGCGCCAGTCTTATTTTTCCTGAAATCATGACCCCTCCATAACAAACTGATTTTCAAGCAAATCTAGAATTTTATAATATTATAGATGTATATATACCCCCTTGCGGGTTTCGGCTACGGTAACTGCTAGGTACTACGCCGGTATTTATGGGCTCTGATTATTAGCCCTACCGTGTGCCCTCACCTACTTCCACCGTGTGACCGTAGCTGTATAGGCCCCACCCTTCTTCTTTTTACTCTCGAATGTTTGCTAATGCAATCAACATCATTTTGATAATCATTTTAAATATCCCGACTTCTACAGGACAACCGAAAATTCATACGGAGACATAGCTACAATTCATACGGAGTTCATATATATTGGGGACAGAGTCGTACAGATTAAGTTTTCTCATAAATGAATGCGTAAGTGGGTAACGACGTACTAATTGAATTGTAAACCTGTCATTGAATGTTTCCAGCTTCCTTCCGCTGCCGCGAGATGTACCTGCTCGAAGAGGTGACGGCTGTCATGCATCTTCCAAAACTAACAGCCGTTATTGACGATATAATAGGCATAGCGCCGGCATTGTTGTAGCACAATATAAGTGTAGTCAGTAGCTTGACTTTACGATGTCTAATCATTAAAAAAAACATTTGAAATAATACACATCACTTTAGAATTAATATACTCATTTACAATTACTTAAAAATGTATCAAGGGAGGCATCAGGGAACCCATGCGCAGGCAGCTTTTCTTGCAAAGGCTTTCCATATTCTTCCAGTGTGGGAATACTGCTTGCGTCAACATAGTAGTACATATTATATTTTTTTATTAAAGTTAGTTTAGTTTTTAGTGTTTAGTCTTTTTTAAGCTCTTCTAGGATTACTTTATTTTTCGCCTGCCTGTTTATCTGTCAAGAGCTTTTTCCCAGGAACTCGTGGAGGTACCAAACTGAAATTAGTATCAAATACTCAACGGGTAGCAGCTCTTGGAGCTTGGAGGAGGAGGAGGAAAAATATATAGGGTACTTCACGCTCACTTAGAATCATGAAATTGCAAAAAGAAACATGTAAAATAAAAAGGGCTGTAAGTAAACCATAACTTTGTAGTTAACATTCAATATACCTTTTTGTAATTACAAACTTATTTGCAGTTGGTAAACTAACCCTAAAAGTGATCCTATATGGTTTCCATGGTTTTCCATGGTTTGGTTGGTGGTACCGATTGATAAACGAAATCCTGAAAAGATAAAGAAGAAAAATTTACCATGAAAAAATTAGTATGATGCCACTGTTTTATTTTAATTTATTCAAATTAGTACAGTCGCCATCAGATATATCGCAGCATATAAGGCGTCCATAAATATCTGAACATGTACTGTAACGCCCAGTAAATAAGAGTCGTGTTCTGATATTTATGAACGCCTTATATGCTGCGATATATTTGATGGCGACTGTACTATATTTGTAAAGCATAGTCATTGTACTGTATACTCCCATTGCGCTACCACTAACTAAGTCTGTCACACGCTCGTTACCGGCTTTTGTCGCTGACCAACTCTTAATACAGCGTCCAAATTGTAAATCAACAAACGAATAAACAAATTGCATTGTCTGGCGTTTCCTTGCCAGCCGGGCCGCAGCACGAGCGCCGCCGTGAGATGCCGTCATATGCTGCAACTTTACCAACTACTTATCTGCAATTTGCCAACTATCTGCAACTTTGCCAACTATCTGCCACTTTGCCAATTATCTGCAACTTTGCCAACTATCTGCAACTTTGCCAACTATCTGCAACTTTACCAACTAACCAAGTGCCAGTCTGACTCGCGCACCGTTCCGTTCTAGCACTTCATCCTCCTAGCCTTTGTCCCATTTTTTGAGAATGAATTCTCAATCGGGGTCGGCTACCTAAATCCCAAGATGTGGCGTAGGCACTAGTTTTTACGAAAGCGACTGCCATCTGACCTTCCAACCCAGAGGGGAAACTAGGCCTTATTGGGCTTAGGTGGTTTCCTCACGATGTTTTCCTTCACCGAAAAGCGAGTGGTAAATATCAAATGACATTCCGTACATAAGTTCCGAAAAACTCATTGGTACGGGCCGGGTTCGAACCCGCGACCTCCGGATTGAAAGTCGCATGCCCTAACCACTAGGCTACCACCGCTTCTAAGCTCCGTACTAGCACTTATCCCATTTTAACTAGCCAGGTTATTTAGGGCGCCGGATACAAATGAGGTGCACAGTTAACGCCACCGATCACGTTTGTTATTATATGGGAGCCCTACTTAAATATTAATTTTATTCTGTTTTTAGTATTTGTTGTTATAGCGGCAACAGAAATTCATCATCTATGAGAATTTCAACTACGAGTAACTAATTATTGTATTAAGCGGTTTATACACTCACGTGAAATTGTCAGGAATTGTCAGGTGACGAGGTTGCCGCGGAGGTGTACGGGCAGCCGTCCCTGATGAAGAGCTCCATACGAGTTCGAAACATGTCAGGCCGTTCCTGACAATTTCACGTGAGTGTAAACCGCTTAATACAATAATTAAATATGTCTCACGAAAGTTTTAATAAAATTACGAGTAACTGTCACGGTTCATGACGTACAGCTTGGTGGCAGGCAGGCAGACAGACAGACAGACAGACAGACAGTGGAGTCTTAGTAATAGGGCCACGTCTTTACCCTTTGGGTACGGAACTCTAAAAGTTTAGAACTCCAAATTTAGGTCATTATTCGGCTAGAAGGTGTTAGCGTCAAAGAATTGCCGTAAAAACTGTTTTTCAGCTGCCAATGTATTTTAATTTCACCATGGATTCCTACATGATTCGAAATTGACTTTTACATTCATATTTAGGATTTTGATGACCTTAGCTACCAACTCGTTGACCAACATGCTTTGCTTAAGCCACCCATCAAAAACATATCTACTTTATTATTCCCCATTTATCATTTATAAAACTGAAAGCTTCGTCAAAAGTTCATTAAGTATTTTTAAATGCTCTCACCCCGTTAATGCAGGCAACACACCGTAACACAGGCGATCTAAAATAACCGGGTGAACACGAAAGGCCGGTCATCCGGTCCACAGCTCACGCTTCACGCTCCATGGACCCATGGGGCCATGGCCCGCGTTGTGCCCCACCCCCACGCCTCGACGGTCCACGGCCATGCCCCACGGCTCACGGTCTCGGGCAGCGTTGCCGTTTATACAGATTTATCTGGTATCTTTGAATATTTTAACCGATAGTCGCAGATGACAAATTTTACGGTCTTCTTAACAGCGGTCTCCTCTTGCGAAATGCCGGTAGATTCACAATCTGACTTGTAAAAGAGCCCTTGTGGCCTACTTACTGAATAAATTATTTCATTTCATTTAATTACACAATATATGATATGACCAAATTGACGATATGAATGTGCAAAAATTATGAATCATGAAATAGAAAAAATTAAAAATATCAAAAATATTGCGAATGGGATATATGAATATTGCCTATACTTATATACTTTTGAGATCAGCAGATGTCTCAGCGTTGAATGAGCTATAATTCATACGCATACATAAGTGTATAAATTTGCAATTTTAATTTTATAGTCAAGGTCAAAAAACAATATCTATGAGTGCCTATCGTGCTATAAAAAGTTCAAAGCCTGCTGCAGATTATAGGTTACATATTTTGAAACATTTCACAAATTTGTGCAGAATCTGAGGTTCAGCATGCAGCATCACCGCCCTCGGGGTACCTGCATTGCAGCCTTTGTGTGTGTACTCCAAATTAGTTGCCGGGCCATGCGACAATCTAATTTGCGACACTTCCAGAGGGAACCTTGCCAGGAATGGTGGAATTCGGAGCTTGAGGTCGGCTGTTGGCACACATGGCAAAGGAGCAGCTTTGTAGGTAATATGTGAAGACGCTGAATCAATATTATTAGTATGACTTTTTATTGAAAGAAAGAACTGGCCTCTCAACGAACGAATACACGAAATCGCCAGAAAAGTTCGTAGATAGTGTTTAATGCGTTGTTATCCTATTATTACCTATGTACTTGTGTTCATTTTGGTAATAAACAATTTTTTTATTTTTTTTTATCTTAAGAATTATGATTTCGTAAATATTTTGCGAGGTTTTTGGCTAATAGATTTTAGTAATTAGTGTAGTCCAACAATGGACGTCTGCGATTTCGTGGTCGTCTATGTGGTCACGGCATAGCTTAAAAACTCTTTATATAGTAAACTGAAATTTGACATTAATAACGCCGCCAAAGTGGTAAATTAAATCTTGAAAACAAAATATATATTTTTTTCTATTTTTAGTATGTTGATAGTAGAAACAGAAATACATAATCTGTTAAAATGTCAACTGTCTAATTATCTCGGTTTACAAGATACAGCCTGGTGACAGACTGACAGACAGAATCAGACGAACGAACAGCGGAGTCTTAGTGATTCCCGATTTTTACCCTACCCCTAAAAATTAAATGATTCTAATAACCTTATACGTTTAATACCTAGTCATTTCAATAATCTTGTACGCATGTGTAATGCCGGCGTGAGGACTGCTGAGCCAGGTCATCAGTTCGACGCACATGACGACCGGCGCGCCTCGTCAGCGGCCTGAGCGGCCAGAGCGCACACAGGTGCATGAAGGGCTATTCGATCGTCATATAGTGCAGTCAAGCTCACACAAATATACTTTGCCAAGATATCGAGAGGGACGGCACTATACGACTGTAGAATTTCGAACATACGTTTCTGTTCTTGCAAACGGTGTCATGTTTTGACAAATGGTAAGTATATATGCATCATCCTCAAAACAGATTTTTTTCTACAATTATTATTTGCGAATTGCCAACTGTCAATTTTGCTGTATCAGCGGGCATGTGTAATGATTTTAACACCTTTACTGAACGACACCGGGCGCTATGACAAACAAAATATTATTTTACCAAAATTTGGTTCTACGGGGTACAATTACATCGAGTATTTATTTTCACAAAAACCGATGACTGAATTTATCTATGTTTGTATGTAGAAGATTTAAAGAATAGCTGGTTACGCTATATAATATCTTGGTCTCTAGTCACTCTATAAATAAATAGGTCCCAATGATGTAATTGCTACGCATAGTTTTATCACAGATTCGGATCTGTCAACGCCGACACAACGTGGTAGGTGCTGTCTGCCCTACCCCTAGAGTGTTTATAAAAAGCCAGGGGCGCGGGGGAAGGGCAGCCCCCGCCCGCTGTAAGGAACCGAACGCAGTTGCTTCACTTTGAATTACGCAAGGGCGAAGGGGCTGCTTTTCCCGCAGCGCCGGAGCACTTCGGTTTCACAGACGACAAAACACTAAAACAAACAACAAATACTTAAACAATAGTAATATAATACTTAAATAATAGTAAGTTATGCAAAAGAATATAGCTGAAAATTACAGGTTATTCAATGTCATATTGGTAGCAAAGATTTCTATGTAACGAGTACCTGTTGAATTAAGTGGGACAAAAAAATAATTACAATTATATATAATCGTTTCGTGTTCAAGTTATAAAAATGAATATTCGATCAATAAATATTCTTTAGTATGAAATTTCGACGAATTAAAATTTTATCCCAAGTAGCACATTACTGGATTTTGCAGCCTATCTTATAGCTTTATGTTCTAAATGAGTGGTTTAACAGTGTTACTGTTAGATAAAACCGATAGCTTTAAACACAACTCAAAGTTATATATGAGTTCCTCCTGTCACTTGTATGTATGTATGTATGTAATCACTTTATTGTACACAAAAACAATTCACAAAACTTCAAAAGATAAAAATAAAACATGTACAAAGGCGAACTTATCCCTATAAGGGATCTCTTCCAGTACTTGTAGTGGGGTAAAGTCAATTTTGCTACTTAAAGTTGCATACAGGTTTAAATTGTCACTCAATAAGAAGCAATAGTGCTATATAAGGCCCTACAGTCACTTATAAGCAACGTTTACATATAAGTGGGAACATACCCTTATTTGGAACTTTTAATTCCAAATGACTAATATAATAGAGTAAAATATGTGGCTAAAGAGATAATTTTACGGCTCCTGTTGGAACCAAAAATTATTGCAACTTTTACTCCTTAGTGTAGATACACTAAGGAGTAAAAGTTGCAATAATTTTTGGTAAAGTTGCAATAACTAACTTGTTCGTTTGTCTATCTTCTTGGATATCCCATTATTTTCTCATTTGCTTAAAGGTTAACTGGAAGAGATCCCTTATAGGGATAAGTTCGCCTTTGTACATGTTTTATTTTTATCTTTTGAAGTTTTGTGAATTGTTTTTGTGTACAATAAAGTGATTACATACATACATACTTTTAAAGCCTAAAAGTACCTTATTGCCACTCCAACGCATAATAAAATAAGGTCTCAATTGCCACTCGCAAAATACAAATAAGTGATTTTCAGACCTGATAGTTCCAAATAGAGAATAAAAATAAACACTGTAAGATCTTTTTTGTTTCTGCAGTATGACGTACTTAAAGTTTTATTCACTCCTCAAACGTATAAATCCAAAATTAAAATGGCATATCACATATTCACTTTTAAATAGCACAACTTTGACGTCGCATTTATCACTCATTGACCGAACTGAAATTCGTTCCCTGCGCATAACTTTCACCCATAGTTCTAATTATTTACAACAAAAAATAGGCTGCAATTTTTCTCCTCGTGGTTCTATATTGGTTGCCTAAGGGTTCTTTCCACCTATAATCTATATAGAACTTAGTCATTGTGGTATATTTCACTTAAGTATCTAAATAGATATGATATACGAGCTATTTATACCCAGTTGTGCTACTTGGGATATTAGTAGGTACTTATAATTGTTAATTTTTATTCATATGATTCCTCAGTGAATAAATTCTATAAAAATGTTGTCGATAGTAGGTATAAAGTCACATAAATTACAAACTATTATAATATCTCTAGCAGTCCTTGAAACCATGCGACGCAGAAAAGTACATGTGAATCATCAGCGATTCAGCATAAAATAAAAGACGAACGCCTTTTCATGTCAGCGAGAAACATCGTACGATACATGTTGAGGTTTTATTTAGGACACTACACTATTTGTAACAATAATTTCCAAATTAAATGATCTCGTTTCCATAAACCATGCGTTCGCAGTTTTATAATATTTATGAATAGTTTTAGGTAAACAAGTGCAAGTAAAGTTACATAGAAAACCCGTGGGTCTCAAACATATTAAAATAAGATATAAGATAGAAGTCGAATAATATCTATCAAACACTTCTGCTCGATTGGCCGCCGCCGCCGCGACTCGTTACTCGTAAAGATTGTTTTGCTTTCGCATAGGCCGCCCCCAAATTCTTCCACAGGCCTCGATCGTGACACTTTCTTCTCCACGTTGCCCCTGTGGCCGCTTTTAAATCGTCGTCCCATCTTCGAAACGGACGAGAGGGCTCTTACCTTTTCCCTCCCTGGGATACCATTCAGAAACTAGTTTTGCCCATTTTTCTGTCTTACTTCTCGTTAGGTGTCCTGCCCATCTCCATTTCAACTTTTTAATTGTGTAGGTAAGTTTGGTCTTCCCTCGTATACATTTTAGGGATATTTTATCCTTTTGTTTTATATTTAGTAAGCTTCATTCTATGTTGTGTTGACAGACTTCCAGTTTTTTTTTATATTTTGAGTAGTTAGAGTCCATGTCTGTCATCCGTAGGTCATGGTGGGAAGAATACATACCTACATTGAATAATTTGCTCTTTAGATATAACGATACAATAAGGAACCTTATAATAGAATCTTAAGGTACGTTATAGGAAGGTTAACTGTCGTCGCACAACGGAGACTTTTATGTAAATATTAATTGAGCGAGTTAAGGTGGTAAACTTTTTGGTCTTCACCCGTAGATGTATTTTATAATTTTTTACAGACAAGTAGACAAACACAATGCGAAATTAATGTCAACGGACAATAGGCGCTTCCGAGTAGAATCAATAGTAGTTAGTCTTCTCACTTTGTTATGATTTGGGTCAAAGTATTTACCGTGTTGCACAAGTGTATCGACAATGGCCGTTATGTCAACGTCATGCGCCTGCGGTGATGCGCGCGCAACAATAAAAGGATGCAACGGCCATATTTTATATTTACCTCATTTATATTGTAATAGAGGGCACCTTCTACGTCCACATGGAAGATTAACCCTCTTTTTTGCTTCTACGTAGTCTGCAATAAACTCACAGGATAATGATCTGTGGATACCTAATACCCGACCCGTGTACCAAAAATACCTATAGTTGAAATTCATCGATCCGTTGTGATGAATCCGCAAAAACTCAACATGCAAACACAAGAAATCCAAAAAAGACTGTTCTTCCATTCAGTGTCCAAATAGCCTATTTCCCTTTCTAAAAAATATCTTCAATAACATTTCAATTTAACAGTTTTATAATAGAGCAGAAGAGGAACTAAACTGAGCCAGACCTGTTTTATGGAGTGAGAAAGCGCCGGCGCCGGAACGTATTTAAACCGTTTACGATTTGTCGGAAATAAATTACGGCACTAAATTATTATTGATTTCCACTTTGGGACCTTAAAGCGACCTAAAATATTATTTATTTAGATTAAGGGGTGTTTTATCGAGTACGGCCGAAGGAATCCTGGTGATCTGGTGATGTTCTCAACACGTGTGACATTCAATGAACCATATAACTATCGAGCTTATTTTAACTCATTACAAACTTAATATAATATTCGCTTATTTGTCAAAGCCCCTTAAATTGCCTAGAGTTAGATATTACAATTCTGCCCTGCAGGTTGACAAGTTAGCATTTGTAAATTTTATATAAAAGATATTTAGAATTTTACTTCTCAGAGTCAGATAATGTAGGTAAATATAATTCTTCCCTGCTCACCCTTGGAGAGATCTTCAGCCAGTAACCTACTGCACTTGTTCTTCTTCCTCGCTTCCTCATGACTGAGGGTCGTGACCATTTGAGTTTGAGGCCGTTATCCGTTGCACCAAAGCTCTCCACTCCACAAGGTTTTCCGCTTTCCGGGTTGACGCCTGTAGAGTTTCCTGACAGGCTTCTTTCACGGCATCGGTCCATCGGGTCGGTGATCTCCCACGGGCCCTTTTTCCTTTTACGTGGCCAACTACAATGAGCGTTTCCAAAAGATCTGGCTCGCGTCTAGCCACGTGACCGAAGTACTGCAAGATCCGCTGGAGGCAAATGGTCGATAACTAATGTACTGCTACTGGTTTAGAACGAATTAAAAAGGTCGTATGGTGTTGGTGTGGTGCAATTGTTCTTAAATCGTCAAAACATCGTCCTTATTATGTCATAGGCTAGTCGTATTGCGTCGAGGCAATTTATATAACAGCGCAGGTTCGCTGGTATGCAAGATCGTCCGAGATGAATCACTTCGGGTCGGAGGTCGACCTCAGTGTTTAATCACTTATTGAATTGCGAAAAGCACTGAACAAATCTGGAGGCACAGCAGTGCCCACGATAAAAAAGAACGGCTGTACGCGGTATGAGTTTTGCGGCGGTGCCTCTTCACACAATCATAATTCGCCCAACCTCAGTCAACTTCGGGAGTAGTGTAGTGCCGAATATCATCCTGCACAGCCGTCGCGGATATAAGAAAAACCGTCAATTTGTAGCTTACTTTTCTTCACAAGTATTTTTATTTTATTTAACTGCTGTATGGGATGAATCATACTCACTTAATCCTGTGCAAAATTTCATGCCTCTAGGTCGATTTCGGTAACTTATATTTTCTCTCAATGAATTACTAATAATGAATCATCAATCATGAATCATTTCCATATTTATTACTTAAAATACCACATTATTATTGTACCTACATAAATACACCTTTAATATGTTTTCTTAAAGAACTACGTATAAACGCCTAAACTCAAGTACCTACCTAAGGTACATGTTAGGTTAAGCTCATGTTACTATAATATTGACTGATTATTGAGTTTCTTTTCAACAGTGGTCTCCTCTTATGAAATGCCGGATGCCAGTAAAGTAAGTAATGTAGAGGTGTCCTTGGCCTACTTACAGAATAAAGTTTAAATAAGTAAAATGCGCACTTATTTTCGATGGAAAAACGCCTCAAATTTTCTCAAAAATAACAGCATAATGTTATTTTAACGTAGAATATGAATAAACACCACAGATATATAAACACGACAAATTACCCAACGCGCATGATTCGCGCTGCGGCCGCGGTCCGAGCCGGATTTCATTCAATATTAGCAAAGTGATCAGTGACAATAAGTCCATTTACGCGGTTTTTTTCCGTATTTCAGTCTGTGAAAACAGAACCCTTTATTAGATAACTTTATCGTTTGTCTGTATTTGGCATACCTACACATAACACAATCGACTTTTCTCCGGACCGCGTGAGATACTTACTTAGAAATGTACCTATACTGATTATTAAGCTCTATATTGTAATGAAAATATGCAGCTTCTAAATAAATCAATTCAATCCAAAGACCAACTAGATACATTTAGAAAAAATATGTTATCTATTATCTTGATTTTAAAAATGTATGTCGTGAGTACATGCCGTTGACCAACAGTATCAGGAATCTGGTAAGAAGTAATCGAAACTCCACCCATATCCGGATTCAAATAAGCCAGCATTAAGTTCACTTGTATAATACCGAACGAAACCTCTATAATATAACAAAATAGTGCACAGCTGAAAGCCGCGTTTATTTCATACGGGGAAACAAATGAGTGTGCGCTGTGTGCGAGGCTCGTTAACGCAGTCTGCGGTCCTGAATAAATGACGATCACCACACTGTACACATATCATATACTGTTTCCTCTCTCGGAAAGTCGATTAATGCCCAATAGCCGACCAAGAGAAATATTTGCAATATTTGAGTCTAATATATTGACATAGGGGATATATGTACATATAGTTTAGGTCCCAATAGTTTAAGTTAGGTTTAATTAGATCATAATTTAAGTTTGTTAAGGTTTAGTTATATACTTTTAATTTTATGTTGTTTTTTCTCTAATAAATATCTATTGTGTTCAATATATTGACTCCTAAGAATTATTTTTCGTCGAAGGTTTAATTTCGCCGAAAGATCATTTCTTAGAAAGTATTTTTCTTTGCAACCGTGAACTGTTTGAGATTGTCATAAAACGAACCTAACTTAACCTAATCAATAGATAATAGATAATGTGCAAGAATTATGTCAAATGTATGACAGCAGAGGAATAAAAATTCTTCGCAATGATTTTTTAAAAGTTTTTAGAAGTTAAAGGGCTCCGGCAATATTTATTATTTAATAATACGACCATAATTTTTTTAATGAAATACTCAATCTATATATATATAGAATACAGCATAAAATTTGATTTTATGATGACTAGATATTTTTCACAATTCATCATCATCATCATCATCTCAGCCATAGGACGTCCACTGCTGAACATAGGCCTCCCCTTTGGACTTCAAATATATACCATATATATTCTTTTTCACAATTAGGTACCTAGTTTAAAAGATTCCTGTTTCCACACAAATTAAATGGAAAATCAACCAAATTCTGTCCGGTGAGAGGACAAAGCCGTTGGAAACGCAGGTTCGAATCCTGTCCGAATCATTAAATTTTTCAATTTTCGCTTCATTTGTAAACATTTAGTTTACGTTAGCAGACGTTACTGCTTTAATAAAAAATAAGTAATTCGGGTGTAGCACATCGTTACTATCGATTCTCAACAAATTTGAGACGATGGTGCCGACGATAAAGTCTAAATCTTTACGGTAGATGGCGCTACGATGCCACCCTAAGGCATGTCGAAGCAACTGGTTGAAAAATTCAATGGCTCTGACATCTGATTCGGTGGTCCAATTGGGAGGACGCCAGTGTTGGCCCGGAAAGCCGTTGGAAATGCAGGTTCGAATCCTGTCCGAATCATTAAATTTTTTAATTTTCGCTTCATTTGTAAGCATTTATGTTAAGAAACATTTTTGATCATAGAGAAAAATGTCTAAACAATCAGCATTTTAAAAGGAATAAGGCCTCTTAACAAGTCGGGATTGAATACCTTTTGTTTGATTTGAAAATCCGATCACATGGCACGAGCAAGCCTCAATGCGCCCCCCTCTCCCCTCCACCCCCGCCCATCGATCCACCGCCCAGCACGTGTCTCGGGAACCAATGACGGGATATTGTGTCAATTCAAGCTATGTACTGATTTGATAATTAACTACTAATCTACGTATAGGTACATGTACTATTGTTCAATTGTAAATATGAAATGTCAGTAGGTACATTCGTTGACAAAGGATCAAAATGCATAGGAATCTTCTGGGTGCGTTTTCATCACCGTACACTGCATTGCATCAATGGTTACCCTCAGGAAAAACACCATTCGACAGTGATTTCATTCAAGTAAAAATAAAATTGTATAATCAAATCAACTTGACATCATTATTCGACGTAACCATAACAAAGTAATATGTACCGCTGCGTCCAACGCCAGGATCGGCAGCCGTGTGCGTGTGCGTCAAATATTTGCGCGCGCAGCAGCTGTGTTAACAGTGCCCTGCGCTGGCGCAGCGAACAGCCTACGTTGTGGTGGTCAACTCAAAGTGGTACAGGGGTCAAATCAAAAATTACACTGTACTACTAATGTGTCTACTAATATGTCTTACACGTAAAAATCATTGACTGAACTTATATAAATACTTATATTATTTTAAACTAAAACGGTTTTCACATACATGTATTATTTAACAAAAAGGGATAAATCGTTTTCAGAAACTTTTCAACATGATTAAGTCCCGTTTTGTTTTAATAATTCATATATTCTATGTAAATTTCTTGAAATAAACAGTTACGGCAATAAACATAGAAACCCCTTGTCTCTACCTATTACAGATGGAAAGTTACAGCCCTGGGACAGACGGATACACGGACAGCCGAGGCTTAGTCATTAGGGTCCCGTTTTCACCCTTTGGGTACGGAACCCTAATAAGCGGACTTAAGACCAGTCGGGCTAGCGGAACCATTCAGCCTGCCTATCCACTTAAGCGGAGCGGAGATAATTAAAAATCAGACTGCGTTTATGTGAAGCCTGATAGAAGACCGGAATAAAATTAAAATTTTAAATTAAGCCATTTTTATATAGTCTCCGCTCCAATCCGCTTAAAAACCGATATAGCTGCCTGATAACAACATTTCTTTGGTTGTCCGTATAAACTGCGCTGCATTTTTTTAAATGATACATAGAGAGTACAAACAATTAGGTATATGGAAGTTTCCGACAAAACTGTGTTCACAGTTTGACTGTAAGTATTTACCCCGCGCATTGACAAAAAATTCCAACTGCCATGTACAACAAAAAGTCGCCCTTTGGCGAGGAGCGAAAGCGAGAAATAACGAGGGCCTAAGGGAGCCACGTCTATTAAAAGCGGAAGACGGAGCTGGCGCATTAGCGCGCGAAAAGACGTAGGACCAGCAGTCGTCGCAGACGCGAGGTCCCTTCAATGATTTTTTTTACATCATTCGCGGAATATTTCGCATTTTTTTATTTCGTGTTGGCGTATTTCGTATATATAACAGCGCGCAGCGGCGACGGGTCCTCGCCCCGTCTGGCTTGCATCGCGACGCTTCTATATACACTTTGCATGAATTTTCATTTAAAGGGGTGTCCTTGCCCTAGGTATTTTCTGTGTGGCTATCGCCGTAGCTTTACATTTAGTTTCTGACTCGTTAGATGTTAGGTACGATATGGATCGATAAACATAGTTTTTCAGATTGACACATGTTTCATGACGCAATAATGGATGTATGTCAAGTGGGGTTGTTAGCCCGTTGTCGGAAATCGCAAGTCAGCACGCGGTGATTCCCCTCTTGTGCACACGCATCGAAAATATCGGAACTAGACGATAAGTGTCCAATTACTCGTACTTCACATAATTATAAAATAATCGCATGGTAACATGACCATCTGTCAGTCTGTGCATTATACGCCCGTGCAAAAAAAGGTTACAAATAATACAAACTAGAAGAAGAAAATTATTTACTTTTGGTTCGAGTACCTACCAAAAAAATTGTTAAATCTGTCTAACTGTTGAGGCATGAGATCGCAATAACATGAATATGAAACGGGTTTCCTCACGTCGTAAAAGTCGAATTTCGCTCGATACGTTTCGATTCATAATCAGGAGCACCGATCAGTCGTGGTGGCGGCCAATTGCAATAGAAGACAAATACATAGATTTTTTTATTTATTATTATTTATTCAGATGTCAAGAACATGTCAGGTAAGGTACATCGTCCCACAAAACTGTTTTCACAGTTTGACTGTGGGATCCTTTCTATACAATAGTAATAAATACTCAAGTAATAAAACCTAAATCTTAATTAATGATAATATAGGTAGGTACCCAACTAGCAAAATCAGTGGGTGCCCGACGTTTCATATAACTTCACTTAATCTATTTTGGTTTGATATACCATTGCTTTGTATAATGTAACGAATGGTATAATATGGTTTAAGATAATTTTCAAATAATCTAATGTAACAATTGATATAATGGTTTATAGGTATAATTACTTTCAGTATATTTATTACTTGGTATAAAATGTATTTATCATAATGACTTACTTGATATAATTCGTCAATGCTATAAACTACAGAAGATATAAGCTGATTTTACTATAACCAAAAAAGGTGGTTCCGACTAGATATATTAAGGCTGTCACCTTAAGGCAAGTCCGACTTGGCTTAGGTTAGGTACGACGACGAGCGAAGCGAGGAGGAGTGTTAGGTTGAACTGCGACCCTAACGAGCGAGCGAAGCGAGCGAGCCGCGCAGGTCCGACTTGGCTTATGATTCCTAACATTACCTATTTCACCTTAAGGCAGTATTTATATGAAAACGCGATTATTCTAAATAGTATGTATGTTAAACAAATTTATGTGATAAATATGTTATACGAGAGTATAATTATGCATATTGTCAATTATGTCATTTAACCTATTATATCAATCGATAATTAGAGAAAAACAAAATATAGGAAAAAACCATTATATGAAACGTTACATTATATGAAACAACTTTATATCAATCGATTGTATATCAAGTGTATGTTAGTTTATCTGACATTATATGAAACATTACGGACCCAAAATCAGTACTTATTGTATTCTTCAAGACTACTTTATAAGATACTTGTAGTTTGCTACAAGCCTGGGATTTGGGCGCAGTTATAGGAGCATTATTTGCTTATAATGCTCTTATAATCAACTCACAGAATGTCAGAAAGCCCTATAATACACTTGCAGAAGCGCAATTGCTTCTATAATGTTCTGAGACTACACATTTTTAAACACAAATAATCTTATTAGTATCTGACATAAGTATATTACTAGAGTAATATTGTTTATAACGCACTACTAATTTTCTTAGTTATTGGTTATAAGTACTTTTTATAAAAAATATCTCTTCGTTGTATCGGCCGGTTGGTGTGTTTTGTTTTATTGTGATAAAAAATATCTACACTTAAGTATTCCTACTATTTCCTTTTAATGAAACTATTTCGTAATCGAAAATCGTATATTGGTTTTATTATAAAATATTGTGTGTGAACTCGCCGGGGAAGTCATTTTTATTGTAAATGTCTACCAAAAATAGTTTAATTTCACAATGCCCCTTGAAAAGCATCACATATCATAAATATTTTTGACATAATATTTCAATAATTATTATGAACATTCGCCATGTTTTTAAATTACTCTTCATTGAGTTGTTATACGACAGTTATAGGCAAATTTGCACTTAAAGCAGACTCAATCGAGACAACTCGCCGCCATATTAATGAAAAATGAAATCATGACAGATACGAAGTATTTACTAGTAAAGTGATTACTCGAGTAGCTTATAAGGTTGCTTAATCTAATAACGCTCTTAACCAGGACAATTACACTTATATGAATCTTGAAGAAGACTACTAAGAATGCAAACTTATAATAACCTCAGCTTAGTGTATTACAAAATCTTATACTCTTATAAAATACTACTGTAGGATCAAATATTATTCAAGACAATTTAATCTCTGTGCATACCATTATAGGATACTTATACTTATAAGTGTCATTCAAGATAATCTTGTAGCCAACTAGAAGACTGTGCAATAGGAACGAATGATCTTGAGAGTATTTACGCTTGCGAAATGTTACTATTAGTATAAGTATCCTATTACCGTCCTGGGTGCTTGTCTTAAAGCACACTATAAGACCGAAATATAAAAATGAATGCTCTTGAGTATGTTACAGCTTGTTAAATGCTATTATAAGTAGAAGACTCTACAATAATGCCTTTATAAG
Source organism: Apotomis betuletana (assembly GCA_932273695.1). Classification (NCBI taxonomy): domain Eukaryota; kingdom Metazoa; phylum Arthropoda; class Insecta; order Lepidoptera; family Tortricidae; genus Apotomis; species Apotomis betuletana. Next base: position 664,408 of record OW026305.1, read on the forward strand.
AACGTTAAAAGTCGATATTTACTTATAATATTTATTTATAGGATTACTTTGCTAGTTGGGTAAGAGGCAAATATCTGTACAATTTTTAGCTCAAACTTTGACTTCATTAAGTTAAATACTGTCTAGGTAGTATTTTAGTACAGCTTTTTTAAATTTATTTTTATTTGTCTCTGTCCTAATAGTCGCAGGTATGGCGTTAAGTAAATATGGTAAGCGCTTTTCGATGAGCCTGTCCCCGTAGTAGTTGCTTACTCTGGGTACCTACCGCATACTTACCTGTAGCTACGGACTTGGTGCCATGGTTATGGCTCATTTTAGATAGGTTACTCTCTTGATTACCGTGTTGATTGACTGATAATAAGTATTTGTGTTTTAGGCTTGCCGGAAGAATTTTACATACTTTAAATAACTTGTAATAATCATTTCTATATTTATTTTTAGTTTTATTGTTTACTAATAGCTTCAGGAATCTAATTTGTAATTTTTAAAAGTGAGGCCAAATTCGTTTTAAAAGTGAGGCCATAGCTATCCAGAGAGTAACCTATAATGGATTCTACTAGTGACACATAAATACATTTTAGGGTGCTTGTTGGGACTCTATAGCTTAGATGATAAAACCTACCAAGTAGGACTCTTAATTTACTACAAATATAGTCTATATGAGATGACCATGAGAAGTTTTCATCTATTTTCATGCCAAGGTAAGTGATGCATTTTACACGCTCAATTGGCTTACATTGGCATGGAACTAGATTATTATGGAAACAGGAGAAGTCATGGGTAACTATTGTAGGCTCTGGTGAACAGGAAGGGTTTAAATAAGGTGAGTGTAAAATGATTAGTTTTGTTTTATCTGCGTTTAACACTATACCATTATCGTGCGACCACTTGATAATTAAGTGAATAAAGGATTTTGACCTTACAAACGGTCCGGTAGTTTTGAATTTTTGATATGTTGTCTAGAATGGTTAGTCAGTGTTTAAAATGCAAAATGCACAATTCCCCCCCCTCCGCGCCCGCCGCCATATTGAAAAAACCGGCACTTTCTTCATATTTTTGCTCATATCTTCCTTTAGGAGCATTTTAGCTAGAAGAAAGCTTCGACAATGTTATAGAGAGTTAAATTTACTACATTTTCCATTTTATATTTTGTTTCTAGGACAGATAGTTACGGAGATATGCACATTTAAAAAAACTTAAGAAATTGCAATTTTCAACTCAAAAACAAACTTCTGGATTATATCTTCGTTTAGGAGCATTTTAGCTAGAACAGTGCTTGGGCAATTTTGTAGAGAATTAAATTTACTATAATTTACATTTCAAATTTTGTTTCTAGGACAGATAATTACGGAGATATGTAAAAAATAAAGTTAAATTTTCCGAAAATGTATGTAAAAATGGACATGAGTTTTATAAGCAATTATATTTCCTACATGTTTTAATTTGTCCTAGACAAGTCCCTAACTGAATGACAGCGTTCTAAACCAAGAATTTTCAGAAATTTTCGGAAAATTCGACTTTTCCTGTTTTTTAAATGTGCATATCTCCGTAACTAACCGTCCTTGAAACAAAATTTGAAGTGTAAATTATAGTAAATTTAATTCTCTACAACATTGCCCAAGCTTTGTTGTAGCTAAAATGCTTCTAAACGAAGATATAATCCAGAAGTTTGTTTTTCAGTAGGAAATTGGGATTTTTTACGTTTTTTTAAATGTAGATATCTCCGTAACTATCTGTCCTAGAAAAACAATATAAAATGGAAAATGTAGTAAATTTAACTCTCTATAACATTGTGGAAGCTTTCTTCTAGCTAAAATGCTCCTAAAGGAAGATATGAGCAAAAATATGAAGAAAGTGCCGGTTTTTTCAATATGGCGGCGGGCGCGGAGGGGGGGGAATTGTGCATTTTGCATTTTAAACACTGACTAACCATCCTAGACAACATATCAAAAATTCAAAACTACCGGACCGTTTGTAAGGTCACACATAGTACTTTAGTCTCTATTCACCGTATTATGACTACGGCGTTGACGTCCTGCTGTACTGAGCGGCAGGTGCCGGCGAGGAGATGTATTTATGAATAAACATACGAAAAAGTGTTAATATAGTGTCCTTCAAATATGTTTTATATTATTAGGTATGTCTTATTTACGTAACTGACGCCGCGGGCTAAAGGTTGTTATGCAGACACTTCATTATATCTTAACATATTAATTCAACTTTGCCGGTAAACTATTTTCATAAAATATCCTTGCCCGACCCGCCATGCTGTCTGCGTGTCACTAGGCAATGCCAAGACATCATTTTGGTATAACAGGAACCTATTGAATTGATTTATTATCATTAAATGTATGTAGGTATGAAGAATTGCATGCATTTGTGCCGCCGATAGTACATATATAACTACAAATATTTGGACCTTTATTAGGTACTTAATTCCACGTGTATTACAAACATGCAATGCAAGCCGTTAACAGGTGACTCCCTTTCAGCCCCATCTGTTGTATTAAATTAGATTATATGCGTTAGTTATAGCGCTGTTTGTGATGTGTGAAACTTTTATATTTTTTTATATCCCACTGCTGGGCAAAGGCCTTCTTTTCTCCACTCGACCCTATTACATTATTAAAAGCTATTATACCGGGTCTATAGCAATGTTTTATTTACCTTTATTGTCTGAAGTTTGTAGCAATTTGTACAGTAAGCAAAGACATCGACGTGTCATCGAGCTTTAGGATGGTAACCGATGCCTGCTTGCCTCCTGCCAGGGGTTACAGTATAGTCGAATTCTTAAATTTATGAGCAAAAATGTGATCAAAAATATCTGATCGTGTCTCTATTGTTAACGGAATAGAGTATTCAGTTATCGATATTTTTTATCGGAAGGGTGTCCCTAGAATTAATTGACGTTATTGCCACGAACACTTCTATGTCTGCTTAATACCATTCGTACCATAAATCTTATTTTTAGTTAATAAGTATGGTAAGCCAGTGGAAAAAACCCTCATTTTCATTCAAGTGAAATCTGTGCCAAAAACAATGGTATCTATTGAGTCCCCAAACGACAAAGTTATATTTAATGCCCACAAAATGTTGTGTGTTCCAAGTCATCGGTCTTTTTGAATAGGTAAACTAAATCTGGTTGATTTAAACCACCTTGGCATGTTTTCAACTCCTGACGGATAAGCTTAAACACGTGTATCGGTGTGTCTGTCTGTGGCATTATAGGTGAATGAAATGAAATGAAATAAATGAAATGAAATGAACAGTCGCCTCTAAGATATTCAAATTTCATTTGAACAGTAGTGACATGATCTCGATCAATATTAAAACTATCAGTTCAAAATTTTGTTCTGTGTAAAAATTTAGTATTATTTTCCTTATCACTCATCAAAAGATGGTCTCATGATGACCAGTTACTTACTATCGGGGGTGTTTGAATTTGGTTTATTTGGTTATAAATATTTCAGCTATTCTCCCGAATCCTAAAATGTATACAGCTAAACAATAAGTAAGCCCAATTACTGATAGAATAAACTAGTCACTACAAACGGGCCTTTTTTCTTGATTTTTGGCGCGACACAAAGCTCACCTAACGTACGCGGCCTCCGCTGAAACAGCTTCCGAGAAAGCTCTCACCGGGTTACCGCGAAAAATACCGTCTGCTTAACCCACTTTCCACAACGAGCCAATACCAATCTAAGCCCATTCACTTAAAGCGCATTTCGCTAAAGTAGACACGTTTACCGTTGCGCAAACTTAGCACAAACTCGAAATCGACTTTATTTAAACGCGTGAAGGTCGACTCTTATTTCTTTTTTTAGAACATTTTAAAACCTTTCCTGAAAAAATCACAGGTCAACAACTGCAAGTTTTCAGTCATAAATTAACACGAGTTCTTGTGAATGGCAATAAATAATGCGCTAAGTATGCATATTTCACGCTGAGTTTGCCTGTAGAAGTAGGACAAGAAAATTGTTCTAGAAAGGTGTCTATTGCGATCGTTTATGAATTTTATGATTGTGACATCAATTTTGTTTTGTCTTACCTTCTTTAATACCGGGTGTTTCCTGTAATAGGGGCAATAAATTAAAACATAGATTCTTCCCTTAAAACTGGACAACATTTGATAAGCAACTTCTAAAAATAACGTGTATTAAATGATATTTTGTGGAATAATGTTTAGACAAAGAAGCAATGTATTGCAAAATGTCCGATATTAGTAGTGACAGCTATGTCAATGCTGAGGGAATGTCAATGCTGGACGACTTACATTGAAAATACTATTTAATTTGTTTTAGATAATAAAATTCTGAAAACTGACTTTTTAGGGTTCCGTAGTCAACTAGGAACCCTTATAGTTTCGCCATGTCCGTCTGTCCGTCCGCGGCTTAGCTCCGTGATCATTAGTACTAGAAAGCTGAAATTTGGTATGAGTATGTGTATTTATTACGACGACAAAACGGTAAAATAAAAACTAAAAAAAATATTTTTTTTCGGATACCTCTCGAACACCTAAAGTGGGGGTGATTTTTTTTTTCGTTCCAACACTAGTGTGTGGGGTGTCGTTGAATAGGTCTTTTAAAAATAATAGGGGTCTCTAAACATTATTTTTTGACCAAGTCAGCAGTTTTGAAACTATTCGCTCCGAAAATAAAAAAAATAGCGTCCCCCCTTCTAACTTTTTAACCACGGGTCAAAAAAAATTATGGAAATATTCATGAAAATGAGGCTTTATAAGTACTTTCAATGAAAACTATATTGAACAAAATCGGTCGAGCCGGTTTTAAGTTATCGCAAAATTTCCTTAAAAGGACGTAAGTTGACTTCCAGAAGGGTTAAGTAGTTACAGTTACTTTGGCGTTTACATCCTTTTTTATAGAGCTTGAAATCTTTCCTGTAACTTAAGTCTACTTATTGTGAAGGATGAGCAACTACGGAACCCTACACTGGCGTGGCCCGACATGCTCTTGGCCGGTTTTTTCTAAAGTTGCTGAACAAATGTTGTTCAATTTGAAGAGTAGAATTTATATTTTAATTTATTGCTCCTATTACAGGCAACGCCTGGTATATTATTGTACAGTATGTTTCACACATGTGTGCATATAGCACCTTACTACTTTGACATCGTCATCTATCGTCTAAGCCTTCTCGTGTGTAAGCGTATGAAAGTCTGATATCCGTAAGGCATTAAGATCGCCATTTGTGTTTTTTTGTATTATACAATCCATATTTAATATTATAAATGTGAAAGTGTGTCTGTCTGTCTGTTACCTCTTCACGCTTAAACCGCTGAACCGACTTAGATGAAATTTGGTATGGAGATAGTTTGAGACCCGGGAAAGGACATAGGATACTTTTCATCCCGAATAAATTTAGTGTTCCCATGGGATGAGCGGGCAGAACGGGTAACACCGCGGGGCACAGCTAGTAAAGTATAAATTAATAAATGCAACCACCTGCATCTGGTATGTGTTCTACGAGGTTACTGATAAACCACCTAGTGAATAAAATGTAAACAAATATTTACTATACAAAACTTATTCTAATGACGAATTTTCTAATTTCATTAAGGTACCTACTGTTTAGGTATAGACTTTAAATAAACCAGCATAGTTACAAGGAATAGATACTGCACTATTGTATGTAGACATAAGACCATTAATTCTTCATAATGCTAATGTAATCATACCTACATGTTAAGTTCCTAATCACACAATTTTACTTTTTACATATTTTCATTTATCCGTACCTCAATATTAATAGGAAAATGTATTTTGTGTTTGCACATTTCAATTTCAATATTTTTATTGAGAGATTATGAGTTTTACAAAAGGTCTTAAGAACGATCATGTGTCGCTATAATCAGCCATTAAAGGTTGCGCAATAATATAACATTTTGCTACTAAAATAAATGATTATACATTAATAAGTGTCATGAAGTTTGTGGGTACATTAATACAGAAATCATTAAGTATGTCAAGTATGGAAATATTAATGTTAAATTAAAACTAGATTTACAAATTACGCTTAAAAATCTACATGACTAATTAAGTACTGCAAATCATATAAGTATATTAATTAATTTATAGGACAATTGTCAAGCCTCGAAAAATTCGGATATGTTATACAACATTTTTTGTAGACACCAAAAGCCTTAGAGATAAAAATAAATTTATTTATTTGTTCCATAGAAAGGGCCTAAGTAACCAGCTCTACCCACAAATGTAATCTAAAAATAACATTCCCGTTATTTTAATGCTTAATTCCATTAACTGACGCAGGCAGGCGTGGCACATAGCTCCATTAGTGCTATCGCGGTGGACCACCAACTTCGCAGAAGCTGACTCATAATCGTAATAACCCTAGAATTTCGTCTCTGACATTCCTAGAATGTAATGAATACTTTAACGAGGTATTTCCTTCGGCATTTTCCTTGTAACATAGAGCGATGTCCGCATCTCCCTACGCTAAGCCACAGTAAGGTTATTCTTGGATAAGTAGGTATAACGGGGGTTGTAAAGGTGAAATATTACAAATTTCAACCTTCCCAAAATAAACTAGCTCCGTATCATGCGTGTCCAGGCTGTTCGGTCCTGGGTCGTCTCTTCGTTCACTTGGGCTTCTTTGAGATTCTTATTTACTACGGACATCCATTAGCCTATAAGCATAAAGTATTTCACTGGTTCCTTTCAGGATCTTGGTTCTATAGATATAGTATTCTGTCTCTATTGGATTAGATAACCAAGAATATTTAAAATACTGAACATAATTTTGTTGATATAATTTAATTGAACTTAATTAATTAGTTTGAATTTGCATTCAAGTCTGATTCGCACTTGGCCGGTTTTTGTTTTGAGAGTGCTTATAATTGCTTATCGTTCTTATCAAATAATTATCCGCGCAGAAGAAAGAAGCATACTACGAGTATAACCCATGCAATACTTAGAGTATAAAAATAACGTGCCCTGTTAAGATAGTACCCTGTAGTCTTTATTTAGACACTATGAGCCCGCAAATATTATGCGATAAGTACATACAAAATACATTAAAAAAATACGATTCAACCATCTGATAGTAAACTTATTTGACTTTGCAATACATTTTTGCTATCGCTAGGCGAATACGACCCTCAATCGATTGGTTAACCTAATAAATTCATTAAAAAAATAACAAAAAATCCGCTGAGGACAGGATTCGAACCTGCGCGGGTATAACCCATTGGATTTCAAGTCCAACTCCTTAACCACTCGGACACCTCAGCCGTGACGGACTCGACGAAATAGCGGTTCGCCTTCTACCAACTGTGACGTATGCTTCGTCGCTTGCACAGCTGATAAGCGACGTCACTAGTACGTACTATGAACTGGTAATAATAACTATAAATCGTATTGGTACAGATTTCTAAAACCATTTCGTGTCATCCATCATTTAATTTCATTTGGTGTCTCAATCTATGGCTGGTCTTTCGTTTATTGTTTTCGTTAGAATTTCAGTAATATATACCTAAGTCATTTCATTAGTCACTTGTAAAATGAGTCACGAGAAATACCTATATTTAATTCAATTTAGGCTCAGCTGCTGTGACGTGGCTGTGACGTACGTTTAACCCAACTTCATATCCGTTTTCGGAACACAAAATCCCATAGTTAGGAAGAATTATTTTTTATTTTAGAATAGTAAATATACTACATACATACTCGCCATCTATAAGAGCTGGGCTAGCATATCATGCCGCGTCTTCGCTTAACGCTTCTAGCATAACAGTGACACGCGACTCTCTGACGCGCGACAAATACTACCTGTCACTTTCCTTTCAAAACCGTGCGATCAAGACGGGTGATGCTGAGTCGCACGACAAGCGAAGTCGCGGCAAGACGTGCTAGCCCTGAGTTAATACTTACACGTACAGGAATAATAAATAATTCGAAACATGTGAAAAAAGCGGGTGCCGGATTACTGGCACTTTCTGTTACACGAAAGTGCTAAATCTCGTTTCTCAGCAAGAACTATTGCCTCATAACAATGGGGTACCCAAGATTGTTTTACTACAGACACACCACGCTACGTTTTACGCATTAATTAGTCGTAAATTTACTGTAAATCAAACTTATAAATTTTAGGTGCATACGGCTGCGCGCTCGCAGTTGTGTCAATACACTGTGACGTCGTTCGGAAAGTAAACTCACTTTGTTTTGAGCAAAAAGGGGTGGTCTTCATAGAAATTATTAAATCGCGACATGGTATTATGGTATAATAATAAAGGTCGCAAGTCAAACGTTGTAGTGAAGTAGCCTAGAGAACCCAATCTTTCTAAACTTAGATATGGGACTACAGACTAAGAGTCGAGAAAATTTGCCTTAGTCCCTTGTGTAGATGACAAGATAGACAGGTGAATTGGTAAAGACATCGAAGTCCACTGGATGTGGACTTGCAGAACCAGTAGGATAATGTTTATTGGGGATTTCATTGTTTGAATCCAAAAGGGGGTGAGCAACACTAGATGAGCCAAACGTACCTATATATTAAGTGTCCTGTCTAGGTAACCGCTTCTACTCTGGAAACACCTCAACATAGGCGTATTAAGGGGGATTGGCGAGTTGCTCGGTGCCTACCCCAATATGGTCTAGTGCCCACCCTGGGATGTTGGCCCCGATAGAAATTCATGGCTTGATCTCATATGGCCAGGCCCCTACGCATTAGACCCCGTCTGAAAAATAATCTTAGATACGCCAATGCACCTCATCCTCAAGGTGAAGTTTATTTCACTCTTAACCAATTGGTGGGGAAAATGAGCGTGATACCCATTTATTTTTGGGGTACCAAACATCTAGGTACCGACACTGTAGGAACTTACTTCATACCTACTTCCTAAGGCGGTATATAAGTACAATGATTGAAACCAACCCTTCTCTAAGCAATGCTCCTACAGTGGAAACGAAAGACAGATATCTAAGTTGTACGGAATTGGAAATGGGCGTCGTCAAATAGAGCTCCCCTTGTTTACATCATAGTCGAAGGTATTATGGAAAATTTCCTGCCAAAATTTAATCTCCCCTTTCGCCACTAGATTGTTTATTAGTGTCGGAGACTTTTGGTTCTTCGTCATAAACAAGGGTGGCTTTTTTAACCCCTGTTTGACACTTTATATATCTATTTACCTAATATTGAGAACTAAGGACCCAAGTTGTTTATCGCAACTTATCGCAAGTGCAAAACTTATGTGAAGTGAGTTACGGCGGTTTCAAATCGTTTTAGAAATTCCAAAACAGAACTTAGGTAGGTATCTTGTTTGTTACATCGTGTATTGGTTTATCATTAACATGTTGAATAATGCATATTTTGTATAGTGATTATTGCTATGAATTTTTAAAATGCTAAACTACGAATGACCAAGCAGGCAAAAAATGTGGCAATTCCTAATAGGGTTGTTAGACTAAAGGGTGGATGCAGAGTTATTGTACCTTGTGTCCCCACTTTTCAGACATGTGAAAGTGCCCTTGTGGCCTACTACTTACAGAATTAACGTTTTGATTTTGATTCCATGTCAAAGTAGGTTTTCTCAGATTTGTTACGCCCATACAAAATGTAAGGAAGAAGTTACAAAAATGAGAAAAAAAACTCCACTTTTTTCACCTTTGTTATTGTTACACCTACGCCCATACAAAATGTATAAAAAAGTTGTCTCAATTAAAAATATTGTCTCAACTTGGCAATTATAATGCACATATACATGTTGACCATACCTTTAAATTTTTTCTCAAACCAGTTTACCTTATCCAACGTAAGTAAGGTTTGAACCATCGACCTTGTTTTTTTTGTCATTTTAAGCCTCATTTTCACCATTTCACCCTAAAGTCAACGTCTACGTACATAATGATGGCCATGCAAGTTCACTTGATTATGTCTGCACTGCATATTATGCAATGCAAGGTCTGAGTCTGTTCTTATAGAGCTGTGACGTAGGTGGACACTCTTTTATACACGTCATTGTAGATGGTACATGTCATTTGTTTTTAACAAAAAAAAAGCATTTCTACTCTTTCTTAATATATTTAGTCAGGAACGAAATTGTTGCATTATTTACGTGTATTTACAAAAGTAATTGCGTCAATTATATTAATATTAAGTCTAACCTTATAACAAAACAATGATTAATAATTTTTTTGGGTTCCGTAGTCAACTAGGAACCCTTACAGTTTCGCCATGTCCGTCTGTCCGTCCGTCCGCGGCTTAGCTCCGTGATCATTAGTACTAGAAAGCTGATATTTGGTATGAGTATGTGTATGTACCTATCACGTCGACAAAACGGTAAAATATAAACTAAGAAAAAACTTTTTTCACCTCACCAGCTCAAACATGGCGATTTTGCTGTCAGATAACAGTGAACAAAATGCGATTTTGTTTCGAGCGTGAGTAGAAAGTAGCTTTTTAATTTTTTCAATATCTGACCACGAATTGTCATTCTTCAGCCAAAGGTTAATTATAAAATTCTAATCATTTGAATCTCGATGCACTCTGTTTCTTTCATATGTATATAAAAGAGAGGGATAGAAACTTATCAATTTGAAATTCGATTTTCGAATCCGACCCGACCTCGATTGAGAACAGTTCGGATACGCGTTATACCAAAAAAATCATTAAAAACACCCGAAAAAGTTTTAATTGCAACGTTTTTTTTTTCTTTATTGTATTTTTATTTAACGACCGAATATAAAAATAATTGTGCCTATTATATAAAACAATAGATCATTGCTCAAATAAAATAAGATTTTTCAACTTATTACTTATTGTAAATATAATAATAATTTATAATTTCACCATTTATCATAGATGCATATTCGAAACATACCTTAAAAAATATCGAGTTCATATTGTAATTGTTATTTTCTTTTGCATTTATTTTGTTTGGTGTTTTAGGAGTAAAAATATTAATCAATTTATAAACAAAATCTCGTACTATAACATGTATTTATAAATAAACACGTCATGTATCTGCTAAATCTTCCAATTTGATCAAATAATGACAATAACCGTGTTGGTTGGTTGATTATAATTTCAATTAAATTATATTGTTATTCCTTTTTAAACAGCACTTATCTATTTTCTGATTAATAATATTATTGAAATCAGCACAAAGACTATAAACATACGTTGGAAGGAAAAGCACAAAATGTCGAATATGTTCTCGCTGATGAGGTGAAAAGTTGTGTGTGCTACACGAGAGCAAAGTTTTTTGCATCTCGTGCTGTTGAGTCCCTCGCTACACTCAGGATTCTAACATAGAATCACTCGCTACGCTCGTGATTCAAACGTAGAATCCTTCGCTTGCTCGGGACTCAAAATCAGCACTCGCAACAAAAAACAACTTTGCTCTCTTGTTGCACAAATAACTATTGTGGGTACCTCTCGTAGGTACACCTAAATAGGGGTGTTTTTTTTTCGTTCCAACACTAGTGTGCGGGGTGTCGTTGAATAGGTATTTTAAAAATAAAAGGGGTCTCTAAACATTATTTTTTTATAAAGTCAGCAGTTTTGTAAGTATTCGCTCCGGAAATCCAAAAAATAACGTCCCCCATACATCGCAGATGCAGATCAGTGGACAGATAACTGAACGTTTAGGAATAAAACACCCGTTTGTATTTGATCATGTCTGCGCCTGCTTCAGCGCATGCATTTGTTCATGAAGTCCGCCATTATGCGCTTTCCAGCCTACAGCCTACTACGGTTACAATCTCACAAGAAACTCACTTAAATTCTTTGTATTTAATTATGTGAGAAGAACGATGACAGGTGGTGAAAAACGAAAACCTTTGGAATGATTTGTTGATTAGACTCTAGTTACTAGAAACTAAATACAAGCTAACTAATTACGTACACTTGTAATTGAGAAGTAGCGCACAAATAAGACATCCATGCGCTTACAAGTAGGATTCGCTTTCAATGAAATGTATACAAATATTAAAGGCTAAAAATTTAGTATCACTTTTATCAACTCACTAAATAACCTTTCACCAGATGAGATTACGTTATCTTATGAGTCATTTTCAAAAAACATGTACATAGTTAAAGGCTTAATAAAAACAAAATAACGATCGCTTCTTTTGTGCTACCACAGTGCTACGAAAGTTACTCATACAAAAGATATGGGTAACTATCGTCACACAAAGGAATCAATTAAGTTTTGTTTTAATTAAAGCCCTTATCTATGTATATGTGCATATTTTGAAAAGGACTCTTATACCTATGTGGCATTATTCCATTTATTCCTATTAGTAACTCTATGTGATCCACCATACAAATACTCTCAATCCATTGCTCAAAGGTTAACTTGAAGAGATCCCTAGATAATAGGGCTAAGTTCGCCGTTGTACATGTAATATTTGTTATGAATGTACTTTAAAATGTTTTGTACAATAAAGTGTAGGTACATAAGTACATACATATTATCCTCTGCGGTAACGCCGCCCTGAACTCCAAGCTTATAAGCTTCGAGTTTTTCATAATAGTTAATGAATGTACATTATAAATATAAATAACAATATAATTAGGTCCATAGCATAGTACAATGAATTTGTATTATAAGTATATTTTATCCCAATAATTTATGTTAAAATATATGGCGAGTTGATAAAAAAAAATACTAGTAAAGCTACGATTAATTAAAAATAATATTCTATTTTGTTGCAGTAGTTAAATTATTTACTCGATATTCGTGTCGGCGCCTGATTAGCACTAGCTAATTTACTAAGTGTAAAAGATGTTGCTATTCACAAATTGTAGGCGTTCACGTGTTTCACGTACAGTATTCCAAATTTTTCTTTAAACCATAATAATTTATGAAATGGTTCAATAGTACCGCTGCCGAGCTCTCCACGCTCCAGCGCGCCGCTTCACACGTTTCGGCGCTGAATGGGGAAAGCGCTCGCAGCGCCCTCTGAGCGCCCCTGCTCGCTCTATTCACGAGTATCGCTCGCGAATGTAGCTTCCGGCTCGTATCACTTGCATACAGAATTCTTGCTATGAGAATAATAAATTGGGGTTCTATATTCAAACGTGAAATAAAGAAGCGTTTTCATATACGTACTAGGTATCCCGGAAAAAAATATTAATTTCAATGGAACATACGTTTTTCAAAGATGAAAGTGATTTTTATTATAGTTAACAATTTAATTGCTTAAAGCATAGGTATATTAGGAGTTTTAATTTTAGAATATAAACAACTTGACTGAGTCTTCAACTTGAACTCCATCTCTTAATGCTGCTACTTTAGTAGTTTTAGTACACGATAATGTACTTACTTCCTATTTAATAATATCAAGTAGGCCTTATATTTATTTTATAATGCTGGGTCACTGTCGACCGCTCCACCTATTGCAGGATTGGTTAGTTTTTTATTGTTATTTCGAGGATCAGTAGAATAAACCGACCACCGATCTTCATTGGCCTCCCTCGAGTTCTCGACTCGACACTTTACCATATAAATCTTGTTGGCACGGCTAGGTTATCCGCAAACAGTGACGTACTGCACGTACTCTCTAAGAGGTAATTTCATTAACTTTTTTTTTTTGTAGTCTAGTTGTAATTTTCCCTTTCAGATTGACCTAGCCTAAAATTGGCTCTGCCTGATCTCGTCGAGTAAGTTATCTGATTATATTATAAAGTGGGCAAAAGTGCCAAACGACCTTATTAATGAATTCATGAGGTTGTGTTTCATGTGTGCTACTTTGATGTAAAAGTGCCCCTAAAATGTCTGGTTCACTTCACTTACAGTCTAATACACAGGCAGCGTCGGGATTTTTTCCTAGTTAAAAGATCAGCATTGTATCAATAAGTTTCAGTCACGTAAATAGATGAGCAAAGCAAATAGCATTTACAATATATTCACAATCACACATTGATTGGTATTTTAATTTATTTGTCCTTATTGTACTCAAATTCAGAACGCACTTTACCGCTGCGTTCCATTACACGCACGATGCATTGACAAGAGAGGTGACAGAAGAATAGTAAATGACAAAGCAACATCTTTAATTAATATTCGTGTAACGAAACATTCTTCCATGATATGATGGCAGATGTTGTGTGAATGTTTATTTTTTTTTTCATAAAAATATCAAATGCCCTTTCAAATCACAAGGAAAAGTGCTAAAATACTATTTAAAAATCTTGTAATGAAACTTTAACAGATATAGAACGGTCCACAGTGCGTCGTGAGCTATCGAGCATGTCAAATGATAGTGCGAGGACGCGGGTGCAGTAAGATGCCGTGTGAGAGTTGTGCAGTGCAGTTCAGCGTATTCCGGCGCAAGCGGGCGTGCTCGGAGTGCGAGCGCTACTACTGCGCGGGCTGCCTGCGGCGGGGTGGCGGCGCTATGTGCGCGCCGTGCCGAGCGCTGTCCACCCGCCCGCTGGCGCGCCCTGCCATAGCCCACCTGAAGGTGCGCGACTTGCAGTGCTTCCTGCAGCGTCAGAATGTCTCCACCCGCGGCTGCGTTGGTGAGTGCCTTCCGTGGCCTGGCCGGATTGCCAAGCCACTGCTGATAAGGCTTCTAGAACAGTCGCGAATGACTTGCGGTTCGACGTCATGTTTACATTATGCCTCTGACATATTGGATTCTAGATACAAATTAGAAACGACCTTTACTCCCCTCTGAAAATTATTTTATTTCAAATATACAATGTAAAAAAATATCTTGCGAGTGAGTTGCTTAGAAAATTACTAGCAATTCATCAATAATATTTTGTTTTTTGTAACAGTAGTTATATTATGTTTAATAAATTAATTTAGTACTAATAATAAATTAAGTACTATTTCTTTGTGAACTTGATAATAGGGTTGTCAGCAAAGACCTTCGAAAGTAATTTTTTTATATGAATGAAAATATGCAACGGAGGGGTCCAAGGCTAGTATCCCGTGCTATAGAAAAGGATGCAGCATAGTAGCTGTGCGTGAGACATGAGTGTACTGTTTAATTAAAATATAACTTTTCATATTTATAAAATATGAAGAATTATAACCCATTAGCAATATATTTTTAGCATACTAAAAAATTAAATATAAAGGTTATTTCAAATTCATATCCCTACTGTAGATTAATTCCCCTAGGTTTATTTGGTGTTCTCTCGTGCCCGTTGTGCTCACGGGGCTTTAATAACAAGATCGGCTACGTTAGCCACATGAGAGCACACGAACGCCAACAGAGGAGTTGAAGCAGTCGCCGTGGCCGAAAACGGTCAGGAGGATATATACTAAACTTTTCAAATTGCTTCACCTAAACTTGGAGTTTGACAATGCTGGTGCAGCTGGCTGCTAAGCTGGTGTCCTTAGTTTGAAGCTAGGTCAATTTGTGTAATATTGTCCCCCTTACATTCATTTAATTTTCTGTCTTGGGTTCTATAAAGTTGATAGCTGTGCAAAATATCTTGATTTCATTGTTTGGGCTTTAAATTATGTATGAATATAATTATAAGATTAATATGTCCTGGTAATAGCTAAATCATGTCTATATTGCAATACATGGGTTGAAAACAATAATTTGTATACCAAAACCAGAAACCGGTTTACAAGGGTAGACATTTCAGCTTTAAAGGTCTCACAGGTTGCACCAGGGAGCCCCAACAGCATCAGTAAATCTTCTAAGATGAGAAGTGGAGTGCCGCGGAAGTAGATACATTTCAGCATGTTTCTTGTCAGAGGCAACTCAATTTCAGAAGCAACTCTCTTTTCAGAGGCTGTTTGAAATAAAACATGATTTTTTTTTATGGACTCACAAATTGTTACAGAATACACCGGTTTGTTAATTTGTGAATTTCTTTAAATAAAATCTTAATACTGCATAATTATCTCAGAGAAAACGCAGAAATGCTGTAAGCACTACAAATGAATTTAGTTGGCAGGTACTTTCTACTTTTATCTGTTGATATTTTTTGAAGAGGATTGTAAATATATTTGTTCTCAATAAATTAACACTTTCATGACCAACACCCATCTAGTAGGTGCTTGTATTTGTAGCTATGAACAAACTCGCCTTGCAAGCTCTGGATTCTGTAGTTTAGGTAGTGTTAAGTGTTTTGCCTGGTTGTAAAAGTGTTAAAATACTTAATATAGCTGCTTATCACTTTCTTAAGGAACCAATAAAAAAGCTGCCTTGTTAATTTAGAAATTTAGCATATTTTTAATCTACCATGTTATTAAAAGTAAATTCCAAAATAGTCTCTAATTTGTTAATTAAGGTAATTGATATTCTATTTATACTGTTCTATTACTTGAGTTTATACGAAAACTAATTTAGTCAGTGGATGGGTTTTCTGCCAGCTCAGGAGGATAAGGGAATCCCATTGCGTGATTATTGGGTTTTTCCTTGGAACTTACCTACACTAAAATAGATTGAAGAGACTTGGGGTCAGTATTGAAATCAAATAGGTTACATGACAATAGGACAGTATTAATATAGATCTTGTATCGTTTCATCAACCTACTTTTATAGTGCACCAGTTGAATTAAAACTTGTCTCATAAATGACTGCCTTTATAAAGTTCTGACAGGCTTGTAGTAGTATGAGCAGGCAACAGTACCAACCCAACATGTCATAGTCACCCTACTGATAGTGTTCCCTGAACACAGAACAACTCCGGTTTATGTTTGTAATAACGTTCTAGTTAGTAATTCTGACAATCGATGGTCTCGCGTTTCCAGAGAAGGAGGAGCTGGTGAGCCTGTGCGTGGCGCACGTGAACAGCACGGCGTACCGGCGCCGCGCGCCCCGCGCCGCGCCCTTCCCCTCGCTCAAGGGCATCACCAGCAACATCAACGACTTCCTCAACTCCACCTTCGACCTGCGCCCGCCGCAGCCGCAGCCGCCGCGCCCGCAGCCACGACCCGCGCAGCCCGCTGATCCCAATAGAGGTATCTTTGTCCTCCTATCACTAGCAACATTCTCACCTTTGCTTAGACTTCACTAGACATACTAGTGACTTGTTTTAATCTCTAAACCAGTAGTCGGCAACCCGCGGGGCTGTTTGTTACCATCTCTAAGTGCTTGGTAAACTAAGGTCATTATATTGTGTAAAGTGCGGCAAAAATACTAAATCGACAATCTCGTGTTGTGACTACAATGTTGACACTTCACAGACCTTCCGGTAATATGAAATGTTTAGCAAAATTCCCCTATCCAAGTACAAAAATATGTCTACATTGTAGATTTTGTTTGATAAAAAATCGTAACTGTAAAAGTAAGTATACATAGCTCTTTTTGTTCCCTGTATTTTGGAATATTTGATTTATTCAACAAATTTCATAAAATTTGACATGGCGATGTACGTAAAGTAATATCCATTAATAACTTATGGGGACTTGGTTGATTCTAATATGCATATGATATGTGTTGCAGTCGTAGCAGTGCGCACACGCTCGTCGTCACGCCTTATGACCATTCGAGCCGCATTTAATGTACACAAACAACCAATAAGATACAGTTCCTAGGCGGCTTTTGCGAATATCAGAAAGTTATTTTTGTTGTGGCTATAGTGACGGGTGGTGGTTGTTGCAGGGGGATGCTACAACTCGGCGCACCAGCATGCGCCGACGCAGCCCACGGCGCCGCCCCGCGAGCGCTTCACGCCCACGCCAGGTCAGTTTCACAACACTACCGTTTGTACAGCTTTACTCAACCTGTAGTCGGCTAAGCTTTCCAACCATAACATAGTTTCACGTCCAGAAAAACAGCATAGTGGCTCTAAAAAAATTATCCATAATTTATGCTATTACTAGATAATGTTTGCTAACATCAGGTACACAGTTATATTGGTAAGAGCTAAACACATCCAAATGTATTTTTTTGATGCAATTTGGTAGAAGTTTCTATACCTGGTTATTTATACAACCACCATGCGCGTCGTTCTAGATTTACTGACTCATGTGCTGAATGAAGTTCCTAGTTTCATTTACAATTAAAAGTTTGTTATAGTATAAGTAATTAAAGTAATACTCTTTATTGCGCACCACAAAAAAGAAAGAAGAAAACATTAAAGTTGGTAATAACAGGCGGTCTTATCGATAAAAAGCGATCAGTTCCAAACAACCTATAATACCGATGATTAAATAGTAATCGCGCAGTGAGCCAGTTGACTAAAATTAGATTGAACACGGGAATCCTGAATCCAGTTCCTGTCATGAGTGTTCTTCAAATAAATCACTACATCATGAGTGCCTCACTATCGTAAACGCCTGATTTAATCATATTAATAATTATAATTTGATAACGGTTTCAATGATATTGCTGTAAAAATCTTATCAAACAGATGATTTAGTTATTTATAGATCTTAAATGAATTAACATGTGTACAAGTATATCTATACTGTCTGTTGACAACAAAAACTCACTAAGTATAACAAATGCCTACTTAAAACAAAGCTCGTATCTCATTGTCATTCTACTTACTAGATACGAGGTTTTGAAGACCAGTGACATACATTTTAATGAGTTTTGGTTGTCAACAGGCGATATGTACTTCGTACTTGATAAGAAAGCAGGGTTCGAAAGGATAATTATCAACGATAATTATCGCGATAATTATCATGATAATTATCGTGATAATAACAGGTGGATAATTATCAATTGATAATAACAAAAAATTGCGCCCGTGAAATAGAACTATGTTCTAAGTATCCAAACGTGTATTTCCGCACTTGTTGCGTCTATCCGAACGTTTCGAAAAAAAACGTCAGTTGGTGTTATGCAAAGCCTGTGCAAAGCCAAGTGAACTCGAATGTCATTGGTTTGTTAAGGTAAATATTGTTTATTGTGTTATTTGTGTTGAATTTGAACAATGCCATCAACCATCGATATTTCTTATGAAACAATTTAACAAATGATCTTTTAATGCTGGTGATAATTATCCGATAATTATCGGATAATTATCCGATAATTATCACGGCTCGTTATTATCTTGATAATTTCGAACTCTGTAAGAAAGTAAAAAAAATGGTGTTCAATGTCCGTTGTGCATATTTTTTTAGGATTTGAATAATCATTTGCGTACTCTCGATATAATGTAACCGACATCAATCATAGAAAAAACATACCAGCAAAGGTTTGACATTTATAATACCGTATCGAGATTGAGCATCGGTCCAATTAAGCCGGTTGTCCTTTCTTCGCCCCTTCAGAGGCTGCGCAATTTTTTAATCCATCGATGCTGGTGATGCTCCAAGCGCTACAACTCAAAGTGGATCTTTACTTCCGACACCAGTTCATGCACACTTGTCGATCCCGAACCAGCTCGCCAGTTATCAATGTCTCGTTTGACGTTTTAATGTGGGTGCGCAAAATGAGATAATTTTGCATTCGTGTGAAAATTTTGCATATGTGTGAAGATTTTGCATTTAGGTGTAATGTTAATACTTTAACCCTTTCAGGTTTTGGCAGAGCATATGTTTGATGGAAAGGTACTGTGAGGGCGCTTTCCGTTTTTAATGCTCTTAACATAACACCTCCACGTGTAACAGATTTATCGTACGATTAAAATGAAGTAGTTTAACTTGTGTGGCTTGTGTGCAGGCGGGCAGGAGCGGATCTCGGTGCCGGTGCCGGTGCCGGTGCCGGGCGCGGGCGCGGCGGCGCCGCACGTGGACACGGCCGACTGCTACGAGGTCGAGGACCTGGACGACCTCGGCTGGGAGTTCGTGCGCCGCCCCGCGGACCCGCTGCCCAACGGTATGATTGGCCGTGAGGGAGTCTAATATTTATTTGTTATTTATTTATTTATTTAGGAGAACCAACAGCTTTAACAATTTTGAGTAAACTTAAATATAATAGAAAGCAGGGAAGCCAATTACAGGATTTCACGGATAGAAACAATTTAACTAATCTTAAATTAAAGTGCGCCACTCATCACCAATTATTATACACGGCGCTGGTTAGAAGTAAGATTGAATCTGCCTCGATAATTTGGAACCCGCATGAGAAGTCATATATACTACTCTTAGAAAAGATCCAAAAAGCTTTTCTTCGCTTTCTCTATAAGAAACTGTATGGGTACTATCCCTTCCTTTACCCTACCCAATATCTGCTAGGAATCCTGGGATATAATTCTTTGCAGGTCAGACGTAGTGCCGAGCTTATGGTTACTGTGTGTCGTTTTATGAGAGGTGAGACGGATTGCTCTAATTTGGTCACGAGGATGTGTATGCTATTTGTTCCCAACAACTATCTCAGAGGCCGTAGCCACCGCCTCCTGGCGGAGGAAGGGGCTCGCACGGTAGCTCGCAAGCACTCGCCAATTGTCTGTGGACGGACAATGCTGAACAATTTTATTTCCTCCGAACCAGGTTGCGATTTGTTTACGGATAAATGGAGCGAACTTCACTTTGCAGTGATGCGTTATTGTGAATGGAATGTATAATTCATGCCCAAACTTTATAATTATAATTAGGTATTATGTTTTTACTTTGTTTAAGGGATTTTGTGTTAAAGAAGTTTCCTGTTCTAATTGTAATTATTATTGTATGTATTATATTGTCTGCGTTATGTAAGGTCTGTTACTGTTTTTGAACCTTTATAAAGTGTAGTCTTATAATAACTTAAAAATATCGACCATATTTTGTTAGTTAAGTTTAGAACTTAAGTTTGCCAGTGCCTTGGCGTATTGCTGTAATGCTGGTAGATTTATTAATGTAAATAAATAAATAAATAAATCACTTCACATCATCTCATCTTGTATAGAAAAAGTATTAAAAAAAAGAAGAAAATGGTAAAAAAAACAATACACTACTCTACACGAGCTCTAAAAATGGCAAAGTATATTTTAAACCCAGGCGGGTGAACGACTATGTAACACACCTAGTTAAAGCTCCTTGTCACCAATATTTGTCTCACAGAAGGAATTTTACATGTCGATATCCAGTTCCTTCGTTAAATTGTTCACGCTACGACTTGCACGCGTCAGAAAACTATTTTGTCTGTAATTATACATCTAATATACATCATACACGCACGCAAAGAAACTCGAGAACAGACTATAAGCTTACGCGATGTGTGACCTAGTATGTTTGGTGTGTCAGACTCGGAGGTGCTGCTGGCGTCGCCGGGCTCGGGGTCCCCGCAGCGCGCGGCCTCGTCGCTGGAGCTGCGCTCGCCCTCCGCCGGCTCGCTGCGCGCCGCGCCCGAGCCCGACAGCGCCTCGCTGCAGGACGAGCCGCTGCACGAGCAGATGCACGAGCCGTTGCACGAGCCGTTACACGAGCCGTTACACGACCCGCCGCCCGAGCCCGCACCGCGAGCCGCGCACGCGCAGCCCGTCGACGGAAACGACTCTGACTCCAACACAGGTAAAGGTGGTTTTCCACTGGCGAGGCGAGGCGGGGCGTGGGGGGGCGAGAATTGAAATTAGTATGGCAAATTTTCAATCCCCGCCTAGCGCATCTTCGGTGGAAATAGTAAGGATTGACGAGGATGTGCGGGACTTGAATTGAAATATTTGTTTGTGTAAAAATTAACCTTATTGCTTTTGATATAGGGAAGAGATCAAATCTGATTTTTACACCGGCGAAGCGAGAAGAGGATAGGCGAGGCGAGACGAGACGGGGCGCCCTCCCAGCGCATTTTCGGTCGGTGGAAATAGTAGGAATTGGCGAGGATGTGCGGGACATGAATTGAAATATTCTTACGTCTTGCTTTCGTCAGATTATAAATTTATTAATAGAAAAACCACTTCACGCGATCGATAGGCGTTTTGTTGTTCGTTATCGCTGCCATTTATGTCTTGATTTCCTTTTTTAGGGTCCTTTTGGCCATCCGTACAATTTTTTTACAGACACTTAGTAGGTACTAATACTAAGCTGTCATTTGGCAGGTGTATAGTATATTAGTCACGGAAAAAGTGTGGTAGAATATAATTTATAAACAAACAAACGGTGAGTTCGTTTTCTCGAAAGCACTATGAGATTATTTCTTGTTGCATTATTTTCATCCGATTCTACTGCCATTAACATATTTAACAATACTGATTCACGAGACATGATAGCTCGGGCTCGCAAGGGCTCGCGATAGCTATTAATGTAAATTTTTAGTGGAAAAGGGCCAGCGCGATTTCTATTCTCGCCCCGCCACGCCCCGCCTCCTCGCCAGTGGAAAACCACCTTAACACAGGTGAAATTAATGTGCGATGACGTCACGAAATAGCGTCGCACTAAGCGATTACTCAATTTAATTTATTTATATTATATACTTACAGGTCAAACTGAGATGAGAACCTCCTTCTTTTTAACTCGGTTAAAAATAACAATATTTTTTTAGGCACGTCGCAAACGATCGCCCTAGAAGACATCAAGGACGTCTCGGAGCTGGAGGCGCTGAGCGTCCGACAGCTGAAGGAGCTGCTGGCGCGGAACCGCGTGGAGTACCGCGGGTGCGTCGAGCGGCGGGAGCTGCTGGCGCGCGCCGAGCGGCTGTGGCGCGACCACGTGCGCTACCGACACGGTGAGGCTCCACCGCTACTGCGGAGCGGGGGCGTCGAGCGGCGGGAGCTGCTGGCGCGCGCCGAGCGGCTGTGGCGCGACCACGTGCGCTACCGACACGGTGAGGCTCCACCGCTACTGCGGAGCGGGGGCGTCGAGCGGCGGGAGCTGCTGGCGCGCGCCGAGCGGCTGTGGCGCGACCACGTGCGCTACCGACACGGTGAGGCTCCACCGCTACTGCGGAGCGGGGGCGTCGAGCGGCGGGAGCTGCTGGCGCGCGCCGAGCGGCTGTGGCGCGACCACGTGCGCTACCGACACGGTGAGGCTCCACCGCTACTGCGGAGCGGGGGCGTCGAGCGGCGGGAGCTGCTGGCGCGCGCCGAGCGGCTGTGGCGCGACCACGTGCGCTACCGACACGGTGAGGCTCCACCGCTACTGCGGAGCGGGGGCGTCGAGCGGCGGGAGCTGCTGGCGCGCGCCGAGCGGCTGTGGCGCGACCACGTGCGCTACCGACACGGTGAGGCTCCACCGCTACTGCGGAGCGGGGGCGTCGAGCGGCGGGAGCTGCTGGCGCGCGCCGAGCGGCTGTGGCGCGACCACGTGCGCTACCGACACGGTGAGGCTCCACCGCTACTGCGGAGCGGGGGCGTCGAGCGGCGGGAGCTGCTGGCGCGCGCCGAGCGGCTGTGGCGCGACCACGTGCGCTACCGACACGGTGAGGCTCCACCGCTACTGCGGAGCGGGGGCGTCGAGCGGCGGGAGCTGCTGGCGCGCGCCGAGCGGCTGTGGCGCGACCACGTGCGCTACCGACACGGTGAGGCTCCACCGCTACTGCGGAGCGGGGGCGTCGAGCGGCGGGAGCTGCTGGCGCGCGCCGAGCGGCTGTGGCGCGACCACGTGCGCTACCGACACGGTGAGGCTCCACCGCTACTGCGGAGCGGGGGCGTCGAGCGGCGGGAGCTGCTGGCGCGCGCCGAGCGGCTGTGGCGCGACCACGTGCGCTACCGACACGGTGAGGCTCCACCGCTACTGCGGAGCGGGGGCGTCGAGCGGCGGGAGCTGCTGGCGCGCGCCGAGCGGCTGTGGCGCGACCACGTGCGCTACCGACACGGTGAGGCTCCACCGCTACTGCGGAGCGGGGGCGTCGAGCGGCGGGAGCTGCTGGCGCGCGCCGAGCGGCTGTGGCGCGACCACGTGCGCTACCGACACGGTGAGGCTCCACCGCTACTGCGGAGCGGGGGCGTCGAGCGGCGGGAGCTGCTGGCGCGCGCCGAGCGGCTGTGGCGCGACCACGTGCGCTACCGACACGGTGAGGCTCCACCGCTACTGCGGAGCGGGGGCGTCGAGCGGCGGGAGCTGCTGGCGCGCGCCGAGCGGCTGTGGCGCGACCACGTGCGCTACCGACACGGTGAGGCTCCACCGCTACTGCGGAGCGGGGGCGTCGAGCGGCGGGAGCTGCTGGCGCGCGCCGAGCGGCTGTGGCGCGACCACGTGCGCTACCGACACGGTGAGGCTCCACCGCTACTGCGGAGCGGGGGCGTCGAGCGGCGGGAGCTGCTGGCGCGCGCCGAGCGGCTGTGGCGCGACCACGTGCGCTACCGACACGGTGAGGCTCCACCGCTACTGCGGAGCGGGGGCGTCGAGCGGCGGGAGCTGCTGGCGCGCGCCGAGCGGCTGTGGCGCGACCACGTGCGCTACCGACACGGTGAGGCTCCACCGCTACTGCGGAGCGGGGGCGTCGAGCGGCGGGAGCTGCTGGCGCGCGCCGAGCGGCTGTGGCGCGACCACGTGCGCTACCGACACGGTGAGGCTCCACCGCTACTGCGGAGCGGGGGCGTCGAGCGGCGGGAGCTGCTGGCGCGCGCCGAGCGGCTGTGGCGCGACCACGTGCGCTACCGACACGGTGAGGCTCCACCGCTACTGCGGAGCGGGGGCGTCGAGCGGCGGGAGCTGCTGGCGCGCGCCGAGCGGCTGTGGCGCGACCACGTGCGCTACCGACACGGTGAGGCTCCACCGCTACTGCGGAGCGGGGGCGTCGAGCGGCGGGAGCTGCTGGCGCGCGCCGAGCGGCTGTGGCGCGACCACGTGCGCTACCGACACGGTGAGGCTCCACCGCTACTGCGGAGCGGGGGCGTCGAGCGGCGGGAGCTGCTGGCGCGCGCCGAGCGGCTGTGGCGCGACCACGTGCGCTACCGACACGGTGAGGCTCCACCGCTACTGCGGAGCGGGGGCGTCGAGCGGCGGGAGCTGCTGGCGCGCGCCGAGCGGCTGTGGCGCGACCACGTGCGCTACCGACACGGTGAGGCTCCACCGCTACTGCGGAGCGGGGGCGTCGAGCGGCGGGAGCTGCTGGCGCGCGCCGAGCGGCTGTGGCGCGACCACGTGCGCTACCGACACGGTGAGGCTCCACCGCTACTGCGGAGCGGGGGCGTCGAGCGGCGGGAGCTGCTGGCGCGCGCCGAGCGGCTGTGGCGCGACCACGTGCGCTACCGACACGGTGAGGCTCCACCGCTACTGCGGAGCGGGGGCGTCGAGCGGCGGGAGCTGCTGGCGCGCGCCGAGCGGCTGTGGCGCGACCACGTGCGCTACCGACACGGTGAGGCTCCACCGCTACTGCGGAGCGGGGGCGTCGAGCGGCGGGAGCTGCTGGCGCGCGCCGAGCGGCTGTGGCGCGACCACGTGCGCTACCGACACGGTGAGGCTCCACCGCTACTGCGGAGCGGGGGCGTCGAGCGGCGGGAGCTGCTGGCGCGCGCCGAGCGGCTGTGGCGCGACCACGTGCGCTACCGACACGGTGAGGCTCCACCGCTACTGCGGAGCGGGGGCGTCGAGCGGCGGGAGCTGCTGGCGCGCGCCGAGCGGCTGTGGCGCGACCACGTGCGCTACCGACACGGTGAGGCTCCACCGCTACTCCTCCAACAGCCGGAACAACTGGAGCGCGCATTCGACAATTAAGAAAGGCTTTGAGGCTGTGGCCATCTTGAGAAACTGGAGTCAGGCAATGTGGCCTGTTGGTCTCTGTACCTACTTTATTTTTGAAAGGTATTATGTTGTATATTTGCAGAGCTAGAGCAGCTGCCGCTGGAGGAGTGCTGCAAGATCTGCATGGCGGCGCCGCTGGAGTGCGTGCTGCTGGAGTGCGGCCACATCGCGGCCTGCACGCGCTGCGCCAAGCAGCTCGCCGAGTGCCCCATCTGCCGCCAGTACGTGGTGCGCGCCGTGCGCTTCTTCCGCTCCTGAGCTGTGCGGCTGCTCAGGTACTTCAGGCCGTGGTTAGGTTGATAGCTAGTTTACCCGACTACAAAGCATCGTAGACATCTGCTGAGAAACGCGTGTTGAGTAAAGACCTCCCTCAAGGATCTCCGCGATGACCGGTTTTTTTCATGGTCTATTAGCAAATTCAAAACCACGAGCTCCACGTTAATTCAGACGTCACTTCATTCCTTCATGCTGGACTAATGGACTGGAAAGAATTGAATGAACTAATGGAAATTCAATGGTTTAAGTAATATTTTTCAGTCCGTTACAAATAGCAGAAAACTTAAGATTATGGCTGAACTGACGCCAGAATTAGCTTGTAACTGATGTCTACGAAGGAAGCCTTTGAAACGTTTATCGATAATTCGATAGAACAAAAAAATCCCATTGCCTAGCTAATTATATATCCAAAATTCCAGATCTTTAATCCGTGAAGACTATTATCGTTCCTGTGCTAGGCAGCAAATTCGCCGCGATGACGCCATATCGAACACCCAGCGAATTCGCTAGGTGCTCGCTCTGCTCGCCACGAATTCGTTGCGCGCTCGCCTCGCTTACGACTCGCCCGGATATCGTCAGTGTGTTAAGGTTCTGACAGTTGAGCGGCTCCAGAAGACAGTAAAAAGATGTTGAAATTTTAGTTTCAACATTTCCTCCTATTTCATCAACTCGAGCGGGAAAATGACTTGCCATTATGTAATTATTTAAAATCGTAGCGATTCCGAACACCAATCGTATTCATACACCTACGTTTTGATCATTTCTGCTAGTCCTTTAGACGTTATAAAACATCAACCCAAAGGTCAACACACTAAGTTAGAGCTCAGAAAGATGCGAAATTTCGGCCAAATGAAGACTATCACTGAATTTTATCTTTAATTATGCTGCATTAAAAACAACAAATAGGGGAAAACAAAATTAAAATACGCCTTAGTTTTCGAAATATTCAGTGGAGCGCCGGGCTGTGACGTCAGTTGTCTAATACACTATGTTTGATGATACTATGAGTATTCCTCTGATGACGTCACGCTGATATGGCGCGACGTAAAAAATTCACAATATTTAAAGTTAAAAGTGATATCTTTAATGACTTAAGAATTTATCTTTCCTTACTTTCGATCGTCGCGTCAGATTGCACCTGACCATAGTCTAAAGTGAAACTGAGGCAGCATGTGCTCATAGTAGCTACTTTAATATACACTTAATGCTCAGATATAGTTTAACGTGACGTGACGTATTTGGCGATAGATATTAAAAGACACGGAGTCGCGCACGCAGGCGCAATCTTCGGAATTTGACCATTTATATCCTTAATCCACATTTAGATTAACTGTTACTTATTTTACACGGCTGTACTTTAGCATATTTTCCTCATAGAAATAAAAATAATTCAAAAAGAAATAATACGAAGATCACGTGCAAACT
This sequence comes from Apotomis betuletana, assembly GCA_932273695.1. NCBI lineage: Eukaryota > Metazoa > Arthropoda > Insecta > Lepidoptera > Tortricidae > Apotomis > Apotomis betuletana. The sequence continues at coordinate 691,550 of OW026305.1, forward strand.
GACCAAAAAAAATGGAAATATGAATATTTAATGACTCTTTAGCTTTAAATCGATTCAGTCCTTATCCATATGTCGTTATATTATTGGTAGTAATAAATAGCCGATTGTAAATATTTAGTTCAATATACTCGTATATACCCATAGCTGAATGTTGTTCATGTATCATACGATGTTTAATTCTAATCGACATAGATACCCGTGCGACGCCCTAGCTAGCAAATAACTGGAATATAACTAAAGTGGCCATTTGTATTTCCAACAGTCAAGTTCTAATACTATAATTTGGATATATTGTTTCTAGTATACCGGCTACTTCCAAGTTTTTAAATATTCCTGAGGCAATTTAACTCAGTCCTCTGTCTAAAAGTTAATCTTATATTTCATTTACATTTAGTCAATTTGTCAATTTAGAATTCATCCTATATATTTCTTTTTATTATCATATGTGTCGATGGCAACTTTAGAAGTGAACCGTGTTAGATAAACCGGTAGTTATAACGGAATAAGAACGGTACTTATTCAAATAGTCATTTTGTAATTTGTATTACATGACATAGAAATAAAATATATCTACAAAGTAAACATTATCGGATGTACCGACTGTTATGTAGAGTGAAGTTTGTATACTAAATGATCTATTGAGAATTATTGCTAGCTGAATACGACTATTTCAATGTAAAATGTCGAGCTAGAAGTAGGTAAAATTCATTTAAGAGGTACCTATGTTTTGTGGCGTTCGTAGAGCTCAATTTGTATTAGTTTCATTATTTCAAGTTACATTATTATACTTCTCTTGAAGAAAAATTAAGCTTCCTAGAGTTATTCATGAGTTCATATTATGCGGGCAACCTGGCATCCGTCCCTTTCTAACTAGCCGCCTTGCTCCTTATTCGTGTACTTACCTAATCAAATTTCATCACTTTAGTTTTACCAAAAAAAATGAAATCGGAGCACCCAAAAAGTCCACAACTGAATTTATCTGAAACCATATTTTTTCCGAATTTTCATAATACCGAAAGCGCTATCACTCCGGTCAGTCATATTTGCTGTGCTCGGTATGATACACAATATAATTAAGTTATTAGGGTTATATGATATGATATCCCCAAAAACAAAATTATTCATCTGAACATGGTTTTCGTAATTATTAATATTCGGAATAGTGATGTATTCGGACAAATGAAACTACGGAGTTTATAGTGTGCCCTTGAAACATAAGTAATATTATATAAATCGTTGGAAGCGATAGATAAAGGGTCTGAAACAATTTTGCCACATGCATTGTAAATGTTGTATTCAGCTCGATAATGCGGTGGTCTTCTTAATGAACATGCTCGTATTGTTGCGTCACGTGGCCACCAAAATGTAATTATTACATTCAGCGCGATCTAAATTGTAAGTGTACTATACAACTGTGAAAAATGTATCTATTTCTGTTTTAATACATATCATATAATTCTACTTGTTGTCAATGTCTGTTTGCACAAACGTACATTGAATGAAATACCGCGGTAAGTCGCAGGTTTCAGATAATACTTTCATAACATTATCGTTAATGGGCGTTTGTGCAACAGGATTTTGCTTTAGCTCTTTTTGGAATTTTTTGACGCTATGCGACATAATGTAAAAAAATATTTGTTGTAGGATTAAGCTGGGCTTGTATTTTGTATTTGTTAGCTCGCGCTCTATATTGTTATTTAGGTTTAAAATTTGTACAGAAACGTAATCCCTTTAGTTTTATTAACTTCTTCAGTTCTTTGTAGTCAGTTCCGCAAGTTTGATTATTTCAGAACTGCAATCAATTTTGTTTCAATCAAATTATCAATATTCCAGCTAGCACAACTGGCACTTGCTTCGGGAGCCATTGCCATTTAGAACAGAGCGAGAGATAAGGATGATAATCATTGTATTCCATTGCCCATCAAAAGGTGGCACAGTTGTGCTAGTGTTATAGTAGGCTCACTGAATTGGTGTATATTGGTGAATTTAAAACAATACTGATATACAAATTAACAAAGTTGGACGAACCTGTGTTTGGTTCTAATTACTTCATCGCCTTGCGATGACGACTGCGACATTATTTGTGCTCAAAGTGTTCATTTATTATCGTGTTCCTTAGCATCGGTATGGATTCAAAGCCGCTTGCACTCGTATCATCCTAGTGATGTATTCGAGGATCGGTCGCTGCATGATGATACATCATCGGATATATATTTGATGATGATGTGGATATCGTCGTATATCCTAGTGATACAAAGATGGGTTACTGGGATGATACGGGTAATAATGTTATTCTGTAAGTTGTGCGCGTTCCTTTCACTATCTATATTATATCAGCCATTGGACTCGGCTAAAAACAGTCTTTCACATTCAAAATATATTTCTCAAAAATATTGTTGAGATGTAACCTATGTACTATACTTTTTATTGTAATTAATTCCCTATTGTACCCTGTTTTACTGTTTTCGAGTTTGTTTGTAATTTTCTCATCTAAAGGTATTTTGTATATTTTTGGTACGAGAATTCGTAGAACGTTTCTTTTTACGTGTGCTTGTTTAGTAAAATTGTACCGACCCTTGTTTTGCTAATCTTGTCACTAGATTTTAAACAGGTTTATTAGACGCAGGCAATTGTTTCTGTTCATTATATGCTAATATAATGAATATTGAATACAAATTGTCCAGAATTTGACAATAATATGTATGTCACACGATGGTTTAGGCAGCCCCGGAGTATATGGTGGTGATAATTTCGTCGCTCATCAGAATAACTGGTGTGGCGCACCAATATTATTAAACGGTGATGAGGGGTGTTCGCATTCAAAGTTTTCTAGCTTCCAATATAGATTCTGGGCCATGTCACAGGTTAATCCGCGCGCGTGACTTTCTAACCGTCACAATAGTTGCAAAACTTGATCGCTCTCGCTGACAAGCGATAACGCGCCATTTTTGTTAGATCAATACTGAATCTTCTGTACCTTCTGTGCTTTAGGGCAGCCTGGACCATCTTGCGTTAAGCCTATACCACCGTAGATGTCTTCAGGTTTTAAATATAATGCCTAGCCTTGACAATAATAAGGGAATTTGATATGTCATTTTCAGGGCTATGTTTAAAGCGTAATCATCAATCATCTTTGTTATTGTAGGGCCAGAATCAATGTGCGTATTATCATAAATCATCAAGCCGGAGGTCCCGCTCGCACTCCCTCGCTCAGAGGTTCTACTCACTCGTAGACTTATGACTCGTTGATTTTGGCCTCGCCGTAGCGCCGCTAGTTCTCTCATCCTCACGAAGATATGTCTCACCACAGACTTAGAACGAATTACACCGATATCTAACAGACTAGTTAAAGTTAAAAAAATGTGGTCACACCTGTCATCTGATTGAGAAATGGCAAATATATTATAATACGGATTTTAACGTCTGTTTGATACAACTGGTCCTAAGATAGTATGATTGTGTAGTACATATGAAGGTAGTGTGGAGGGGAGGGTGGTCCATAGTTCCAATGCAATTGAAATCTGCGAGCGGACGCATTCTACGTAGTTAGGTATTTGTTAGAACGCTAGCAACAACTTGGGGCTGTGCTGTTATTATTCATTAGTGTCCCTTTCGTGCTAAGTTGTAAAGAAATGTTTTACGCGCGCTAACGTGTTCGCCCAAACAACTTTATGTTTTTCATAGTGCGATATTGTAATTTATTGCTACATTGAGCTTCTTCTACAGTAGAGGAATGTAGTGGCGGATGATGGAGGGGGTGGTGTCGGGCCGATAAGACTTCCCCTGGGGTGGGCGACCGCCGCCGCTCGCCTCCGACGTCGTCGGCGCCGCTACAGAAAGTGAACTATAGATACACATTTCTGTTATTATCGCTGCTAGAAGTGAGCTACTTGTAAATATAATCCAGATCAAAGTTGAACGAGACAGGGGGCAGGTAGCGACGATAACCTTGGAGGCGATCGCGCGCCGCCTACATGAATTCGTATTGCCCCTTCAGAATATGTATTGTTAAATTCGTCTTAATCATTATATATTATATTGTATATTTTTGGCGACACTTTGTTTAAAATGTATTTTGTGTACTCCGTATAATTAAATTAATGTTATATTATTAGTAGACCATGGAGTGTGGCTCCTTTAGACTACCATGAGTAGTTTTATTAATGTTTTAAGACTCCACAGTAATATTTCATATAGAAAAAAAAGTGCGAACAAATACAGCCGAAAAGTTTCAGATTCAAAGCGGGCCATATTCAATAGTCTACTGTACTTTTATCCGGTATTGTATATAATAGTCATCGATATTTTTGTATGTAGTAAAATATAAATATCTTTATTGGATCATGTTCGTCGCGGTGAAGGAAGGTATTCACAGTGTTATATCTCCTCACACTGGTGCCACCGCTAGTTACTTAGCGTAACATTTTTTTAAATTCCATAATGAATTTATTTTATTGTCATGTTTAAATTGTGAAGAGTGTGGATCGAGAAATTCTTTGAGAGCTATCGGAACACTCGAACAAAGCAGCTCTCGGTCTGCGCACAGGTAAATTGTCGATTTGCTTCGATGAAATACATGATGATGTCTCACATTTCTTGTTTTATTCCACTTTTATTGTTATTACGGATAAAGCACGACCGACGACGTGTGATAGTGTTTTACAAAGAAATAAGTAGGTAACTCTTTCATACAACATTTATTTTCAACCACAAGCAATAACAAAAAATAAAGAGTAATAATTTCTTAATAACATTTCTTTCTTTTCTAATATTTGTTCAGTCAATAATACCCGAGTTGAATAGTATGAACTCTAAAACGTCTGGTTTCTTGTCGATTGGAGATATTAAGACAATCAGGTAACTAACATATTAACAGTTCACGATCAAGATGACATTAGTGTTGTTGCAAATCACTCATCAATTCAGATATTATCGAGACGTTAGATCGCAGGTGACCCATTCATATTAGAAAGAAAATATGAATGAACCCACTGAGGTGATGGCTGATGGACGACGTTGGTGTCGCGTTTATGCGGCTTGAGTAAATTAGTCTGACGGGAGGAATGATGCAGTAATATATGAGACATCTATGGACATAACTCCATCTCACTCCTTCGTATTGCTGCATCCCTCTCGTCGGTGAATTTAGGAAAGTGCATGGTAGACAACAAGGCATGGCATTCCGACAAGGCAGACTTGTGACGAAGACTGATTAGTTGCCGCTTTATGGTAACAAAATAATTTTAAGGAAAAGATGTTCAACGCCGGTCGTACAAAAAATAATATTTTTGCATTAGGTACAATTGTCATATTCGTTGAATATATTTTTTGTCGTAATAATTGATTTTAATCACTCTTGAGTTTAAGACATTCATACAGGTACCAAGGGAATCGGGGATTATTATGATATATACTACTGGCAACACACAAACGGATTGACAGAACCACCAACCAACCAATCATATGACGCCACTTAGCTGGCCTGTCATGCCGGAATGCCATACCTTGTTTTTTTAAACCTTTACCGCATACGAAGCCATATATGGCAGATATGAACTTGGACCTTGGCATAGGTCAAGGTTCAAATTCAAACAACAATTTTTTTTCTATATGCGGTAAAGGTATCATGGGAAAGTGTAAAGGCTGATTTAGACGATGCCAATTTTGAGACGCCTAAATTACGGCGCCAGTGATTACCGCACAGCACACCTCCGACCGTTTAGACAATGACTATGTTCAGCCGCCTAAATCTCGCCGCCAGTCGTGTTTACACAGTGCTTTTTTTCAGTACCAGTCATTAGTGGCAGCGAGAGACGCGGAGGGGGGGTCACTGGCGCCAAAAAATAGGCTCGTGTTCTATCCCGCGCCAGCGCTGGCATGCCGCGAAAAAATGGCGCGGAAAGTGTTTATACGGTGCCTTTTCGAGGCGCCGTAATTTAGGCGTCTCAAAATTGGCATCGTCTAAATCAGCCTTAATAGCTGCATTAGTCGCGGCCGAGCGCGTGCGTGACGGGTGGCGCGTCGACGCGCACGACGCTGCGCGCGACGGCGAAGTAGCCCTCGTAGTGCGCCGCGGCGGGCGTCGTGTCGCCGTGGTAGTGCCCGCCGTCGCCGTGCGCGCCCCAGCCGTGGAAGTGCTGCGCGCGCAGGTCCAGGCCCTGCACCACACACACACTAAGGGTACGTTCAGATGACGAGCGTTGAACGCGCGCTAAATTTTTGTATAGTGTTCACATGACACGCGCTTGCCAGGCGTTGAACGCGCGTTGCCGCGACCGCCATGGTTCACTCTTCCAGTTCTTCCCAAGCCCGTTTCTTTAAATTCCTATCTGAATAATCGCTACTTGTCATGTCCCATATCGCAGGACGTTTCTCTCCGTATTAAAAACTTCGGTTTCCATTTCGGATGATTTCTGGACGACCCGATGAACCCTAAAATACGTCCATCCGCGTCGAAAGCGCGCGCTCAACTGAACGGAAACATGGAAAACCAATGATCTCAAAGCGCGCGCGCTGACAACAGTCGAGCGCTAGCGCAGCGTTCAACGCGCGTATTAATAAAACGCGCGTTAGCATGTGTACGGCCTGAATAAGTTGCTATGTAGTTGTAAACGCGCGTTAGCAAAACGCGCGTTAAGCGCTTGTCATCTGAACATAGTCTTTATATACGGCTCAAGGTGTTCTAGCTAGATTATTTTCCCTCCATTTGAGCCTATTGGAGTGTTTACTGCATAACAACATAGCTTAACATAGCTTAGCAGCACTGGAAGGAAGACAACGACGTGTCAAACGTTTTAATATCCTTGCGGCGATGCCAAAGACAGACCCCCACATTTTATGTTGTCGTATCAGAGATGGGCGAGGATGCGTAGCGAGGGATGTCATGTGTTTTTGTTAGGTAACCAATGGAATGACTTCTTTTACTTACCTCGCCCAGCGCAACTGATTCTATTGGTTAACAAAAACATCCCTCGCTCTTGCTACGCATGCTCGCACTGATGGAAACACAGCCTTAGAAGGGCATATAGGCCCTGTCCCTACATCTGTTTGTCATTTGTCGATGTCAGATACTAAGTTCGCTACTCTTATCTTATTATCTCTCGAAGTGTGAATGACTATCAAACTTTGAGTGAATACCTAATGGGAGTATGGTGATTATATGATTGGTATACGTACGAGGTCGCCAGTGACGAGCGTGCCGACGTGCGTGATGGGCGCGCGCATCTCGAAGTAGTGCAGCCAGGTGTCGACGTCCGAGTCCGAGCACAGCGGCGTCGTCGAGAAGTCCGGCATCACGTGGTGCTTCACCTTGCCCGCGCGCAGCAGGAACATGCCGCCCAACCCTGCAACTCGACCGTTTAATAGATAGACCAACCAACATCTTAGGTTGAATCACTTCAACAAAACATACACTAGTCTGAGCGCTTATCCTTTCGAGCGCCAAGCGGAAAAGCAAATTACCGTGCCCCTGACGCCACAGCAAAACAATAAAGAAGTGTTTCAAAATCAACAGGAGTTGAAAAACACTTATAGCGGTTTGAATTGCAATGTTTTTGATAATTGGCATTTTGTTGTCACTAAAAGAAGTTGGCGTCAGTAGCACAATTTTCCAGTGTCGTGATATAACGACTGGGGCGTTGAAAAGATTAAGGACACGCATGCAGCCCGGATTCACGACGTTTCTGAACCGGGACAGAAACTTGATATGGTGTCCCATAGGTACTCTCATAATCTAGTGCTAGTTAATATTCGCACGCGTAGTATGTTTTTCTGACATCTTCGAATGATTATATGAATTTGTTTTGTTTCTTACCTACTTCTTATGGGTTATTTGCAAACCGGTAGGAATTGAATTTCACGGTCTTGTCAAAGCAAAAGCCACTAACCAACTACTTTATCTCCGTAGTGCTGCTTGAGCGCCTCCCGGATGGCGGTGATGAAGTTTGCTTCTCCGATGCGCTTCTTCGCTACCACTTTGATGACCTGTAACAGGAACATCATTATAACTCGTCAAACATCAAAGATAGTACTCCATATTTTTTCGCCTTAAAACCAGGACCAACCTAATCTAACCCAGAACCCAATAGCACGGACTTAGCCGAGGTTGCCGAGACTGCACTCGCTACGCAGGTAGTTCCCGAGGAGAGCTCTCCAGTTGTCGTCATGTCACTGTTGTCTCGTTATCACGGAACGTCCTCTGCTGGTAGCCGCTACTGCCCTTGGCCACGTTTACGGAGTGCCCCGACACCACCGTTAAGCAAGCTCAGGTTACATCCTGCACCGACACACAATCCTCCCATTCACCCTGGCAGCCTGGTCGCCGCTGAGCAGGTAGATTCTCAGTGTAGTTGCTGTGATCTCGTTGTCGGGTAGCCTTCTCTCTCCACCGTACATCACCATCCCCACACACTCTTGCCACTCACCTTGCCCGGGCTGCCGTCGCTGAGCAGGTAGTTCCCGAGGAGAGCTGTCCTGGTCTCGGTGTCGGGCAGCCGCCGCTGCTGGTAGCCGCTGTTGCTCTTGGGTGCGCCCACCGGGTGCACCGACACTACGCGCGTGCCCTGGTTCACGGTGCCGTTATGGATGCTCAGGTTTATTATACCCTGCAACGACATTTATATACTTTATTTTTAAATAAGGAGATAGCGTCTTTTTGATCACCTCAGGTAATTGTGTCTATTGAGCCAAATGTTTCTTTTGATTTTGACGATATAATAGAAAGGAAACACTTTATAACTAAGTACCTCCGCTCTCTAACTTTTAGGTAAGTAGGCTGGTCTTAAAATGTAGCATTTTATGATATCATCAAAAGACGCATGTGCCTCTATAGACGCAATTACCTCGGGTGACCTTACTGCTGAACGTGGGTGTAGGAAGCAAAGAATAATGCCGTAAGTCGTGATTATTATTACAAACATCTCGCTCTAAGTCTCGACGCAACTAGCATATGTCCGCAGACGGTGACTGTAAGGAAACATAAGTAGGTACTATTGTTAGGAATCTGCCAAAATGTTACAGGCATTTTATTCGACCTTTACAAAAATCTTGCCCTATATCGGTATATATTACTCTATTACGGTAAGTGTTACTTCCATCTAGGTAAACTTCAGTCGACGCAACCTCGCACTGATGGAGGCCCAGCCAAAAATGCGGGGTCGTTATACACCCGCGCAGGTATTCAGTAGATGCTGACCTCGCAGTTGACGCCGATGTAGGGCCAGGGCCCGGCGCCGGCGCCGGCCAGGAAGGCGGGGTCGCGGCGCTGCTGCTGCGCCAGCGCCGCCAGGTCGTACACCTTGTCGCGCTGCACCGTCGGCACCAGGTACGGCGGCCCGCCCAGCTCGATCAACTTCTCATTGCCGGTCAAACCTGGAACGTTTTATGTAGAAAAGTAAAGTACTTTGTAACGTATAAATATCGTCAATATATTTAAACCATAGTACGTTAAATGAATAAACATCAATTAAAGAAACAATTAAATTCATTAATATCAAAAATAAGTAATATTAGAGACTACTAACGCCATCTACAGGATTTTGTCGGAGTCACCAGGCTCACAATTAAACGTTTCCTTAAACAGTCATGTTAGTTTGCGATACTAGATAATTAGTTCCAAAAACAACCACATTATTACATACAAGGAAGCGGCGCCCGCGCATCGGCTTTTTCTTTTCGATCCAAACGCGAGACAATCAGGATGCTGCCACTATAATTTTTTTGGATAATATAAATGGTAAAACTCCGTTCCTGGATCATACTTTAATAATGTAGCCAGGCGAGCTACCAAATAAAACTTAAATGGAGGAATAAGGAGACCCAAAAATGTAAGTAAATTATTTTGACGCGAATTAAAAATGTACCTACCATGACACGTGTTGGCTTGTGTGAAGTACTTTGGTTAACCGGGTTCATTATTTCTAGGGGTTCTATTTCCAAATCTTAAGCTGCATACACTTTTCTACGGGAATATTTGGGACCTGGCAATGACTACTCCGTATAGATAGATGGAGCTGCATCTGATGTCGAACTGGACCCTGGGCTCTGCTTCCTGAAGGCACCAGCGCAATCATCTGATTATTGTGTAAGAGTGCAAGACTAAAAGGTCAGTGTCATCTCCAGTATCTTAAAGTGATCAGTGCCATACCGTGAAAAGTGTAAAACAACATATACTCGTATCTGTATCAAAAACTTTCCTCCCGTAAAGAACTTCTATCATTTATCACCAATAGTAGTAAAAAGGCGCCCTGAGGTATTTTAAAAAAGAGAGTTTAACGTTTTACGCGTAAAAAACGTTACGACTTGACCATAATATCACTGTACTTATATTAGGTAAGGTAAGTAGGTACTTAATAACAAAATCTTATTTTTTCAAGTTCTCCACTACCCAAAGGTTGTCTGGAAGAGATCGCTCTTTAGCGATAAGACCGCCTGTTGTTTACCTCTAATTGTAATTTCTTGCATTGTATTTCTCCTGTATATTTTATGAGGTGTGCAATAAAGAGTACTTGTATTTGTATTTGCATTTGTATTTGTACTTACCTATTTACCTATATGGTTCAAAGAAAAATGTTATGTTATTTTAGGTCGAACATGAACTTCCTGTGTGTTCAACATCCATATTGTAGCTACACTGTCCTTGCAATAAATATCTTTATCTTTAACAAAGAATATTTGAAGTAAATGATCGGTAGGTAAATTAATGACAGAATGGTCCTTCGAGCCGGATAAGAATCTGAAGAAAGAATTCAATTGTTCATTTCTGACTTTCTCAAACATATTATCAGCAGTGTAACAGTTCGCAAAATTATCTGATGACGCACGAGTATGTACTGATATTAGTTTTATAGCAAATTGTAGTTAAAATGAACAAAAAAAATGTAGTCAAAATGATAAGTCAATATTGATTGCGCAATTGTAATTATATAATCACTTAATGGAAAATATTTACATAATTCTACCCTACCATGCCGCGAGTAACTTGTTATCAATCCAATGTCAGAACGCTAATTATTAAGTAAACAATATACTAACGATGGTGATATAAATAAAGTACATCAACTTTTTTTTGTAGGTAGGTATACCTACACAAGATTAAAGGCGAAAATACTATTATGAGATTTTCAATTACTTAGGTACTACCTCGATAAAAGCAAAAAGCGGAACGCTTCCATTCGGAATTAAGTAACTGGACACAAAATAAAACCTACGTAGGTAACCTGGACGGTGTCTTTCTTGTAAGTATTGCAACTAATAGGGACAATTAACCTATCATCGCAAATGGGTTCCCTCTATGTCGCATACTTTTGTTTGTCCGAAACTGTTTTAACATAACAGACTTGGCATATTAAGTTTTCGACGAATGGTAATGTGGCAGAAACTTTATTTGGCATAAGTTCTAACTTACCGAAAATGTGTTTGCCCGAAATTGTATTCGCATACTATTGTTTAGGCCGATTATATTTACGAATAATTTGGTTTAGCATAGTGGTATTTGGCATATTATCTTTTGTCCGAATCTATCTTGGCATACTTAAATTGCTACAAGAAAAGCAGGTTAGGTTAGGTTATAACTGAATCCCTCGCAAAAACGATCAGCTAGCAGAAAAGTACGTTAGGTTAGAATTGCGTCCCTCAAAAAAACGAACTGCTAGCACAAAAGTAGGTTAGGTTAGAACTACGTCCCTCGCAAAAACGAACTGCTAGCAGAAAAGTAGGTTAGGTTAGGTTAGAACTACGTCCCTCAAAAAAACGAACTGCTAGCAGAAAAGTAGGTTAGGTTAGGTTAGAACTACGTCCCTCAAAAAAACGAACTGCTAGCAGAAAAGTAGTTTAGGTTAGGTTAGAACTTCGTCGCTCAAAAAAACAAACTGCTAGCAGAAAAGTAGGTTAGGTTAGGTTAGGTTAGAACTGCGCCCCTCGCAAATACGATCAGCTAGCAGAAAAGTGGGTTAGGTTAGGTTAGGTTAGAATTGCGTCCCTCAAAAAAACGAACTGCTAGCAGAAAAGTAGGTTAGGTTAGGTTAGAACTACGTCCCTCGCAAAAACACTGCTAGCAGAAAAGTAGGTTAGGTTAGGTTAGAACTTCGTCCCTCAAAAAAACAAACTGCTAGCAGAAAAGTAGGTTAGGTTAAAACTACGTCCCTCGCAAAAACGAACTGCTAGCAGAAAAGTAGGTTAGGTTAGAACTTCGTCCCTCAAAAAAACAAACTGCTAGCAGAAAAGTAGGTTAGGGTAGAACTGCGTCCCTCGCAAAAACGATCAGCTAGCAGAAAAGTAGGTTAGGTTAGGTTAGAATTGCGTCCCTCAAAAAAACGAACTGCTAGCAGAAAAGTAGGTTAGGTTAGGTTAGAACTACGTCCCTCGCAAAAACACTGCTAGCAGAAAAGTAGGTTAGGTTAGGTTAGAACTTCGTCCCTCAAAAAAACAAACTGCTAGCAGAAAAGTAGGTTAGGTTAAAACTACGTCCCTCGCAAAAACGAACTGCTAGCAGAAAAGTAGGTTAGGTTAGGTTAGAACTTCGTCCCTCAAAAAAACAAACTGCTAGCAGAAAAGTAGGTTAGGGTAGAACTGCGTCCCTCGCAAAAACGATCAGCTAGCAGAAAAGTAGGTTAGGTTAGGTTAGAATTGCGTCCCTCAAAAAAACGAACTGCTAGCAGAAAAGTTTTTACATTAAATATACTTAACAAAAACAGTTGCAAAAGTATAACATGCTAATTATTACCATTATTGCCTTAAACTAATCTTAAATTAGCAGCAATTGCCTTTAAAAATCCTTTTTTAGTATAATCGGTCTGATTTTTTTAAATCTGATCAATGCGGTACGCTCTGTCCAGGACTTTCTTTTTTTTCGCTGGTGGTGGGGCACCGATGCTTAATTTTTCAATTTCTAACATGGAATATTTCATCTCTTTTATAAGATGCTGAGATAAATTATAAAAACCGACATGGGTTTTGCCCACTATAGTATTCATTCTATGATGCCATGATGAATATGCCTATTTATTTTATGCGTAGACATGATTCGGACAAACAGAAATATGCGCAAATAAAATATGACAAATGAAATTATGCCTAGTTATTTTATGCGTAGACATGATTCGGACAAACAAAAATATGCGAAATAAATTTATGACAAATGAATATCTGCGTAATCAAAATATGCGAATCTTGATTATGCCAAAACAGTTTATGCGGAAAGTCAATTCTGCCTACATAGATTATGCCATGCAAAATTATGACTAAAAATATTATGCCAAAACAGGGGGAACCTCGCAAATTTGTATGTTGTCACACCAATGAGACCGTCTTATGTGAGGTCTTAGCGTATAAGTACTTATATTCAACAGCGCCTTACATGTTACCATAGCAGTAGGTACTTTACAGACATTAAGTGGCTTCGCACACTACGGCTTCTTGTGGTCGCCACAGTACACTCGTCCACGCTCGAAATGAGAATTCGGCTACAAGAACTAACGCCACAAGAAAAAGCCGTAGTGTGCGCTGGCTCTAAAGAGATGTTAGAATACGGAGGCTACCTGGTGAAGTGAGGCCGTAGGGCTCCTGCGTGAGGTCGGGGCTGACCTCCGCCGACACGGCCACCGACTCGAACGTCGACTTCAGCGCGCGGGACAGGACTGCAAACATTCATACACAAGTAATCAAAACTCCTTCATGACACCTCGTCGAATATATACGAGAACATCTACAGAGATAAGTACCTACACTGTATAAATAAAAGATTTATTCAATACAGCGAAGCATCAAATTCTTACTGATACCTACTGACGAAGAGTCGATAAATAGAAAATGTATTTACCGACTTGAGTTATCTCTCACACGTGACAAGATGAATGAAATCACTATAGTCTGTCTATATCTATTTAGTTATAGCAGATGCAAAAATGTAACTGACCACTGTATTAGGATTCTAGTACAAACTTACCATCAACAATCTCTTCCAGGGGCGGCGTGTGAAGGGCCTTCTCTACAATAGGAACCTTCGTGTAATCGACCGATGTCGCCATGCTGGAATGCAACAGGTATTTATGATAAACAATTAGGAACAAACTGCAGATGTTAATCACTATTTAAATGGGTAAGTCAGATGGACCGACCAAGTACTTAAAGGACACGTCTTCCTTCAAGTTTTGCTCGGTTGTAAGGAAAGCAATGGACGGGACTCGATGGAGGCAAATCATTAACTCCAAATGTAGACCATCCAGTGATGACCACGATCCTCAGTCATGATGGAGCGACAAGAGAGAGAGAGAAAATAGGTAAGTATACTAAGTATTGTTGACATACATTTCTGTATTGACTCACCTCGCGCCACGATTCAAGGCCGCCCCATTCACAAGAGCGAGAGTTGTACACAGCACCAAACAACTTACTTGCATCTTTACTAAATACCAACTAAATATTTAACCAAATCAGAGTCAAGATCGGTACCTAAGGTCAAGGATCACTGACCCTCATTTGATATAGATATCGTCACTTCATTATTTTTAAAAAGCTTTAGGAGTACAGTATTACATTCGCACTACCATACACACTTGCGTCATTATTATTTTGAGCATAATGAGATAAATGACGAGTTTTTTATTATTGAATAGTGATATCACAATATGTAAAGCATACGTACGTTGTGTTGTGTCGTGGAGTTGGGCGGCTACTGCGGGGCGCGAGACCTCAGCGTTGTATTTATCGCACTTGTTATTATTATATTGTTAGTGTTCGCGGCGTCGGCGTGACCCGAGTGTCGGCGCGAGCGCAGATCGCGGGTATCTGGTTTGTATCGTGTTGATTATGATTTTTATGTGCGTATGCAAGTAATAATTGTCTAAATAATGATGTCCCAGTCCCACTAAAGCTAACCAAGGTATAATAACATTGGTTGTAGGTAACTTTGGCAAATAAATCTTTCGGTCGTCTCCATTCGAGGATAAAAATTATTAGAAAATCCTATAGTTATTTATTTTTATTTTAGGTAACTATCGTTTGGTTGAAACTACCGAAAGCTTTCCTGGAACTTAGCTGGAGTCAATGTAATCTGCAAAAGTCTTCGAACAACAATAATAATATACGCGTGACTATATAGTTACTACTATGTTTAATGTTTCTTTCGTTTCTTCATTTTGTTTTGCTCGAGAACTAACCCAAAGCACGGAGAAACAATTACTTACGTAGGTGCCTATATTTAGCTAGTGTTAAGTAATAGTTGGTGTGAAAGTAGCAGTCATAGATATTTATAATGACATTAGTAACCTTATATTCGCTGAACACGTCTCACAATGTTTAATTTAATTAAATGCACAACCGCGAACTTTAACTGCACACAGTTATTTTATTTACATAAACGAGAGTGTAGTTCAAATACTCAGCTCGACGGAGATATAGCAGCACCTAGATACGAGTTAGATACTAAACAACTTAAACAACTGATAACCACCGTGAGTTGAGTCGAGTGAGAGAGGACAGAATAATTAGTGCAACCGCGACACCGGCGGGAGTCACCGCATGCGAACTAAGGACCGAGCTATCGAGCAATGAAACTGTGTCATAAATCGATACAGGAGCTTTAGTATAAGTAGCTTGTCTCACTTTTTTACTTTATTAGCGAAACCGTTCACAGAATTGACATTCTCTCACATATTATGTTTTTTCCCATCAATAATATGTATAATTAATAATTATCTTTTGTCAAATAGATATAACTTTTCACCCTTTTCCACCTCTGCATTCTATCGCTATTATTACCCCCTTTCCACTCCTACCATCCTTCCTCCATTTCTTCGAAATGTAATATAGCAGTAGTAGTGCATTTAAGTGGTTGGTTTATTGGCTTGTCAGTGATAAAGAAGTGTATGGGAACTCATTAAAACTCTAGTTCAAGGATAGAGTTTATTGCTGTTATCAACTTATAAATAAACTTACAACCATCGGCGTCAACAATAAATACGCGCGCGCAACAAACAGACAACAGGTTCAGAACCGGGCTTTGGCAACGAGGCGTAAGGGGGAGCACGCTTATCCGCGTACACTTACAGGGTAACAGGATTTTAGGGTTCCGTAAGACTACCCAACTCTGCCCTACCCTGCTAAGCTAAAAGGCGACCTTTTTGTATGGAACTCCATAGCAAAAGGTCGCCTTTTACCTTGGTGACTATGGTTAAAAACAAAACTGATACATTACTATCAATGAGTGATTCTATACGTTTGTTTAAATTTGTTTAAGTAAATTGTTCATCCTATTTTATATCCGTAATAAGTAATAATTGTCATATCTGAACGAGTAATTTTCGAGTTCATTTTGACCATGTGTGGACTGGACTATACGGGTAGTTTTACAGTTATTCATAGTTTAGCTGCTATGATTCGAGGTTGACTGTAATTCAAACAATGCCGTTTAGGAATACAAAATCTGGACAACAGAGATTTGGTGAGCTGATATTTTAATCCACGTTGCCACATTCCAGAAGTATAGGCTCTCTCAAATATACTTTCTAACATTTACATGTATGATTTCAACCATTGTTTGCCAAAAGGTGCCGTATTAAATTAAAATTCTTTGAAGGATACCTTTTGGAACTACATGCCTACGTAATCAAACCAGCGGAGTTTTGTTTCAGGGAGGCACAACTTTTTTCTTGTTGTTATTATGTCCCGTGGCTCAGGGGACATTCGTGAATAAACTTCTTAGAAAAGTGTTGATAATTTATATCACTGGTAATGGCAGGAGATAGTCTACATAAGAATGGGCTTACAACTGTTGCAATTACTAAGTCCTTGGTAGGTAATATAACCGCCGAAATCGTAATTTTAATCGTAGTTTTAAAGAGTGGGCCAGGGGACATCACCATGGCTACGAGCAACAGAAAAAAGTTGTAACCCTTGAACAAAGGAATAAAGATTTTGTCGTTAACTTTAACAGCACGAAGTGGTACGGATAAGCGTGTTCCCGTTGAACTAACAATATACTTAGAAATTATACTCTGCTGCTACGACTAGGGGTTACGCACAGAAGGAACCAGCTGCTTCAGTTGAACTTGGGCTAAAAGTGTAGAAAATTAGGGTAGTTTGCGCCAACGAACTAGTTGCATTATGCACAAGGCAGTTAGCCACTCACTTGCTCCGAATTTTGAATTGAACTCGATTTGTATAGTAAAATAAGAGCCTAAAGCAATTGGTAACTTCAGTAACTTGTGGCCATGATTTACGCAAACCTTTTTATTCAAAACATTTTCCTGACTTTCTACCTTTTTATGCCCTTACGTATAATGATATAGCTAATAAATTAAAATTATGTGTTTGAAAGGTTATGCTAATTGGAAAATAAATACAAAAATAAATACCCCACCTAGTTTGTTAGAACTTATAAAGAAAATATACACTTTAACTCTGAAAGCAGACGTTGTCAATAAAAAACTGTTAAAAACTGGCATATTGTCTGATAAATTAGTTTATACAAATCCAATATTACATACTATTGTGAACCGTTTAAAGAGTCATCTGGTTAGTATCAAAACAATTTGATGGTTTGATATTTATATTAATACAAAGTTTTGCTTCCAGAGTCACTCATCGAGGAACACAAGACATAAGCGGTACGAGTCAGCGTCAATCAATATCACAGCCTAAGACATTTTGCTCCACACATATGAACTTTGATCGCAACAGTAATTCTCTCGTCCACGAATCATTACAGAATTACCGTGAAAATTGTACTTTTTGAAAAATCCGTATTTCCGTAAATATATAACTGAAAATTATTTAGTTTTTATTCGTAGCACATTAGTTACATATACATTTTGACGATACACTACTTTTTTTAATTTATACATGAAAAATCTTGGACGAGAAACTTATTGTTGGAGCCCAATCAAAACTACTTTCCATCCTTAGGTTTAAATCCTTCCAAGCTCACGTACACAAAATATAATTCACTCTTTATTCAAAATATATGAACGTTCTAAGATAATCGGGGACTCTGCTGCGGTCCAGGGCCGCTGTTGATGCCCCAACACACCATTAGATGAAAACGAAAAGGGTAAGATACGCCACCACAATAGAAGGTACTAATAACATGTGGTCTATCGCCGATACTTAACACTATTCTGATTTAACAACTGACGACATTTCATATTTTTAACAGTTGGAAATTAATATAGAGATCGAGAGAGAGTAGCGTCGTGTACATCCTAAAAAAATATTTGAATTTATTTGTCTGTATGTAAATTGTAAAAAATATAAAAAAAATACTTACATATAATAACCGAAATCTACGACAACTATGCCTGCGGACTTATCCACGAAAAAATAGGTTGTCAATAATGTCAACGTCATTCATTTTTTTAATTAGACACTAGACTAAAGTAACAAAGTAAATAAAAGTAAGTAAGTTTTGGAGTTACTAAATTTAAGAATGATTTAATTTTAATAAAATAATTAGTAATCTCAGGAAAAATATGAAAAGAGTGATTATATCCTCTTTCTAAGCGAAATACAGAAAAGTAGCATATACATTGTAGTTTTAAAAATATGAAATGTTGTCAATTCGGAGACAACATAATAAAGATGCGGGTCGATTGCAAAAAAATTGTACATAGTTAAAAGCTTAGTTAACAAAAATCACGATCGATTCCTTTGTGTGACGATAGTTAGTCATACAAAATGTATGGGTAACTTTCGTCACACAAAGGAATCAATTAAGTTTTGTTTCAATTAAATTAAAGCCTTAATTTAAACTTTGTGCAATTTTTTTGCAATCGAACCATGAACGCTCGTATTTAGTGTACTAATGTTGAGTGCCGGTCACGTATCATCTTTTTGTTTTCATGCGAGGTCGGTTGCGGCTTTCAGTGCCGGAGCACGGGTCTCCGCGTGCTTTAGGCGCCATTGCTCCATGCTCAGTTACATAATAAAGGCTGATTCGAACCATTTAATCGTCGTCATTGACGGCGGATGGCGGATTCAGCCGTCAATACTGATGGTGAATTTGGACCTTAATCTTTATCACAAGTCCCATAAACGGAGTCCACTTTTAACATTAAAATATAACGACATTTACACGACACAACTACAACATTCACAATCAAGTACCTTGGGATAGTTTCGTAAAAGTTGTTCATATAAGGGATGCCCTGTAATGAATGGACAACCTTCTAACTATCCATAGCATGTTTAACAACAAACAGAACGAAAATCTCTTCATCTACGGCCTAGACGTTCCAAATGATAAAAAAAAGTTAGATTATCTCGAAAACCACTTTTACTAAACTTATTTTTTGGACCGGCCGAAGATGTCCTATCGGTGGGTAGAAGGTTGTTCGTTAGTTACAAGGCATTCTGTATATGTACTCCAAATGTATATATAATAAGTACCTACTTGTGTACACATGACACAAAAGAGACCCTAGGCAATGTCAAATAATATACATTTCGATACGAAATGATAAATTAGACATAACACTCATTTACTCGAGAAAGGTTCACGAATTTTTACAATAATCACCTATTCTATCACAAAAAGATATCAGTCATTATAAATATAATACAAATGATAGTCTATGGATAGGCTTGACAGATTTGTACACTTTAATATGAACAAGACTGCCAACACTAATTTCCTAAACCATATTATTATACAGACTGGATCGAGACTTTACAAGTCTATATATAATACAAATCAGCACTAGTAGCACATATATGTTGTATGTGTGGAAAATAAATAAATAAATATATGTACTTTGTCGAGTACATATACTTATCAACGGAGGGTCACACCACTCTAGGTACCATACATGTTGATATCGAGTTGTTATTAGTCACGTAAGTGTACCTTCAGCCGGGCTGTATGCTTGGTTATATCTAAAAACAATCAATATACTCCAGACATGTCAGCAACCCTCTTATTTGATGCTTCTTGAAACGCAAGACATGTGCAACTAGTGCTGAAGTTTTTTGTTATATAATTATACACTGGGTCCTATATTACGATTGACAAATGATAACTAATATGGTATGTGATGATTAGAAACCTTAACCTAAGCTACGAGCTAAGTGGTTGTGATGTCTCGTTGCAGTGCCGGCAGTCTCGACAATACTAGCGTTTCCAAGATAAAATACTTCGGCGGATTGAGCGGTTTGTCTTTTAGGTTTTTTTAGGTCGTCTCGTCAGTCAACTTGAGGAAATACTACATTACAACAAGTGTTGTTAATATCGTTATTCTTTTCTAGAATTGCTTTTATCTCATGTCATTATTCTTATGTTTAGTCGATAACTTTTGTTACGTCATATTAAATGTGCATCAGAACAAAATTGCCAGCAAATTGGCTTTCAGCTTCGCTCTTAATTCCATGTTGTAAGAGGGAAACCACTTTAAAATGTCTCCGTGTATTTGATAATAAGAAGTAAGTCAACATGTGTGTGACCATACGTTGTGTAGTTCACATTGTTTGATAATATTGTCCATGAATATGTCAGTTTCGGAGCGCGCAAAATTGTGCGTATCGCGAGTATTTATTGAAGTCTCGAGTTTTCTTACATTTTGATATGAGTTTACACATTAGTCAGTGACATCACTCCATGGTTATTTATTATACGGTTCCGTCTGAAATGTATATACATATCGGAATGTAGGATTGTGGAGCACGATTAGTAACTGTACCCATACATTGTCTGCCATTGAACAAATTCAGTCGGATGCGTTAAGATGTCTTATATGGGAAATCAAGGGGGTTTTCCTCGTATCGCCGCCGTTTTTAACGCTAATCGGCCTGTTAAACGTAATCAATGCTACTTGCCCTAACGGGCATGCTACGAGTTTCGGCGGCAAGCGGCGCGGCTCACGGTCGAGCAGGAGGTCTCTCAGGGCTGCTCCGTGTCGGGCAGCGTGTGTGTGTGTGTGTGTGTGTGTGTGTGTGTGTGTGTGTGTGTGTGTGTGTGTGTGTGTGTGTGTGTGTGTGTGTGTGTGTGTGTGTGTGTGTGTGTGTGTGTGTGTGTGTGTGTGTGTAGCGCCGCCGTGTCGCACTGCACGCGCGGCACTCAGGGCTGCTCCGTGTCGGGCAGCGTGTGCTCGTGCTCCTGGTGCAGGCGGCGCGCGTAGGCGGCGTGCGTGGCGAGCCACTGCGCCAGCGCCGCCGTGTCGCACTGCACGCGCGGCACTCAGGGCTGCTCCGTGTCGGGCAGCGTGTGCTCGTGCTCCTGGTGCAGGCGGCGCGCGTAGGCGGCGTGCGTGGCGAGCCACTGCGCCAGCGCCGCCGTGTCGCACTGCACGCGCGGCACTCAGGGCTGCTCCGTGTCGGGCAGCGTGTGCTCGTGCTCCTGGTGCAGGCGGCGCGCGTAGGCGGCGTGCGTGGCGAGCCACTGCGCCAGCGCCGCCGTGTCGCACTGCACGCGCGGCACTCAGGGCTGCTCCGTGTCGGGCAGCGTGTGCTCGTGCTCCTGGTGCAGGCGGCGCGCGTAGGCGGCGTGCGTGGCGAGCCACTGCGCCAGCGCCGCCGTGTCGCACTGCACGCGCGGCACTCAGGGCTGCTCCGTGTCGGGCAGCGTGTGCTCGTGCTCCTGGTGCAGGCGGCGCGCGTAGGCGGCGTGCGTGGCGAGCCACTGCGCCAGCGCCGCCGTGTCGCACTGCACGCGCGGCACTCAGGGCTGCTCCGTGTCGGGCAGCGTGTGCTCGTGCTCCTGGTGCAGGCGGCGCGCGTAGGCGGCGTGCGTGGCGAGCCACTGCGCCAGCGCCGCCGTGTCGCACTGCACGCGCGGCCGGCGCAGCGCGTCGCCGCCGCCGCCCCCGCCGCGCACGCCCAGCTCCACGAAGTGCGCGCCGCCCGACTCCACCGCCGCGCACGACACCAAGTTGCTGCGGGACAAAACATTATTCTCATATTTTTATTCAAGGATTAAAGTGGAAACGAATGGTCAGACGTATCGACCGCGATTGTCAATCGGTCGTCAGGATTCTACAACCCCGCTACGCTACTAAAGCCACAGTCTTAGTTATAAATGGCGTGACGGACCTGAGGTGCGTCTCCATGACGACCTGCGGCTGCGCGTGCTTGCAGGTGAACATGCGCAGGTGTCTGGTGGAGAGCAGCGCGCGGATGTCGTGCGGCGTGTCGCGCACGACGCGGTAGGCGAGGAAGCCCTCGGCCAGGTCGGCGCCGTTGAGCCGGTAGAGCAGCTGCGCGCCCTGCGCCTGCGCCGCGTCGTAGCGCGGCAGCAGCCCGCCCGGGCCCGCCGCGCAGCGCGGCTGCCGCGCGCGCGCCGGCACCTGGACACAAACTTACCATCTAATTATATGTATACACTAATGTACTGTTTATTGTCAAAACAAAGACTTACTCTTTGAGTAGGTCATTGTTCCCTAGTACAGTGAAACTTGGATAAGTGGGACCTGGATAAGTGAGAAAACTCCATAGCTGGAACTCGTGCTGCTGTCCCGACACTTTACCACTGAATCTGCTCTGTTAGTGGGACAAAACAGACCTCTATAACTGGGATTAGTTTTTTCGATTTTGTCTTCATAATTACCTCCATAACTGAGACAGCGGGCGTATTTTACCTCTATTATTGAGACTACATTTTAAGTTAAACTTTTAATAAATGGTTAGTACATTACATTACTTACTAGGGTAGTGAATTCGTGAATGTCCCAGATAGTTGCTGGATATAAATATGCAATCTGAGGCGTTACGAATTACCGCCTGTGGATTGTCTAAAGTTTTACGTCTTACCTTAGCCGGGAAGTGAGCTTTTGTCCCCACGGGCAGAAAATCACACTTACGGCCTATCAGCGTTACGTAAAAAATAGTTTTTTCTCTGTTTAAACTTAACTAATTCGAACGGCAGGTTACACGTTTCTTTGGAGTTATCATTTTTTGTAACTGTTTCCTGAGCAGCGTACAAATCCGATTCTCAGAGATTACGTTCGTGCAGTTTAAATCCTGTACATCTCGCAAGACTGATAGCTCGGACACGTAATTCGTTTGACCGACGATCGGCCAGTAAAAAAGGCGCACTCTAGGTACCGCTAGAGCGACGTAGTCCTCAAAAGCTGAGAAGTAACTGAAGTAGGTATGTTGTATACGGACCCACTTGTCGGCGCGGCGCGCGGAGTCGCGCAGCGCGGAGGCGGTCTCGGCGGCGAGGTCCAGCACGCCGATGACGGGCTTGGTGACGGTGCCCAGCAGCCCCTTGCCCACGCCCGCCAGCAGCCCCGGCAGCCCCTCCGCCGCCGCGCCCTCGTAGCTGTGCTTCACCAGCGACGTCATGCCGCCTGCAGCACAATCACAGCTCGATTACATGACGGATGGAAACATTAACCTCATTGTGTGTCACAGTCAAATAAGCGGTAGACATAAATATACGTGTTGATGCTAGTCAAAGTCATGCACCGCACACGCTGTACGAAAGATAAGTACTTAACGCTAACGACGCTTCACCGCATATACGTAACATCGCAAACTAAAGTGTGATCTATCGCCACTTTTTACTCGAATCCACGACAGCAGAGACCGGGTAATTAACGGGTGATAACAAAAAAATGAGAATTCGTTCAGAGGTGTAAAAAAATACTCGTGTATCTTTTTAGCACAATTTGATATTATTGGAAAATATGTACATAGAAACTATTTACAAAATCATCAATGCACATTAGAATAGGACTCGTGGTCAGCTGTTCCACTCAGTATAAACATGACGTTGGAACAAGACTCTTGGACGGAATTGTTGTCCATTTTCCGCACACATGTTTTAATTATTTATATCAGTTGGGTACAATTTTCAGCTCTCCAATTATTTTTGTATACTAAACTGCTCAAATAACCTAAGAAATCTTCAATCGCCCGACATTGTGCAAGGTTTATGGGGTTTCGGATTTTCGGTACAAATGGTATATTATTAGCGTCTAGGAAACGTGTCGTTTTTTTGACATAATGCGACGATGCTTTATCCGACCAGAACATATTCTCCATCTGAGTGATGTTTGCGAATAAATGCTATCAGTATTTTTTTCAAGCATTCGCTCTCATACACTTTTTGGTTGACCGCTAAACCACTCGGTTAGAACGACAGTTTCGAAAGACCTTTGTCGGATATAGCCACATAAAGCATAATTTTCTGCTCAAACTTGTGCTTATACTTGTGTTTTATATCGTCTGGTGTTGTAAAATTATTGCTGGTGTAGTATCGGTCATTTCCAGGTATATGTGTTTTACTCAAAGGAAATAACTTTTATCGTCCAAAATGAATGATTTTCCTTTGTAATTTCGGATCATCCAGCGACCCTGTGATATAATAGTCAGTTTTTGCTGTTCAGTGTATTCCAGTGCTCTCACCTTCTTGCGGCATTTCAGACCTATCTTTTTCAAGAACGAACAAGTGCACGGTTGGGAACAGTTTATTTTTTCTCGCGGCATCTCGTTGGCTCATAGGATTATTATCGTTAAAAGTGCTATGGAGTAGGTTCATCCTTCTCTTGGTCATTATCTTCGCTGGTCGCCGGCTACCACTTTTGTGATCTATCGTCAAGGATGCAAGAATTCTATAAATAGTGGAGACTAAGTACATATTCTTTACTAAAATTATCTACAGTAGACTTTTTCCCCCAGTTATAGTTTGAATTATAAAAATGTTCAACCGTTTTCGCAGTGTTTCTTGTTTCGACACCATTTGGACAAATATTAATGCTTGAAAAACAAAATCAAATGAAGTTTAAGAACCTCAAAAGAAGTAGTAACAACTTCATAAACAAAGTTTTTTGTCTAAGTGAATAGTCTTGTTTTGAGGTCCATAGAAAGTTATTCTCATTTTTTTGTTATCACCCGTTAGAACAAGGAACAAATATCAACCTGATAGATATATAAAATGTTACAGTTGACACACAATACTGACAAGATAAGGAATGAGATATCATAACCCCCCACCACGCACTCCAGCCCGTCCCCAGCGACTGTGTCACACACACGTACCGAGTATCCCGAGGCCGAGGCCGCGCAGGCCGGCGGCCAGGTGCGCGCCGGCGGCGGCGCTGCGGATGCGGCGCCGCGTCTCCTCGTGCGCCTCGTCCCCCACCACGCGCTCCAGCCCGTCCCCAGCGACTGTGTCACACACACGTACCGAGTATCCCGAGGCCGAGGCCGCGCAGGCCGGCGGCCAGGTGCGCGCCGGCGGCGGCGCTGCGGATGCGGCGCCGCGTCTCCTCGTGCGCCTCGTCCCCCACCACGCGCTCCAGCCCGTCCCCGGCGACTGTGTCACACACACGTACCGAGTATCCCGAGGCCGAGGCCGCGCAGGCCGGCGGCCAGGTGCGCGCCGGCGGCGGCGCTGCGGATGCGGCGCCGCGTCTCCTCGTGCGCCTCGTCCCCCACCACGCGCTCCAGCCCGTCCCCAGCGACTGTGTCACACACACGTACCGAGTATCCCGAGGCCGAGGCCGCGCAGGCCGGCGGCCAGGTGCGCGCCGGCGGCGGCGCTGCGGATGCGGCGCCGCGTCTCCTCGTGCGCCTCGTCCCCCACCACGCGCTCCAGCCCGTCCCCGGCGACTGTGTCACACACACGTACCGAGTATCCCGAGGCCGAGGCCGCGCAGGCCGGCGGCCAGGTGCGCGCCGGCGGCGGCGCTGCGGATGCGGCGCCGCGTCTCCTCGTGCGCCTCGTCCCCCACCACGCGCTCCAGCCCGTCCCCAGCGACTGTGTCACACACACGTACCGAGTATCCCGAGGCCGAGGCCGCGCAGGCCGGCGGCCAGGTGCGCGCCGGCGGCGGCGCTGCGGATGCGGCGCCGCGTCTCCTCGTGCGCCTCGTCCCCCACCACGCGCTCCAGCCCGTCCCCGGCGACTGTGTCACACACACGTACCGAGTATCCCGAGGCCGAGGCCGCGCAGGCCGGCGGCCAGGTGCGCGCCGGCGGCGGCGCTGCGGATGCGGCGCCGCGTCTCCTCGTGCGCCTCGTCCCCCACCACGCGCTCCAGCCCGTCCCCAGCGACTGTGTCACACACACGTACCGAGTATCCCGAGGCCGAGGCCGCGCAGGCCGGCGGCCAGGTGCGCGCCGGCGGCGGCGCTGCGGATGCGGCGCCGCGTCTCCTCGTGCGCCTCGTCCCCCACCACGCGCTCCAGCCCGTCCCCGGCGACTGTGTCACACACACGTACCGAGTATCCCGAGGCCGAGGCCGCGCAGGCCGGCGGCCAGGTGCGCGCCGGCGGCGGCGCTGCGGATGCGGCGCCGCGTCTCCTCGTGCGCCTCGTCCCCCACCACGCGCTCCAGCCCGTCCCCAGCGACTGTGTCACACACACGTACCGAGTATCCCGAGGCCGAGGCCGCGCAGGCCGGCGGCCAGGTGCGCGCCGGCGGCGGCGCTGCGGATGCGGCGCCGCGTCTCCTCGTGCGCCTCGTCCCCCACCACGCGCTCCAGCCCGTCCCCCAGCGACTCTGTCACATAAACTTTATATCACAAAGAAGCCAAACACGGCGCGGTAACTTTAAATGGACCGACGAACCGATAGACATGATGTCAATTTTATTTTTTGAGGATATCAATCGATGGATTATACCGGGACGCCTTGACTTGACTCAGCCGAGTTCCCTGCCCTTGTGCCCACTGACCTGTGACCTTGGCGGCGGAGTTGGAGATGCCGTGCGTGACGTTCTTGAGCAGCGCGCCGACGTTGCCCTCGTAGATGAGGCCCGACACGCCCTCCGACACGTCCGCCACGAAGCCCAGCGGGTTGCCCAGGAAGTCCACCGAGCCCAGGATCTTCGCCGCCTGCCACTTCAGCTCCTAACACACACATCATCGCGTTCATTCATTTTATTTGTAAAATAAGAGAACCATTGGATCAAATATCTAGTTGGTACAAAGATAGTCAATAGGTACAATGTAAATTCTCATGATTGCACACCTCAAATACACAGGGAAACAACACATAAGGGATACTGTATATAAAGGCACAGGTAAACAACAGGCGCTCTTATCGCTAAATAGCAATCTCTTCCAGTCAACCTTGCGGAGTAGTTAAACCAAATGTTTGAATAGTTATAAATCCAAATAAATCACAACATAAACATGAATAAGCAGATATATATACCTATAAACACGATGATTTTTAATCGGTGATCAGGTACCGACTTTTCTAACTCAGTAATTGATGGCGGTCACGTTGAAGTCGTAATTACATGAAAACAAACTTTTATTTTTATATGTTTTTTTTTGTTTTGAAACCAATTTTGTCTTAAATTCCTTATCACCGAACTAATCTGTATCGGTGTGCTTACAACCTCTTTAATAATTTAATGGGAATGACAATTTATGAGTAATAACTTGTCATTACAATTTATGTAGAATGACCATGTATCTAGTGGTCATTAGTTTTAATTATGTTTTAACTTTTAATTAATTTAACAGTGAGGTAATTGCGCGGGACCTCGCGTATTAAGTTTAATTTTAGCTAAATATTAGTATTTTTCTACTCCTGATCACCGATTAAAAATCATCGTGTAGATACTTAGACATATTATATACATGACGAGATGTAATAAAGATAGCAAAATATCGTCAGCAGGCAGATATACTCACATCCTTGAAGTGCTTGAGCATCTGCCTGGCGAGGTAGGGCGCGGGCTCGAAGGGGTGCGCGCGCGCGAACGGCTCGAGCTCCACCGTCGCGTCCTCGAACTTGATGAGCGTGAGCCCCAGCCGCCGCCGCAGCGCCGCCAGCTCGCGCTCCAGCTTGCTGGCCGTCGTCATCGACAGACGGATCTACGATACACGACCACTTTGTTACACTTTAAATAAAACTATTTAAACGGATTATATCGCGTAATATTATTTGAGCCTGACGCCGGTATAATTAATATACGCGATATAATCCGTTTCAATGTTTTATTTAAATGTGTGACAGTTGCGATTTGGTGGATACAAATTGAGAGGTCCTTATCTGGATCGCGTAGAAGCGAGCGAAACAGGTATTAAACGCGAATCGCATTCCAGCCACCCACGCACGCCTACGCACTTTGCTAGCTAGAAAGTACATTATTTTGTTCAAATTCTTGAATTATTTTTTAGCTTTCACAATACTAATTTGTGAAACATGCAAAGTTTCATTTTTTTATGTGGAAACACATTAATTGGCAATGCAAAGCTCAACATAGGTACAAAGCATAGTATAACTTCGAAGGGCTTTAATCGTTTTATAATTAAAAACCGGCCAAGAGCATGTCGGACCACGCTCAGTGTAGGGTTCCGTAGTTGCCCATCCTTCACAATAGACGAAAATTACGAGAAAGGTTTCAAGGTCTATAAAAAGGTCGTCGAGCAGGGTGGTATACCTAATACTCAGAATATCCAAAAGATATTCGTTGAAGGTCATTCAGGTATACGCACCGACCTCGTCACATTCTGATGAGGAAGTAGAGGCTATGTATGAGGACGTAAGTAGGGCCATACATACTTCCAAAACCTACTTCACTGTTGTTATGGGGGACTTCAATGCAAAGTTGGGCAAGAACAGCGGTGATGAGTTGAGAGTGGGGCAATTTGGATACGGGCAACGGAACCCTAGGGGACAGAGGCTGGCCGACTTTCTAGAGAAAGAGGAACTCTTCATGATGAACTCTTTCTTCCAGAAGCCGCCTCACAGGAAATGGACCTGGATAAGTCCCGATGGTTCCACGAGAAACGAGATTGACTTCATCATGACCGACAAGAAACGGATTTTCAGTGATGTGTCTGTGATCAATAGGGTCAAGACCGGCAGTGATCATCGAATCGTAAGAGGCACACTGAATATCAATGTTAAATTGGAAAGGTCCAGTCTGATGAAGTCTACGCTCCGACCTACTCAGGCCCATATTCAAAACCCCGAGAGCTTTCAACTCGAGATCTCCAACCGCTTCGCTTGTCTGGAGAACTTTGTCTCAGTGGACGAGATCAACGACGGGCTAGTGGAAACTGTCCACACGGTAGGGTCTAAGTTTTTCAGACCCCGCCGTAAAGATAGACCTCAGAAATTGTCTGATCGAACCTTAAACCTCATGGCTGAACGACGCTCGCTACAGTTGCAGTCTCCCGACGACGCGAGGTCATATAGGCAGCTTAATAGACGTATATCGAAGTCCTTGCGACATGATCAGCGGCTCTTTAATACGAACCTTGTTAAAGAGACCATTGAGCAGAACAAAGGCTCCAAAGTGTTCGCAAAGGACAAGTCTATTGGACAAAGCCAGCTGACCAAGCTGAAACGGGAAGATGGCAGCATAGCGTCGACCAAAGCAGAGGTTCTAGGCGAGATCGAGAGGTTCTATGGTCAGTTATACACTTCAGTCGCAAAGCCCGTTGACAGCTTGGTAGGCGATCCAAGAGCCAAGCTGTCCCGACATTATACCGAAGATATCCCGGACATCAGTCTGTACGAGATTAGGATGGCCCTGAAGCACCTTAAGAACAACAAGGCGCCGGGCGAAGACGGAATCACCTCAGAGCTTCTGAGAGCGGGTGGAACACCGGTACTTAAGGTCCTCCAGAAGCTCTTTAATTCCGTCTTGTCCGAGGGCAAAACGCCTGAAGCATGGAATAGAGGCGAGGTGGTACTGTTCTTCAAGAAAGGTGATAAAACCCTATTGAAGAACTACAGGCCCATCACGCTTCTAAGCCATGTTTATAAGTTGTTTTCAAGGGTCATCACGAACCGTCTCGAACATAGACTTGATGACTTCCAGCCTCCCGAACAAGCCGGTTTCCGAAGAAGCTATAGTACCATAGACCACATACATACGCTGCGACAAGTTATACAGAAGACTGAAGAGTATAACTTGCCATTATGCTTAGCGTTTGTGGACTATGAGAAAGCCTTCGATTCGGTGGAAACATGGGCGGTGCTCGAGTCACTTCAGCGATGCCATATTGACTATCGGTACATTGAAGTGTTGAAGTGTTTGTATAGTAACGCCACCATGTCGGTCCGAGTTCAGGAGCAGAGCACAAAGGCCATTCCATTGAGAAGAGGCGTAAGACAGGGGGACGTTGTGTCCCCGAAACTGTTTACGGCCGTTATGGAAGACGCCTTCAAGCTCCTGGAATGGCAAGGACTTGGCATCAACATCAATGGCGAATACATCACTCACCTTCGGTTTGCCGACGACATCGTAGTCATGGCAAAGTCGATGGAGGAACTCAGCATGATGCTCGATGACCTCAATCGAGTTTCTCAACGGGTGGGCTTAAAAATGAACATGGACAAGACGAAACTCATGTCAAATGCCAAGGTTGTGCCCATCCCAGTCTCTGTTGAAAACTCGGTACTCGAAGTTGTTGACTCATACATCTACCTAGGACAAGTGGTCCAATTAGGTAGGTCCAACTTCGAGAAAGAGGTCAACCGCCGAATCCAACTCGGCTGGGCAGCGTTCGGGAAACTACGCAATGTCTTTTCGTCCGACATACCTCAGTGCCTCAAGACGAAAGTCTTCAACCAATGTGTGTTACCAGTGATGACTTACGGCACCGAAACGTGGTCTTTCACTATCGGCCTCATCTCAAAGCTCAAAGTCGCTCAACGTGCAATGGAGAGGGCTATGCTCGGGGTGTCTCTACGTGATCGAATCAGAAATGAGGAAATCCGTAGACGAACTAAAGTGACCGATATAGCTCACCGGATTAGCAAGTTGAAGTGGCAATGGGCAGGCCACATAGCACGCAGAGCAGATGGCCGATGGGGCCGAAAAGTGCTCGAGTGGAGACCTCGGACCAGCAAGCGCAGCGTAGGACGTCCACCTACAAGGTGGACAGATGACCTTATAAAGGTCGCCGGAAGGCGCTGGATGCAGGTCGCTTCCAACCGGTATATATGGAAGTCCAAACGGGAGGCCTATGTTCAGCAGTGGACGTCCTATGGCTGAGATGATGATGATGATGATGATGAAAAAGGTCGTAAACGCCAAAGTAACAGTAATTACTTATTACCTTCTGGAAGTTACCGATTATACACGCAAGATTGAGCGAAATTTTTTAATACAGTATGGCACTTAACTAATATGTGTAACGTTCGAAGTATAAGGACACCGCGCGGCACTTACGTCATTTTAAAGAAAGTTATGAATTTTTGCGATAACTCAAAAACGGCTCAACCGATTTTATTCAATATAGTTTTCATTGAAAGTACTTATAAAGCCTCATTTTCATGATTTTTTTCATAATTTTTTGACCCGTGGTTGAAAAGTTAGAGGGGGGGACTCTATTTTTTTAATTTTCGGAGTGAATATTTACAAAACTGCTGACTTTATCAAAAAATAATGTTAGGAGACCCCTATTATTTTTAAAAAACCTATTCAACGACACCCCACACACTAGTGTTGGAACGAAAAATAAAAATCACCCCCACTTTAGGTGTACGGGACGTACCCGAAAAAAGTTTTTTTTCAGTTTTTATTTTACCGTTTTGTCGGCGTGATACATACACATACTCATACCAAATTTAAGCTTTCTAGTACTAATGATCACGGAGCTAAGCCGTGGACGGACGGACAGACAGACAGACAGACAGACAGACAGACAGACAGACAGACAGACAGACAGACAGACAGACAGACACAGACAGACAGACAGACAGACGGACAGACGGACATGGCGAAACTATAAGGGTTCCTAGTTGACTACGGAACCCTAAAAAGTAGTATTCTGGTTCTCAAGAGGCAATGCTTAATCTATTTAATGTCAAAGATAGGGGAGAGTACGGGGGCAATGAGGACAACGCCCACGCAAGCAATGGAAATCATGCTCGGTCTCAAGTCACTTAAAATAGAAGCGGAGAAGAGGGCCATGGAGCAA
The DNA here is from genome assembly GCA_932273695.1 of Apotomis betuletana. NCBI lineage: Eukaryota > Metazoa > Arthropoda > Insecta > Lepidoptera > Tortricidae > Apotomis > Apotomis betuletana. The sequence goes on from OW026305.1 coordinate 723,372, forward strand.
TGGTACAGAATGAAAGCATGTAAGGAATGGAGAGGAAGTTGTGTGGATAAGGGACATGCACTCATTCAGAGGGAGGCATGTTCGAAGATGGGGATGATCACCCAAAACAACGACCTTATAAAGAGACGAGAAATGTTCGATAAGAAATATAGGATACATATAGGAGACAGGGACAACTGGAAAATAGAGGTAGAACACCCCGTGACTGTCTGCTTTACGGATGGTTCACGGCGGGAATCGACGAAACTGGCAGGAGCCGGTGTAGTGATACCGAAGCTGGGGAAGAAGGTACACATACCTCTGGGGAGGTATGCCAGCGTATTTCAGGCAGAGGTATGTGGCATAATGAGATGTGTGCAAATAATAGATGAATGCTCGCAGAGAGAGGGATCTGTCGTCATATACACAGATAGCCAGGCTGCGCTAAAAGCGTTAGACAAGTCGATGGTAAGCTCATCCTTGGTAATGGAATGTAGGGAAGCCCTAAACAAACTTGGAGAGCACACAAGGATTACGGTAGCATGGGTACCTGGACATCAGGGTGTGATAGGGAATGAAAGGGCAGACGAGATGGCAAGACTGGGGGCAGAAAGGGAACTCATAGGACCTGAACCTGCACTGCCAATATCGGCAGAGGTCACGAAAGGAGTTATAGCCAGACTAATGGAGGAAGAGGCCAACAAACAATGGCGTGAGACAACGGACTGTCGACAATCGAAGATGATCTTAGGAGGCATAAACAGGAAAAGGACCAGGTATCTCCTGGAACTAGGTAAGAAAAATCTCAGATTATTAACAGGTATAATCTCAGGCCACAACAGCCTTAACAGGCACCTAAACGTCATGGGTGTAGTAAGTGACCCAAGCTGCTCATATTGTGGCCATGAGGAGACTAGTAAGCATGTTATAGCAGAGTGTGGCATGTATGCGATAGTACGCTATAGCATCTTCGGGAAAGATAAACTGGAAGAGGAGGAGCTGAGGGACATTAACCTTAAAGATGTCCTTTCCTTCTGCAGGAGAAAAAAATGAAGCGACGACAGTCCACCAAATTGGTGGACTGATGATTATGGCGCTGTCGTCGCTTCATTTTTTGTTGCCAGTGTAAGTAAATTGTGTTATTTGGTAGAAATACAGAAGTGGTCCAATTTAAGCGCCGGTTCAATATAGGTTACTCTCCCCTACATTCAAGTTACTAGTAAAATGAGCCAGCGGAACAGCGCACGAAGTAAAATTAGTTGCTATGAGTAAGTTAACAAAACAATAGAGAGGAGAGGCGATTTTCCATAGATAATCACCACATTTTACACCATTTTCACTACACGACCTAGCATCAACTTCCTAGCAATAAATAGTTCACATTACACGAGTACAGTATAACAAAAAAATTAGCATTTACTTGAACTTTGAGTAGAGCCTTGTTGCACTTTGACAACTGATTGCATTAAAAGAAATTATAATTAAAGTTAATAAAATGTAATTAATAAGAAATTTTGTAACTTCGTTTGTTAAAAATGTCATCGAAATTGGCTCGTTCTTAGCTGGATTAGTAATATTAATTAAATTATTAGATAACTTTACCGCTATAATGTTACATACAGTAATTCCATTTAGAAAAGACAAACATCTCATCCAGAGGAGAAGATAGACGGAAGATTTTGAGTGTAAATATACTTAGGCTTGTTTAAAAGGATTATTAACGGTTTTATAGTTCTTCGTGTCCTCGCTGTTTAGAGCAGTGTTCTCGAGTCTCGTAGTCCGCCTCGTCCGCCTCGTTGCGTACTCGTCGGGCGGCTACACAGTAGTGTCGGACTCACCTGGCTGGGGATGACCTTGATGAGCGCGAAGTAGTACCGGCGCGCGTGCAGCGCGGTCACCTCGTCGAGCATGCGCCGAGTCTCGTAGTCCGCCTCGTCCGCCTCGTTGCGTACTCGTCGGGCACAGTAGTGTCGGACTCACCTGGCTGGGGATGACCTTGATGAGCGCGAAGTAGTACCGGCGCGCGTGCAGCGCGGTCACCTCGTCGAGCATGCGCCGAGTCTCGTAGTCCGCCTCGTCCGCCTCGTTGCGTACTCGTCGGGCACAGTAGTGTCGGACTCACCTGGCTGGGGATGACCTTGATGAGCGCGAAGTAGTACCGGCGCGCGTGCAGCGCGGTCACCTCGTCGAGCATGCGCCGAGTCTCGTAGTCCGCCTCGTCCGCCTCGTTGCGTACTCGTCGGGCACAGTAGTGTCGGACTCACCTGGCTGGGGATGACCTTGATGAGCGCGAAGTAGTACCGGCGCGCGTGCAGCGCGGTCACCTCGTCGAGCATGCGCCGAGTCTCGTAGTCCGCCTCGTCCGCCTCGTTGCGTACTCGTCGGGCACAGTAGTGTCGGACTCACCTGGCTGGGGATGACCTTGATGAGCGCGAAGTAGTACCGGCGCGCGTGCAGCGCGGTCACCTCGTCGAGCATGCGCCGAGTCTCGTAGTCCGCCTCGTCCGCCTCGTTGCGTACTCGTCGGGCACAGTAGTGTCGGACTCACCTGGCTGGGGATGACCTTGATGAGCGCGAAGTAGTACCGGCGCGCGTGCAGCGCGGTCACCTCGTCGAGCATGCGCCGAGTCTCGTAGTCCGCCTCGTCCGCCTCGTTGCGTACTCGTCGGGCACAGTAGTGTCGGACTCACCTGGCTGGGGATGACCTTGATGAGCGCGAAGTAGTACCGGCGCGCGTGCAGCGCGGTCACCTCGTCGAGCATGCGCCGAGTCTCGTAGTCCGCCTCGTCCGCCTCGTTGCGTACTCGTCGGGCACAGTAGTGTCGGACTCACCTGGCTGGGGATGACCTTGATGAGCGCGAAGTAGTACCGGCGCGCGTGCAGCGCGGTCACCTCGTCGAGCATGCGCCGAGTCTCGTAGTCCGCCTCGTCCGCCTCGTTGCGTACTCGTCGGGCACAGTAGTGTCGGACTCACCTGGCTGGGGATGACCTTGATGAGCGCGAAGTAGTACCGGCGCGCGTGCAGCGCGGTCACCTCGTCGAGCATGCGCCGAGTCTCGTAGTCCGCCTCGTCCGCCTCGTTGCGTACTCGTCGGGCACAGTAGTGTCGGACTCACCTGGCTGGGGATGACCTTGATGAGCGCGAAGTAGTACCGGCGCGCGTGCAGCGCGGTCACCTCGTCGAGCATGCGCCGAGTCTCGTAGTCCGCCTCGTCCGCCTCGTTGCGTACTCGTCGGGCACAGTAGTGTCGGACTCACCTGGCTGGGGATGACCTTGATGAGCGCGAAGTAGTACCGGCGCGCGTGCAGCGCGGTCACCTCGTCGAGCATGCGCCGAGTCTCGTAGTCCGCCTCGTCCGCCTCGTTGCGTACTCGTCGGGCACAGTAGTGTCGGACTCACCTGGCTGGGGATGACCTTGATGAGCGCGAAGTAGTACCGGCGCGCGTGCAGCGCGGTCACCTCGTCGAGCATGCGCCGAGTCTCGTAGTCCGCCTCGTCCGCCTCGTTGCGTACTCGTCGGGCACAGTAGTGTCGGACTCACCTGGCTGGGGATGACCTTGATGAGCGCGAAGTAGTACCGGCGCGCGTGCAGCGCGGTCACCTCGTCGAGCATGCGCCGAGTCTCGTAGTCCGCCTCGTCCGCCTCGTTGCGTACTCGTCGGGCACAGTAGTGTCGGACTCACCTGGCTGGGGATGACCTTGATGAGCGCGAAGTAGTACCGGCGCGCGTGCAGCGCGGTCACCTCGTCGAGCATGCGCCGAGTCTCGTAGTCCGCCTCGTCCGCCTCGTTGCGTACTCGTCGGGCACAGTAGTGTCGGACTCACCTGGCTGGGGATGACCTTGATGAGCGCGAAGTAGTACCGGCGCGCGTGCAGCGCGGTCACCTCGTCGAGCATGCGCCGAGTCTCGTAGTCCGCCTCGTCCGCCTCGTTGCGTACTCGTCGGGCACAGTAGTGTCGGACTCACCTGGCTGGGGATGACCTTGATGAGCGCGAAGTAGTACCGGCGCGCGTGCAGCGCGGTCACCTCGTCGAGCATGCGCCGAGTCTCGTAGTCCGCCTCGTCCGCCTCGTTGCGTACTCGTCGGGCACAGTAGTGTCGGACTCACCTGGCTGGGGATGACCTTGATGAGCGCGAAGTAGTACCGGCGCGCGTGCAGCGCGGTCACCTCGTCGAGCATGCGCCGAGTCTCGTAGTCCGCCTCGTCCGCCTCGTTGCGTACTCGTCGGGCACAGTAGTGTCGGACTCACCTGGCTGGGGATGACCTTGATGAGCGCGAAGTAGTACCGGCGCGCGTGCAGCGCGGTCACCTCGTCGAGCATGCGCCGAGTCTCGTAGTCCGCCTCGTCCGCCTCGTTGCGTACTCGTCGGGCACAGTAGTGTCGGACTCACCTGGCTGGGGATGACCTTGATGAGCGCGAAGTAGTACCGGCGCGCGTGCAGCGCGGTCACCTCGTCGAGCATGCGCCGAGTCTCGTAGTCCGCCTCGTCCGCCTCGTTGCGTACTCGTCGGGCACAGTAGTGTCGGACTCACCTGGCTGGGGATGACCTTGATGAGCGCGAAGTAGTACCGGCGCGCGTGCAGCGCGGTCACCTCGTCGAGCATGCGCCGAGTCTCGTAGTCCGCCTCGTCCGCCTCGTTGCGTACTCGTCGGGCACAGTAGTGTCGGACTCACCTGGCTGGGGATGCCCTTGATGAGCGCGAAGTAGTACCGGCGCGCGTGCAGCGCGGTCACCTCGTCGAGCATGCGCCGAGTCTCGTAGTCCGCCTCGTCCGCCTCGTTGCGTACTCGTCGGGCACAGTAGTGTCGGACTCACCTGGCTGGGGATGACCTTGATGAGCGCGAAGTAGTACCGGCGCGCGTGCAGCGCGGTCACCTCGTCGAGCATGCGCCGAGTCTCGTAGTCCGCCTCGTCCGCCTCGTTGCGTACTCGTCGGGCACAGTAGTGTCGGACTCACCTGGCTGGGGATGACCTTGATGAGCGCGAAGTAGTACCGGCGCGCGTGCAGCGCGGTCACCTCGTCGAGCATGCGCCGAGTCTCGTAGTCCGCCTCGTCCGCCTCGTTGCGTACTCGTCGGGCACAGTAGTGTCGGACTCACCTGGCTGGGGATGACCTTGATGAGCGCGAAGTAGTACCGGCGCGCGTGCAGCGCGGTCACCTCGTCGAGCATGCGCCGAGTCTCGTAGTCCGCCTCGTCCGCCTCGTTGCGTACTCGTCGGGCACAGTAGTGTCGGACTCACCTGGCTGGGGATGACCTTGATGAGCGCGAAGTAGTACCGGCGCGCGTGCAGCGCGGTCACCTCGTCGAGCATGCGCCGAGTCTCGTAGTCCGCCTCGTCCGCCTCGTTGCGTACTCGTCGGGCACAGTAGTGTCGGACTCACCTGGCTGGGGATGACCTTGATGAGCGCGAAGTAGTACCGGCGCGCGTGCAGCGCGGTCACCTCGTCGAGCATGCGCCGAGTCTCGTAGTCCGCCTCGTCCGCCTCGTTGCGTACTCGTCGGGCACAGTAGTGTCGGACTCACCTGGCTGGGGATGACCTTGATGAGCGCGAAGTAGTACCGGCGCGCGTGCAGCGCGGTCACCTCGTCGAGCATGCGCCGAGTCTCGTAGTCCGCCTCGTCCGCCTCGTTGCGTACTCGTCGGGCACAGTAGTGTCGGACTCACCTGGCTGGGGATGACCTTGATGAGCGCGAAGTAGTACCGGCGCGCGTGCAGCGCGGTCACCTCGTCGAGCATGCGCCGAGTCTCGTAGTCCGCCTCGTCCGCCTCGTTGCGTACTCGTCGGGCACAGTAGTGTCGGACTCACCTGGCTGGGGATGACCTTGATGAGCGCGAAGTAGTACCGGCGCGCGTGCAGCGCGGTCACCTCGTCGAGCATGCGCCGAGTCTCGTAGTCCGCCTCGTCCGCCTCGTTGCGTACTCGTCGGGCACAGTAGTGTCGGACTCACCTGGCTGGGGATGACCTTGATGAGCGCGAAGTAGTACCGGCGCGCGTGCAGCGCGGTCACCTCGTCGAGCATGCGCCGAGTCTCGTAGTCCGCCTCGTCCGCCTCGTTGCGTACTCGTCGGGCACAGTAGTGTCGGACTCACCTGGCTGGGGATGACCTTGATGAGCGCGAAGTAGTACCGGCGCGCGTGCAGCGCGGTCACCTCGTCGAGCATGCGCCGAGTCTCGTAGTCCGCCTCGTCCGCCTCGTTGCGTACTCGTCGGGCACAGTAGTGTCGGACTCACCTGGCTGGGGATGACCTTGATGAGCGCGAAGTAGTACCGGCGCGCGTGCAGCGCGGTCACCTCGTCGAGCATGCGCCGAGTCTCGTAGTCCGCCTCGTCCGCCTCGTTGCGTACTCGTCGGGCACAGTAGTGTCGGACTCACCTGGCTGGGGATGACCTTGATGAGCGCGAAGTAGTACCGGCGCGCGTGCAGCGCGGTCACCTCGTCGAGCATGCGCCGAGTCTCGTAGTCCGCCTCGTCCGCCTCGTTGCGTACTCGTCGGGCACAGTAGTGTCGGACTCACCTGGCTGGGGATGACCTTGATGAGCGCGAAGTAGTACCGGCGCGCGTGCAGCGCGGTCACCTCGTCGAGCATGCGCCGAGTCTCGTAGTCCGCCTCGTCCGCCTCGTTGCGTACTCGTCGGGCACAGTAGTGTCGGACTCACCTGGCTGGGGATGACCTTGATGAGCGCGAAGTAGTACCGGCGCGCGTGCAGCGCGGTCACCTCGTCGAGCATGCGCCGAGTCTCGTAGTCCACCTCGTCCGCCTCGTTGCGTACTCGTCGGGCACAGTAGTGTCGGACTCACCTGGCTGGGGATGACCTTGATGAGCGCGAAGTAGTACCGGCGCGCGTGCAGCGCGGTCACCTCGTCGAGCATGCGCCGAGTCTCGTAGTCCGCCTCGTCCGCCTCGTTGCGTACTCGTCGGGCACAGTAGTGTCGGACTCACCTGGCTGGGGATGACCTTGATGAGCGCGAAGTAGTACCGGCGCGCGTGCAGCGCGGTCACCTCGTCGAGCATGCGCCGAGTCTCGTAGTCCGCCTCGTCCGCCTCGTTGCGTACTCGTCGGGCACAGTAGTGTCGGACTCACCTGGCTGGGGATGACCTTGATGAGCGCGAAGTAGTACCGGCGCGCGTGCAGCGCGGTCACCTCGTCGAGCATGCGCCGAGTCTCGTAGTCCGCCTCGTCCGCCTCGTTGCGTACTCGTCGGGCACAGTAGTGTCGGACTCACCTGGCTGGGGATGACCTTGATGAGCGCGAAGTAGTACCGGCGCGCGTGCAGCGCGGTCACCTCGTCGAGCATGCGCCGAGTCTCGTAGTCCGCCTCGTCCGCCTCGTTGCGTACTCGTCGGGCACAGTAGTGTCGGACTCACCTGGCTGGGGATGACCTTGATGAGCGCGAAGTAGTACCGGCGCGCGTGCAGCGCGGTCACCTCGTCGAGCATGCGCCGAGTCTCGTAGTCCGCCTCGTCCGCCTCGTTGCGTACTCGTCGGGCACAGTAGTGTCGGACTCACCTGGCTGGGGATGACCTTGATGAGCGCGAAGTAGTACCGGCGCGCGTGCAGCGCGGTCACCTCGTCGAGCATGCGCCGAGTCTCGTAGTCCGCCTCGTCCGCCTCGTTGCGTACTCGTCGGGCACAGTAGTGTCGGACTCACCTGGCTGGGGATGACCTTGATGAGCGCGAAGTAGTACCGGCGCGCGTGCAGCGCGGTCACCTCGTCGAGCATGCGCCGAGTCTCGTAGTCCGCCTCGTCCGCCTCGTTGCGTACTCGTCGGGCACAGTAGTGTCGGACTCACCTGGCTGGGGATGACCTTGATGAGCGCGAAGTAGTACCGGCGCGCGTGCAGCGCGGTCACCTCGTCGAGCATGCGCCGAGTCTCGTAGTCCGCCTCGTCCGCCTCGTTGCGTACTCGTCGGGCACAGTAGTGTCGGACTCACCTGGCTGGGGATGACCTTGATGAGCGCGAAGTAGTACCGGCGCGCGTGCAGCGCGGTCACCTCGTCGAGCATGCGCCGAGTCTCGTAGTCCGCCTCGTCCGCCTCGTTGCGTACTCGTCGGGCACAGTAGTGTCGGACTCACCTGGCTGGGGATGACCTTGATGAGCGCGAAGTAGTACCGGCGCGCGTGCAGCGCGGTCACCTCGTCGAGCATGCGCCGAGTCTCGTAGTCCGCCTCGTCCGCCTCGTTGCGTACTCGTCGGGCACAGTAGTGTCGGACTCACCTGGCTGGGGATGACCTTGATGAGCGCGAAGTAGTACCGGCGCGCGTGCAGCGCGGTCACCTCGTCGAGCATGCGCCGAGTCTCGTAGTCCGCCTCGTCCGCCTCGTTGCGTACTCGTCGGGCACAGTAGTGTCGGACTCACCTGGCTGGGGATGACCTTGATGAGCGCGAAGTAGTACCGGCGCGCGTGCAGCGCGGTCACCTCGTCGAGCATGCGCCGAGTCTCGTAGTCCGCCTCGTCCGCCTCGTTGCGTACTCGTCGGGCACAGTAGTGTCGGACTCACCTGGCTGGGGATGCCCTTGATGAGCGCGAAGTAGTACCGGCGCGCGTGCAGCGCGGTCACCTCGTCGAGCATGCGCCGAGTCTCGTAGTCCGCCTCGTCCGCCTCGTTGCGTACTCGTCGGGCACAGTAGTGTCGGACTCACCTGGCTGGGGATGACCTTGATGAGCGCGAAGTAGTACCGGCGCGCGTGCAGCGCGGTCACCTCGTCGAGCATGCGCCGAGTCTCGTAGTCCGCCTCGTCCGCCTCGTTGCGTACTCGTCGGGCACAGTAGTGTCGGACTCACCTGGCTGGGGATGACCTTGATGAGCGCGAAGTAGTACCGGCGCGCGTGCAGCGCGGTCACCTCGTCGAGCATGCGCCGAGTCTCGTAGTCCGCCTCGTCCGCCTCGTTGCGTACTCGTCGGGCACAGTAGTGTCGGACTCACCTGGCTGGGGATGACCTTGATGAGCGCGAAGTAGTACCGGCGCGCGTGCAGCGCGGTCACCTCGTCGAGCATGCGCCGAGTCTCGTAGTCCGCCTCGTCCACCTCCTCACGCGCGTCCTCGTCCGGCGGCGCCGCCCACCACCACAGCTTCAGGATCAGTCTGCACATATTGCGCGGTGTCAATACAGACGTCGCTTAGGTATCGGTTATACAGCATCGTAGGACGACACCGTGCCGCGTTGCGACGTCGTGAATAGGAAATAAATAAATCCAAAATCAACTTTAGCTACAGTGCACTTTTTACTAGGAATTAAGAGGCCCTATTCCTTTTAAAATGCTGATTGTTTTTCTCTATGATCAAACATGTTTTTTAACATAATATTGATGTTACTACCTAGAACAGGGCTATTGGGATTTATTGGTATATATTTGAAACCCACAGTTTCAATTTTTCATTGATAGTTTGTATTCAAAAACTACTCGAAATTGAAAATATTCACGCGGAAAATTAGTTTTTTCAACTTATTTTCGACTGCACGCGATAAAAGCATGAAATCGCTATGTTACTACCTAGAACTCGGGGAAAAGTATTGTTCACTTCAAAAAGTTGGTTGAAATTATCAATATATTTGTCATAATATAAAAAATATATTTTTAAAAGGAATAAGGCCTCTTAAGAGGATATGTGACCTTTCTTCCAGTCGGACAGCGAGCGGGCTGAGCGCGACGACGAGGTGCTTGAAGAAGAGCGCGTTGTAGCGGCGCGCCGGCGCGCGCATCAGCTCCGCGCACGCCGACAGCGCCGGCGCCTCCGCGCCGCCCGGCAGGCAGTACAGCAGCACGGGGCTCGGCGTGCCCAGCAGCTGCAACAAACACGCAGCATGCCGGACATTGACGATGCGTTTGGCACAGTTTCTAATGCACCTGCCTACTGAGCCAACAGTCCTGGGTTCATATTCATATTCATATTTTTATTTGGTAAAGATAAAATTTCATTACACGTCATTCATTTTACACACATTCATATTATATAAACAATTTTAGGGTAGTATTGATAACAAGTTCAGAAATTATTGCTACAACAATAAGGTAATTGGGTCAACGATCTCTTTCAAGAAACTCGTTGATATTATAGCAAGCTAATTTAATGAGAATGTAGTTAGCAGTTCGAATCCCAGCCGGGGAAAATAGGGATAGGGACAGCATTCGCTCGATGTACACCGTACATTCCATTAAATTGTCGAAAGGGCCTCTACATGTTGGCTTCGGTTCTGCGCATGCCTTGCAAAGGTCCGGGACACTATTGTCGTGTGAGCGGGCGCGACATACAGGCATAATAATGTTACGAGTATACTTTAACGTTACTTATAAGGATAAATTATGTATTAATAAAGCTCAAGATTATACCTTCAATACGAAAAGCATCGATATTTTCCTATTTATTACAAAATATATAATGTCGTCATTCGTCATGCAATAAGGAAAAATATTAAGACGCCTCGCCATGTCAAATCCAAGTGTATTATAAGTTCAGTCGCAAGAAAAGTGTGTTCAAAATGTTTATAGAACCTATAGTGTGCTCGACACGTTCTCTAGTGCTGCGGTACATCGCAATGTGCCTGTCCATCGCGAGCGTCGCCTTCGGGCTCGTGAGCTGGTGCGCGCTGCCCAAGTGGCGGCAGTTCCGGCACTACGCGTTCCTTAACGTCCTCCTCCCGCTTGTACTGAACTGGGGCTTGCAGCCGATTCTACTGCATGCCTTAGACGTGAACCCTTACTTGCTGCGACACGTGGAATTATGCGCCATACTGTGCTACCTGCACTGGCTGATGGTGGTCACAGTGATGTTCTACATCGAGTTCGTGCAAGTGTTCACGAGTTTGGAAGCTATTACACATCTGTACCTCAAAGCTACTGTCTTCGGCTGGGTGCTCCCTATTGCGTTAAGCACGCTTTCATTACTACACTCTTATGCTATGATGGTTCTAGTCTTAGAATACTTGTTACTGATCAATATTAACTTTGTGGTGTACTTGTGTGTGTTGTACGCGCTGTGGAGGCGGGCGCGCATGCCCGCAGCGGAGCGAGGGGCCGACATCGGCAAGAAGGTGATGTTATCCACATTCGCTTTTATGGGTAATGGCATAACTTTCTTGGTGATAAACTATATCGAGTCGACAACCAGAAACCACGGCGTGGGGCCGACGTTGTTTCATATCACTACGTGTTCGATAAACGTGTTCTTTTTGATGTTAAAGTTCCACAGACAGCTATGGCGGGAATACTGGGCTAGAAAGTATGCGATCAGTTCTAGTCTTGCGTCTGTAGTATAAAACCAATAAGGTGAGTCGGGGCTATTGTAGCTATGGGGTTATAGTATCTTCTTACCATTATAATGGTCTGTGACCATTATAATGGTCTGTGTATATATAGGATACACAGACCAATGGTATATATACACAATCCTATATATACACAGACCATTTTAAGGGTCACAGACCATTATAACGGTAAGAAGATACAATAACCCCATAGCTACAATAGCCCCGACTCACCTTATCATTAATTGTTAACAAGATATTTTTTTAACTTATTTATAATAGTTTTTATTTAAGTTCGTTAAGTGTAAATTGATGTTAAACCTTTGTACATATACATAAGTTAGTTACTTAATTTTAAGTTTTTCTAGTTTCATAACGTTAGTAATTTAAAATAAATTAACTTTTTATAACTTTAACTGTTGTTTTAATTTACGTGTTTATTATGGCAAAATATTTGTCACTTTTATTTGTATAAATAAGTTTAGCTATCTTTCGGGTTTTGTTCAGTGATACCGTAATGGTATGGTGGTGGTTGGTCGTATGAAAAGGTAGAAATAGTTCGAAGTATGGAACTGTCTGTTCAAGATGGCGAGAAATTTTTGGGTGAGGGAAGCGCACAAACTGATCGCATGGAAATCCTTAGGAAAGGCCTTATTATATGTCTACGGAAAGTTTACTAAATTACGAAACTTTCTAATATGACATAGAATTATCGAGCACAGAAATTTTCATTTAATTATGGCCTTAACCTTCCAAACATTTCTATAATTTATTCGAAACTGTTTTCTATCTGCACCCGTGGTGAAGGCTTCTGTCCAGCACTGTTTCGGTTGAAATTTGAAATTGTGATGATTCAATCGTAAAATTATACTTCAAACATTTTCGACGGTGATCGTACTGAGGATTGTAACTGGCGAATCGAGTGCGTCGTCAATAACCTGTTGCTGTTACGACGGAGCACAACGAGAGAAGTATACCTGATTGTCCCACTGCATGTCCTGCACGGAGAGCGCGAGCTGCGCGGCTTGCGCGGCGCTGACGCGCAGCCGCACGCCGCTCAGCAGCGCGTGCACCAGCTCCTGCGCCGGCGCGCGCGCCACCAGCGACACGGACAGCCCGCCCAGCGCCACGCACACCTCCCACTCGCGCCGCGGCGCCTCCGCCAGCTCCGCCGCGTCCCCCTCGCCGCCCTCGATCCAGCCCGACTCCTGCCACCAAATATACCTCCAATATTAGAATAAGTTACTAGATGAGTCCTCGCTTGCGGCAAAAGAAGCGTGGTGCCCATAATAGTTATTTACGATACAAGTGTGGAAGGTAGGTGATTTCAGACGAGTGTGATTTTTAGTCACGAGCGAGGTACGAGCGAGTGATTAAACAAACACGAGTCGGAAATCATCTTACACACGAGTTCCGTACAAAACTTTACTATGCATTTACGAGAAAATAGAAAATTCTTTAATACTCACAAAGACTGTTTACATTGAAAAAAAAGTATTTTGATTTGATTTATCCAACAAGAAGCCGTCGTTCACGTTTTTTACTTCTTCAATAACATTTTACGGGTTTCAATTCATGATTCGTCCCTTTATCTCGCCATTATTTCAGCAGATTTGCACAAAACAACTTCAAAATAAACTAGACATCAATAAAAAATGGCGGAGTTATTTGGAAACCGCGCTCGACATAATCTACTACTGCGCATGTGCAAAAGTATTTTTTTTATTATTCGTCTTATGTCAAAATGGCACAAGCGCGTGTACTTTCAGCCAAATTTATTGAATGAATAACGATTTAAAGTTCGTTTATTAATACAATTTTATATCTAATGTAATTAATGACGTGTTAAATGAATTAATTAATGAAATATTGGTTTTATTGTACTTTTATACGTGATAATAATCGGTATTTGACATATTTATCAAACTTTTTGTAAATAATAAAACCTCTTTGTGTTAGGCTGTCAGATACGGCTATAAATTAAAAAAAAATTGAAAAGTAAAAAGCACTAGTGCGGAAAAGTAGTACTTTCCGCACAGTTTGAATGCTTAGAATACGCTCTTTTCGAGCACATGCATTGTAAAGAAAATTAATCTTAAATTACTCGCTTTACGCATACGCATCCTCGAGATTCTTAATAATCGCCATACTCACGGGCTTTTCGGTGTCCTTGATGACGACGATGCGCGTGGGCCCGGCGCACGAGAGCGCCACGGCCAGGCGGCCGGAGCCGGGGCGCAGCGTGTGCCACGCCACCGCCTGCTCCCGCGGCAGCGCCAGCGCCGAGCGCGACGCCTCCGGCAGCCCGAGCACCACGCGGCTGCCTGTGCCAATACCAAAAGATAAGCAATTCAATTTGATCCTGGTCACGGCACCAATATGTGAAGTAACCTACCGCCGCCATTTCATATTTTTTACTTTGTACCTATATCCAACTAACAATCTTATAATGGAAATCTAAACTCGTGTCGATTTTTTTTTAAATAAGCAGTGCCGGATCGTTAAGCAGCGGTGTTGATAACTCGCCACCGCATCAATTATTTTAAATACCAATGTAATATTATTTTAAGACTGTTTGTTTCTTATTAAAAAAAAAATGTACCTGGTGTGAGCGCCATGAGCCCGCCGTCGGGCTGCACGCACAGGTTGGCGTGCGCGCAGGCCATGCGGCCGGGCGGCAGCAGGCGCCACGCCTGCGTGGACGCGCGCCGCGGGTCCGCGCGCCGCAGCACCAGCGGCGCCGCGCGCCCCGGCCGCGGCGCCGGGCCCTCTATGTCCAACACCTGCAAACACGATCAACACGCATCCTGGTCACGGCACCTTTTTGTGTAAACGATAACAAGATCATTTTTCACGGTAAATAATTAAATGTCAATCATGTTAATTCCGCAGTCTTAGTTCTTTGAAACTGAATACTTTACAATCGAGCGAAAAATGTGGAGATTATAATATAATTAAAAAGAACCCAACCTTCCTGAAAATTTTGGTGCAAACATTACCATTGCATGCGGTGAAAGAGTCGGTTCGTCTGTCAGCAAGGCGTCAGTCGGTTGCGGCGGCGAGCTGCCTTCGTGGATGAGCTGGTCGTTGGGACCGCGTCGCCAGAGTTGAGCTCTGGAACAAACATCATACAGTGTAATCTATATTTGTTTACTTCGACCAAATGTCCACTTCGACTTTGAGGGACACTCACCTGTCTCCGTATCGTTTCCTTGCGAGTATTACGCGTGTGGAGTTTAATGGCACTTCCAAGACTAGAACTGAATCGTCATTCGTCGTCGAACCGCCGTCGTCCCTGGGAGGAAAGAAAATAATTAATCCATCCATACTAATATTATAAATGCGAAAGTGTGTCTGTCTGTCTGTCTGTTACCTCTTCACGTTTAAACCGCTGAACCGATTTAGATGAAATTTGGTATATAGATAGTTTCAGTCCCGGGGAAGGACATAGGATACTTTTCATCCCGAAAAAAATTTGTGTTCCCGTGGGATGAGCGGGTAACACCGCGGGGCACAGCTAGTATCAAATAAATACATAAATATTCTACGCAAGTACAATAAAACAATAACCTTCGATATAATGTACCGCGATGATATAACTCTAAGTTCAGACACATAGTCGTGAGTGTACCTGTGCGCGTCGGCTTCGAGCAGGCCGGCGCCGGCGCCGGCGCCGGTGGCGGTGAAGGCGACGTAGATGAAGTTCTGGTAGGCGAGGCTGATGGAGGCGCCGAGCGCGTCCAGCGGCAGCGTGGCGCGCGGCCCGCCCGGCGCGCGCAGCGCCAGCGCCGCCGCGCCCTCCGGCTCCGGCAGCGCCCACTGCACCGAGCCGCGCGCGCCCGCCACGCACTCCTCGCCGCACCCCACCTGCACACACATGCCTTTATTTAAATTAGTTACACAGTATTACAGTATAAACCAAGGCACTGTGAACTACAAAATTACATTTTAGAAAAGCTTAAATCTAGTGTGATGTAGGCTCCGTTGCGTCGTCTGATCTGGCGCCGGATTCGGCAGATTGCCCCGAAACCGCCGAAACACAACACCCTTCGGCCAGAAGTCTGCACTTGCGATGGGGCCCTGCAGCGGCCGCGGCACGCGCACCACAAACGAGCTGAAGTGCACGTAGTGCCGGGACTGCAGCGGGTGCACCCTCAGCGAGAAGCCAGTCTTCCGGCGGACGTACTCCACCACATCATCAGCCACGGCGGAGTGATGCAAGCGCGACACATAGAGCGCCTTACTCGGTATGGCAATCCGAAGACCAGAACCAACCGGCTCGGCAGTGCCACTCAGTCTTGCCGGGCGCCCTGCGCGTCTTGCTCTTCCTTTCCACCAGTGTGAAACCCTCCTTATCCACATTGGTGCGGGAGGACTTTTCTTTATTGGGAACCCGTACTGTACATGCCTTAGAAGGCAAGGAGGCCCGGTTAGCTGCGACAGGCTGACCGGCGACGTCAGCATAAGCACGCTGGCGTGACGTAGAAACGTGAGGCGGCCGCACGCGCGGGGGGCGCGCGGGCGGTGGAGCGGCGGGTGCGGCACCTTTTACAGTGTCAGCAACACGCAAATTATCAGACTCGGCGTTAATAGCAGAAGCAGGCCGGTCGTTCGCCTTCTCCTTTTGCTGCAGAAAGGCGAGGAAATCGTTCGCGACGGGTTGACTCTGATTGGAGGCACTCATCGCGTCGATTCGCAAGCAGCGGCCGGGCCGCGCTAATGTCGAATTAATATTTAATTTTTATTACTCATTACTGCGTCTATGTCCCTTGGCGAACTGAACGCGACTCACACACACATGCGTTTAGGATACTTTGTCTTACACAACAATCATGTCAACACCGAACAGCATCCAACGACAACAAGTCGATTATCATAAGTTATACAACGCAACGATCGCCTGAGATGCACACTCAGAGTTTTGCGATTGGAATTAGAACGTATGGTTATTTGAACACGGAACACGAGTGACCCATAGTTTTTACGACTGAAATGTTCGTACACAATTCAACGTCGTAGTGAACCATTTCCTGCCCACGCGCCTGCCTATTTACCGTTATTTTTATACCGATATGCTCTTGCTTACAATTTACAAGTCCCGCTGACTCACCTGATGGAACATGATGGCCACGGGCGAGTAGTTGTCGACGCGCAGCGGCGGCGGCGCGCTGTCGGCGTGCGTCAGCACCACGAACAGCGTGGCGCCCTGCGCCACCACCTCCACGCGCAGGAACACGTAGCCGCCGCCCCCGCCGTTCTCTCTGTACACACACACGTTTACTCTTCAAAAGACATCGATCAAGCGTATGATGGGTTTAAAAGTTTACGTAAAGCAGTAGACGGTCACCAACACTCCAGTCACCACATAGTTTTTTTTTTAATTATTATTTATGGTCCACAAATTGTATAATACAAAATTATCATAACTTAATTTATAATGTAGGTATCGGTTACATTTTTGTACACCCTAAAAGCACACAGCATTAAAATAGTAAATAAAGAAAACAGTTCAAAATAACTTAGAACTCATTAATCATAATTTGCAGACCACATTTTAGATACATAAATTTTTAAAAGGGTATAAACGTAAAAAAATTTAAATATCAGTAATTTCGAAACAAACTGTTGAGGTGTACAGGTTGGAGAGGTAGTATGATAGGGTATAGTTCGAATCTCATTTGTTAAGCGAATCCCATTAGCTTTGTACCCGATGAACAATACTCATTATCTGTATTGTTAACGGTGGCCACAGCTGCCACTTCGAAATGTAAGGCGTTATAAGTGCAAATTACTTTTACACTAAATTAGTCTTTAAATCAAACGAAATAAGGTTTACTCTTAAACAAAGAGAACACAGATGTTGGTCACTTCGTAAGTGAAAGAGCAGTTAAGTTCCTATCGATGCTTATAATGACAATAGAATGACAATTCGCTCAACCAAAAGGATTATTTCTTTACCTGCAGGCGACGTGCGCGGCGCGCGTGTCGTCGACGCGCAGGCCGCCGGACCAGGCGGTGCGCGCGCCGCCGGCCGCCAGCACGCGCGCGCACAGCAGCCGCGGCCGCTCCCAGCGCGCCCAGTGCCACGGCAGGTAGTATGGTAGGGTACCTGCAGGCGACGTGCGCGGCGCGCGTGTCGTCGACGCGCAGGCCGCCGGACCAGGCGGTGCGCGCGCCGCCGGCCGCCAGCACGCGCGCGCACAGCAGCCGCGGCCGCTCCCAGCGCGCCCAGTGCCACGGCAGGTAGTATGGTAGGGTACCTGCAGGCGACGTGCGCGGCGCGCGTGTCGTCGACGCGCAGGCCGCCGGACCAGGCGGTGCGCGCGCCGCCGGCCGCCAGCACGCGCGCGCACAGCAGCCGCGGCCGCTCCCAGCGCGCCCAGTGCCACGGCAGGTAGTATGGTAGGGTACCTGCAGGCGACGTGCGCGGCGCGCGTGTCGTCGACGCGCAGGCCGCCGGACCAGGCGGTGCGCGCGCCGCCGGCCGCCAGCACGCGCGCGCACAGCAGGCGCGGCCGCTCCCAGCGCGCCCAGTGCCACGGCAGGTAGTATGGTAGGGTACCTGCAGGCGACGTGCGCGGCGCGCGTGTCGTCGACGCGCAGGCCGCCGGACCAGGCGGTGCGCGCGCCGCCGGCCGCCAGCACGCGCGCGCACAGCAGGCGCGGCCGCTCCCAGCGCGCCCAGTGCCACGGCAGGTAGTATGGTAGGGTACCTGCAGGCGACGTGCGCGGCGCGCGTGTCGTCGACGCGCAGGCCGCCGGACCAGGCGGTGCGCGCGCCGCCGGCCGCCAGCACGCGCGCGCACAGCAGGCGCGGCCGCTCCCAGCGCGCCCAGTGCCACGGCAGGTAGTATGGTAGGGTACCTGCAGGCGACGTGCGCGGCGCGCGTGTCGTCGACGCGCAGGCCGCCGGACCAGGCGGTGCGCGCGCCGCCGGCCGCCAGCATGCGCGCGCACAGCAGGCGCGGCCGCTCCCAGCGCGCCCAGTGCCACGGCAGGTAGTATGGTAGGGTACCTGCAGGCGACGTGCGCGGCGCGCGTGTCGTCGACGCGCAGGCCGCCGGACCAGGCGGTGCGCGCGCCGCCGGCCGCCAGCACGCGCGCGCACAGCAGCCGCGGCCGCTCCCAGCGCGCCCAGTGCCACGGCAGGTAGTATGGTAGGGTACCTGCAGGCGACGTGCGCGGCGCGCGTGTCGTCGACGCGCAGGCCGCCGGACCAGGCGGTGCGCGCGCCGCCGGCCGCCAGCACGCGCGCGCACAGCAGGCGCGGCCGCTCCCAGCGCGCCCAGTGCCACGGCAGGTAGTATGGTAGGGTACCTGCAGGCGACGTGCGCGGCGCGCGTGTCGTCGACGCGCAGGCCGCCGGACCAGGCGGTGCGCGCGCCGCCGGCCGCCAGCACGCGCGCGCACAGCAGGCGCGGCCGCTCCCAGCGCGCCCAGTGCCACGGCAGGTAGCAGCCCGCCACCGCCGACACGTGCGTCGCGCACGCGCCCGGGTCGTTCTGCGACATGCCTCTATTAGGTACCAGAGTAATACACACGGACCTATCCTAATATTTTTAAATTGTGACATACAAACTTTACGCGGCTTTCCATTGTCCTAGATTGTAAAATCTGTCACACAATAAGCCCCGTATGTCTAAATGTTACTAAAATGTCATTAACAGAGGCGAATGGAGAACCATCGCGAATGCAGCGAAACTAAACAGTTCATTAATCACGACCGCTCTGCAAAAAAGTGCTCGACTGAGGAGAGCATATTTATCCGACAAAATGAAAAAAAAAAAAACACATTATTACAAAATGGAAGTTACAATCTAATAAATTTAGCATCTTGTGAAAACAAACACAGTTCTAATGGGGGTTATTCGAGGCTAAATTTTTCAGGCCTTACCAGTGTTGTAGCAGTACACTTCTGCGCAAACTGCAAGTGGTAAGGGGTATTATTGTGGAGCTGGTAGCGCGGCGTGAGCGTGGCGATGTTGGTGTGCCGGTAGCGGCCGCGGCCGGCGCGCACCGACACCCCGATGCAGTACACTTTGTCGCCGGCCGCGAGCTTCTTCACCGCCGTGCCGGGGCCCAGCCCGAACGGGGAGCACCACTGGGGAAAACGTTGCGTTGTAATTGAGTTGATTCAACGAAGCTATAAAAAGAGCCATATATCAAACTCGACCTATTTCAGACGACTCTATTTTAGTGGGAACGCCCGATGAAATAAAAAAAAATATAGAAAAATTAAGAATCTCGGGATAAGAATTTTTTCCGCTATATGATAGACAAACTAGGGACACAGAATACTGCCAATGACGTATAAGCGTTTAGTTTGAGACCCAATTGCTACAGACTGTACCTCCTGCGCGGGCGCCACGGAGGAGCCGAGCCGGGCCGCCAGCGTGGGCCCGCCGTCGGCCTCGGCGAAGGCGAACAGCAGCGGCGCCACCATGCGCGCCAGCTCGTGCTCCGGCCCTGTCCTACAGACTGTACCTCCTGCGCGGGCGCTACGGAGGAGCCGAGCCGGGCCGCCAGCGTGGGCCCGCCGTCGGCCTCGGCGAAGGCGAACAGCAGCGGCGCCACCATGCGCGCCAGCTCGTGCTCCGGCCCTGTCCTACAGACTGTACCTCCTGCGCGGGCGCTACGGAGGAGCCGAGCCGGGCCGCCAGCGTGGGCCCGCCGTCGGCCTCGGCGAAGGCGAACAGCAGCGGCGCCACCATGCGCGCCAGCTCGTGCTCCGGCCCTGTCCTACAGACTGTACCTCCTGCGCGGGCGCCACGGAGGAGCCGAGCCGGGCCGCCAGCGTGGGCCCGCCGTCGGCCTCGGCGAAGGCGAACAGCAGCGGCGCCACCATGCGCGCCAGCTCGTGCTCCGGCCCTGTCCTACAGACTGTACCTCCTGCGCGGGCGCTACGGAGGAGCCGAGCCGGGCCGCCAGCGTGGGCCGGCCGTCGGCCTCGGCGAAGGCGAACAGCAGCGGCGCCACCATGCGCGCCAGCTCGTGCTCCGGCCCTGTCCTACAGACTGTACCTCCTGCGCGGGCGCTACGGAGGAGCCGAGCCGGGCCGCCAGCGTGGGCCCGCCGTCGGCCTCGGCGAAGGCGAACAGCAGCGGCGCCACCATGCGCGCCAGCTCGTGCTCCGGCCCTGTCCTACAGACTGTACCTCCTGCGCGGGCGCTACGGAGGAGCCGAGCCGGGCCGCCAGCGTGGGCCCGCCGTCGGCCTCGGCGAAGGCGAACAGCAGCGGCGCCACCATGCGCGCCAGCTCGTGCTCCGGCCCTGTCCCACAGACTGTACCTCCTGCGCGGGCGCTACGGAGGAGCCGAGCCGGGCCGCCAGCGTGGGCCCGCCGTCGGCCTCGGCGAAGGCGAACAGCAGCGGCGCCACCATGCGCGCCAGCTCGTGCTCCGGCCCTGTCCTACAGACTGTACCTCCTGCGCGGGCGCTACGGAGGAGCCGAGCCGGGCCGCCAGCGTGGGCCCGCCGTCGGCCTCGGCGAAGGCGAACAGCAGCGGCGCCACCATGCGCGCCAGCTCGTGCTCCGGCCCTGTCCTACAGACTGTACCTCCTGCGCGGGCGCCACGGAGGAGCCGAGCCGGGCCGCCAGCGTGGGCCCGCCGTCGGCCTCGGCGAAGGCGAACAGCAGCGGCGCCACCATGCGCGCCAGCTCGTGCTCCGGCCCTGTCCTACAGACTGTACCTCCTGCGCGGGCGCTACGGAGGAGCCGAGCCGGGCCGCCAGCGTGGGCCCGCCGTCGGCCTCGGCGAAGGCGAACAGCAGCGGCGCCACCATGCGCGCCAGCTCGTGCTCCGGCCCTGTCCTACAGACTGTACCTCCTGCGCGGGCGCTACGGAGGAGCCGAGCCGGGCCGCCAGCGTGGGCCCGCCGTCGGCCTCGGCGAAGGCGAACAGCAGCGGCGCCACCATGCGCGCCAGCTCGTGCTCCGGCCCTGTCCTACAGACTGTACCTCCTGCGCGGGCGCCACGGAGGAGCCGAGCCGGGCCGCCAGCGTGGGCCCGCCGTCGGCCTCGGCGAAGGCGAACAGCAGCGGCGCCACCATGCGCGCCAGCTCGTGCTCCGGCCCTGTCCTACAGACTGTACCTCCTGCGCGGGCGCCACGGAGGAGCCGAGCCGGGCCGCCAGCGTGGGCCCGCCGTCGGCCTCGGCGAAGGCGAACAGCAGCGGCGCCACCATGCGCGCCAGCTCGTGCTCCGGCCCTGTCCTACAGACTGTACCTCCTGCGCGGGCGCCACGGAGGAGCCGAGCCGGGCCGCCAGCGTGGGCCCGCCGTCGGCCTCGGCGAAGGCGAACAGCAGCGGCGCCACCATGCGCGCCAGCTCGTGCTCCGGCCCTGTCCTACAGACTGTACCTCCTGCGCGGGCGCCACGGAGGAGCCGAGCCGGGCCGCCAGCGTGGGCCCGCCGTCGGCCTCGGCGAAGGCGAACAGCAGCGGCGCCACCATGCGCGCCAGCTCGTGCTCCGGCCCTGTCCTACAGACTGTACCTCCTGCGCGGGCGCCACGGAGGAGCCGAGCCGGGCCGCCAGCGTGGGCCCGCCGTCGGCCTCGGCGAAGGCGAACAGCAGCGGCGCCACCATGCGCGCCAGCTCGTGCTCCGGCCCTGTCCTACAGACTGTACCTCCTGCGCGGGCGCCACGGAGGAGCCGAGCCGGGCCGCCAGCGTGGGCCCGCCGTCGGCCTCGGCGAAGGCGAACAGCAGCGGCGCCACCATGCGCGCCAGCTCGTGCTCCGGCCCTGTCCTACAGACTGTACCTCCTGCGCGGGCGCCACGGAGGAGCCGAGCCGGGCCGCCAGCGTGGGCCCGCCGTCGGCCTCGGCGAAGGCGAACAGCAGCGGCGCCACCATGCGCGCCAGCTCGTGCTCCGGCCCTGTCCTACAGACTGTACCTCCTGCGCGGGCGCCACGGAGGAGCCGAGCCGGGCCGCCAGCGTGGGCCCGCCGTCGGCCTCGGCGAAGGCGAACAGCAGCGGCGCCACCATGCGCGCCAGCTCGTGCTCCGGCCCTGTCCTACAGACTGTACCTCCTGCGCGGGCGCCACGGAGGAGCCGAGCCGGGCCGCCAGCGTGGGCCCGCCGTCGGCCTCGGCGAAGGCGAACAGCAGCGGCGCCACCATGCGCGCCAGCTCGTGCTCCGGCCCTGTCCTACAGACTGTACCTCCTGCGCGGGCGCTACGGAGGAGCCGAGCCGGGCCGCCAGCGTGGGCCCGCCGTCGGCCTCGGCGAAGGCGAACAGCAGCGGCGCCACCATGCGCGCCAGCTCGTGCTCCGGCCCTGTCCTACAGACTGTACCTCCTGCGCGGGCGCCACGGAGGAGCCGAGCCGGGCCGCCAGCGTGGGCCCGCCGTCGGCCTCGGCGAAGGCGAACAGCAGCGGCGCCACCATGCGCGCCAGCTCGTGCTCCGGCCCTGTCCTACAGACTGTACCTCCTGCGCGGGCGCCACGGAGGAGCCGAGCCGGGCCGCCAGCGTGGGCCCGCCGTCGGCCTCGGCGAAGGCGAACAGCAGCGGCGCCACCATGCGCGCCAGCTCGTGCTCCGGCCCTGTCCTACAGACTGTACCTCCTGCGCGGGCGCCACGGAGGAGCCGAGCCGGGCCGCCAGCGTGGGCCCGCCGTCGGCCTCGGCGAAGGCGAACAGCAGCGGCGCCACCATGCGCGCCAGCTCGTGCTCCGGCCCTGTCCTACAGACTGTACCTCCTGCGCGGGCGCCACGGAGGAGCCGAGCCGGGCCGCCAGCGTGGGCCCGCCGTCGGCCTCGGCGAAGGCGAACAGCAGCGGCGCCACCATGCGCGCCAGCTCGTGCTCCGGCCCTGTCCTACAGACTGTACCTCCTGCGCGGGCGCCACGGAGGAGCCGAGCCGGGCCGCCAGCGTGGGCCCGCCGTCGGCCTCGGCGAAGGCGAACAGCAGCGGCGCCACCATGCGCGCCAGCTCGTGCTCCGGCCCTGTCCTACAGACTGTACCTCCTGCGCGGGCGCCACGGAGGAGCCGAGCCGGGCCGCCAGCGTGGGCCCGCCGTCGGCCTCGGCGAAGGCGAACAGCAGCGGCGCCACCATGCGCGCCAGCTCGTGCTCCGGCCCTGTCCTACAGACTGTACCTCCTGCGCGGGCGCCACGGAGGAGCCGAGCCGGGCCGCCAGCGTGGGCCCGCCGTCGGCCTCGGCGAAGGCGAACAGCAGCGGCGCCACCATGCGCGCCAGCTCGTGCTCCGGCCCTGTCCTACAGACTGTACCTCCTGCGCGGGCGCCACGGAGGAGCCGAGCCGGGCCGCCAGCGTGGGCCCGCCGTCGGCCTCGGCGAAGGCGAACAGCAGCGGCGCCACCATGCGCGCCAGCTCGTGCTCCGGCCCTGTCCTACAGACTGTACCTCCTGCGCGGGCGCCACGGAGGAGCCGAGCCGGGCCGCCAGCGTGGGCCCGCCGTCGGCCTCGGCGAAGGCGAACAGCAGCGGCGCCACCATGCGCGCCAGCTCGTGCTCCGGCCCTGTCCTACAGACTGTACCTCCTGCGCGGGCGCCACGGAGGAGCCGAGCCGGGCCGCCAGCGTGGGCCCGCCGTCGGCCTCGGCGAAGGCGAACAGCAGCGGCGCCACCATGCGCGCCAGCTCGTGCTCCGGCCCTGTCCTACAGACTGTACCTCCTGCGCGGGCGCCACGGAGGAGCCGAGCCGGGCCGCCAGCGTGGGCCCGCCGTCGGCCTCGGCGAAGGCGAACAGCAGCGGCGCCACCATGCGCGCCAGCTCGTGCTCCGGCCCTGTCCTACAGACTGTACCTCCTGCGCGGGCGCCACGGAGGAGCCGAGCCGGGCCGCCAGCGTGGGCCCGCCGTCGGCCTCGGCGAAGGCGAACAGCAGCGGCGCCACCATGCGCGCCAGCTCGTGCTCCGGCCCTGTCCTACAGACTGTACCTCCTGCGCGGGCGCCACGGAGGAGCCGAGCCGGGCCGCCAGCGTGGGCCCGCCGTCGGCCTCGGCGAAGGCGAACAGCAGCGGCGCCACCATGCGCGCCAGCTCGTGCTCCGGCCCTGTCCTACAGACTGTACCTCCTGCGCGGGCGCTACGGAGGAGCCGAGCCGGGCCGCCAGCGTGGGCCCGCCGTCGGCCTCGGCGAAGGCGAACAGCAGCGGCGCCACCATGCGCGCCAGCTCGTGCTCCGGCCCTGTCCTACAGACTGTACCTCCTGCGCGGGCGCCACGGAGGAGCCGAGCCGGGCCGCCAGCGTGGGCCCGCCGTCGGCCTCGGCGAAGGCGAACAGCAGCGGCGCCACCATGCGCGCCAGCTCGTGCTCCGGCCCTGTCCTACAGACTGTACCTCCTGCGCGGGCGCCACGGAGGAGCCGAGCCGGGCCGCCAGCGTGGGCCCGCCGTCGGCCTCGGCGAAGGCGAACAGCAGCGGCGCCACCATGCGCGCCAGCTCGTGCTCCGGCCCTGTCCTACAGACTGTACCTCCTGCGCGGGCGCCACGGAGGAGCCGAGCCGGGCCGCCAGCGTGGGCCCGCCGTCGGCCTCGGCGAAGGCGAACAGCAGCGGCGCCACCATGCGCGCCAGCTCGTGCTCCGGCCCTGTCCTACAGACTGTACCTCCTGCGCGGGCGCCACGGAGGAGCCGAGCCGGGCCGCCAGCGTGGGCCCGCCGTCGGCCTCGGCGAAGGCGAACAGCAGCGGCGCCACCATGCGCGCCAGCTCGTGCTCCGGCCCTGTCCTACAGACTGTACCTCCTGCGCGGGCGCCACGGAGGAGCCGAGCCGGGCCGCCAGCGTGGGCCCGCCGTCGGCCTCGGCGAAGGCGAACAGCAGCGGCGCCACCATGCGCGCCAGCTCGTGCTCCGGCCCTGTCCTACAGACTGTACCTCCTGCGCGGGCGCCACGGAGGAGCCGAGCCGGGCCGCCAGCGTGGGCCCGCCGTCGGCCTCGGCGAAGGCGAACAGCAGCGGCGCCACCATGCGCGCCAGCTCGTGCTCCGGCCCTGTCCTACAGACTGTACCTCCTGCGCGGGCGCCACGGAGGAGCCGAGCCGGGCCGCCAGCGTGGGCCCGCCGTCGGCCTCGGCGAAGGCGAACAGCAGCGGCGCCACCATGCGCGCCAGCTCGTGCTCCGGCCCTGTCCTACAGACTGTACCTCCTGCGCGGGCGCCACGGAGGAGCCGAGCCGGGCCGCCAGCGTGGGCCCGCCGTCGGCCTCGGCGAAGGCGAACAGCAGCGGCGCCACCATGCGCGCCAGCTCGTGCTCCGGCCCTGTCCTACAGACTGTACCTCCTGCGCGGGCGCCACGGAGGAGCCGAGCCGGGCCGCCAGCGTGGGCCCGCCGTCGGCCTCGGCGAAGGCGAACAGCAGCGGCGCCACCATGCGCGCCAGCTCGTGCTCCGGCCCTGTCCTACAGACTGTACCTCCTGCGCGGGCGCCACGGAGGAGCCGAGCCGGGCCGCCAGCGTGGGCCCGCCGTCGGCCTCGGCGAAGGCGAACAGCAGCGGCGCCACCATGCGCGCCAGCTCGTGCTCCGGCCCTGTCCTACAGACTGTACCTCCTGCGCGGGCGCCACGGAGGAGCCGAGCCGGGCCGCCAGCGTGGGCCCGCCGTCGGCCTCGGCGAAGGCGAACAGCAGCGGCGCCACCATGCGCGCCAGCTCGTGCTCCGGCCCTGTCCTACAGACTGTACCTCCTGCGCGGGCGCCACGGAGGAGCCGAGCCGGGCCGCCAGCGTGGGCCCGCCGTCGGCCTCGGCGAAGGCGAACAGCAGCGGCGCCACCATGCGCGCCAGCTCGTGCTCCGGCCCTGTCCTACAGACTGTACCTCCTGCGCGGGCGCCACGGAGGAGCCGAGCCGGGCCGCCAGCGTGGGCCCGCCGTCGGCCTCGGCGAAGGCGAACAGCAGCGGCGCCACCATGCGCGCCAGCTCGTGCTCCGGCCCTGTCCTACAGACTGTACCTCCTGCGCGGGCGCCACGGAGGAGCCGAGCCGGGCCGCCAGCGTGGGCCCGCCGTCGGCCTCGGCGAAGGCGAACAGCAGCGGCGCCACCATGCGCGCCAGCTCGTGCTCCGGCCCTGTCCTACAGACTGTACCTCCTGCGCGGGCGCCACGGAGGAGCCGAGCCGGGCCGCCAGCGTGGGCCCGCCGTCGGCCTCGGCGAAGGCGAACAGCAGCGGCGCCACCATGCGCGCCAGCTCGTGCTCCGGCCCTGTCCTACAGACTGTACCTCCTGCGCGGGCGCCACGGAGGAGCCGAGCCGGGCCGCCAGCGTGGGCCCGCCGTCGGCCTCGGCGAAGGCGAACAGCAGCGGCGCCACCATGCGCGCCAGCTCGTGCTCCGGCCCTGTCCTACAGACTGTACCTCCTGCGCGGGCGCCACGGAGGAGCCGAGCCGGGCCGCCAGCGTGGGCCCGCCGTCGGCCTCGGCGAAGGCGAACAGCAGCGGCGCCACCATGCGCGCCAGCTCGTGCTCCGGCCCTGTCCTACAGACTGTACCTCCTGCGCGGGCGCCACGGAGGAGCCGAGCCGGGCCGCCAGCGTGGGCCCGCCGTCGGCCTCGGCGAAGGCGAACAGCAGCGGCGCCACCATGCGCGCCAGCTCGTGCTCCGGCCCTGTCCTACAGACTGTACCTCCTGCGCGGGCGCTACGGAGGAGCCGAGCCGGGCCGCCAGCGTGGGCCCGCCGTCGGCCTCGGCGAAGGCGAACAGCAGCGGCGCCACCATGCGCGCCAGCTCGTGCTCCGGCCCTGTCCTACAGACTGTACCTCCTGCGCGGGCGCTACGGAGGAGCCGAGCCGGGCCGCCAGCGTGGGCCCGCCGTCGGCCTCGGCGAAGGCGAACAGCAGCGGCGCCACCATGCGCGCCAGCTCGTGCTCCGGCCCTGTCCTACAGACTGTACCTCCTGCGCGGGCGCTACGGAGGAGCCGAGCCGGGCCGCCAGCGTGGGCCCGCCGTCGGCCTCGGCGAAGGCGAACAGCAGCGGCGCCACCATGCGCGCCAGCTCGTGCTCCGGCCCTGTCCAACAGACTGTACCTCCTGCGCGGGCGCTACGGAGGAGCCGAGCCGGGCCGCCAGCGTGGGCCCGCCGTCGGCCTCGGCGAAGGCGAACAGCAGCGGCGCCACCATGCGCGCCAGCTCGTGCTCCGGCCCCTGCCCCGCGGCGGCGGCGGCTGCGCCCTCCGCGCGGAACACCACCGGCAGCCCCGTGCGGTTCACCAGCCAGTACGCAGCGCTGATCGAAATCTGCACATGAACAAACAAATAGGGATATTGAATGCAAGCGCAGTCTGCCTCGCGCAATAGCTTATCGTTACAAGTTCTTCTCGTATCTCACCAGGTTAAATACACACGAATTGTCCAAGATTTTTTCTAAGGTCTTTTCAGTTTTCCTCTCGGCATCCGCAATTCTAATATTTCTAATTCTCACCTTAAGCCTTCAACCATTTCCGAGGTCCCCCAACATTGCCTAAGTGGTCTCAGTGAAATTGACGGCGATGAATTGTAAGTTTTGTAGTACAGCTTTCGGTAACCGGGGTCCAGTTCCTGTTATCTTTGATCCGTGCTATGGGGGACGCCGCGCCATCACACACACTTGACGATTTCCTCCAGCTTCATCCTAAAATTATGTTTTCCCTAAGCGCCTGCAACATCTATGGAACCTTTGAAATTTCCCTCTCCTGAAACATCGACCGATTTCGCACCTTTCCAGTTCCCACAACTTCTGCATGTCACCGGTGAGCTTAATAACAATACGGTTCAATTATGTTAAGCTTGAACCGTCCCGTGCAAATTGTGAAGCATCCGAACCTAAATCCTTCCAGCTTGCTAACCTTAATGCCGTCGGTCGGCTTGACGGCGACGCGCGCGTTGAGGTACAGTCTCCGGCCCCAGCTGTCCTTGAGCTTGAGTCGCGCGCTGAAGGACGCCGCGCCCGCGCCGCCCACGCTCAGCGTTGTCGACCAGCCGAAGCCTTCCAGCTTCACGCTCAGCTCCACGCCTTCCTCCACGTTCACCTAAAATACGAAACGAAATGATAAAACAAACTTGTAGGAATTTTAGCAAAGGAAAAAATCACCGTGACGTGAATTAAGACAGGAATTCTCTAATGACTTCTTGCGTGCATGATTTTAAAACGTAATCGATAAATAAGTAAAAAATACCGGATTATATCGCGTATTATGCACCTGCATTCCCTTCCCTTCTTTCTACGCCTTAGATCGATTATGGTGTGGGCTGTGCGCCGCAAGGGCCATCGGTATAATACGCGCGAGGCGCAGGCGTCAATTTTCTGCCGCAGAAGATGTCCTAGATTAATTGTAAGCCCACAAGTGGGCGTGATTACCTCGTGGAAGGGCCTGGTGTCGGCGGGCGGCAGCGCGCCGTGCACGCCCTGCGCGTCGAGGCCGGCGCAGCGGTAGTGCAGCTCCAGCGGCAGCAGGTTCTCCAGCCGCAGCGCCGGCACCAGCGTCAGCGCGTGCCCCGCCGCGCCCAGCCCCGCCGGGCCCGTCGCAGGGAAGCGCTGCCGCACGATCACCGCGCAGAACCTGACCACGAATCGATTTTGTCAACTACCAAAAACGTATTTAAGATCGGACCACTGGAAAAATACTCGTTACGACAGATTTGGGGATTAATACGCGTAACCCCAGCGACAACACTGCTTCCATGATTACTGGACAGACTAGTTCAGAGCAACAATACCTGTAGACGTGTAGCGGCGGCGCGCGGCACTCGCAGTGCTGCAGCCGGTGGTCCCTGGTGCTGCGCCAGTCGACCCTCGCGGGCGCGGGCGGGCCGCACGCGGCGCGCAGCACGGGCCGCACGCACACGGCGCCGGGCGCGTGCCACAGAGCAACCAACAATACCTGTAGACGTGTAGCGGCGGCGCGCGGCACTCGCAGTGCTGCAGCCGGTGGTCCCTGGTGCTGCGCCAGTCGACCCTCGCGGGCGCGGGCGGGCCGCACGCGGCGCGCAGCACGGGCCGCACGCACACGGCGCCGGGCGCGTGCCACAGAGCAACCAACAATACCTGTAGACGTGTAGCGGCGGCGCGCGGCACTCGCAGTGCTGCAGCCGGTGGTCCCTGGTGCTGCGCCAGTCGACCCTCGCGGGCGCGGGCGGGCCGCACGCGGCGCGCAGCACGGGCCGCACGCACACGGCGCCGGGCGCGTGCCACAGAGCAACCAACAATACCTGTAGACGTGTAGCGGCGGCGCGCGGCACTCGCAGTGCTGCAGCCGGTGGTCCCTGGTGCTGCGCCAGTCGACCCTCGCGGGCGCGGGCGGGCCGCACGCGGCGCGCAGCACGGGCCGCACGCACACGGCGCCGGGCGCGTGCCACAGAGCAACCAACAATACCTGTAGACGTGTAGCGGCGGCGCGCGGCACTCGCAGTGCTGCAGCCGGTGGTCCCTGGTGCTGCGCCAGTCGACCCTCGCGGGCGCGGGCGGGCCGCACGCGGCGCGCAGCACGGGCCGCACGCACACGGCGCCGGGCGCGTGCCACAGCGGCGCCGCCCAGCCCGCGCCCGCCGCCACCTGCGACCAGCGCCCGCCGCCGCTGCCGCCCGACCACTGACCTGCCGACGACGGATATATCACGATGGGAACCGTTTATCGACGGTCACCAGCCGCGGCTTGGGATATGAGTTGAAAGAGAACTCTTATCTAGAGCCGTTTAACCCTTCGACGGTCAGTAGTCACTAACAACCAATCGAAATGTAAGACTGTTTGTGAAAGTATTGTGTACAGTGAACATCAGTGACTGTTCAAGATTAAATCTCGTCATCATGTGCCATTTTAATACTAGTCGACACAACGATTACTTAAAACCGGCTAACTTTAACTAACTAACACACCGGGTAAGAGCATGTCGGGCAGTGCTCAGTGTAGGGTTCCGTAGCTCAAATATCTCATTTTTATTGCGGGAGGCTCCTCCCTCCGAGCCCCCCTTAATAAGACAGTCACCTGAGTTGACTTTATAGAATCAGAAGCTAAGCTTTCTTGTTTCCGTTCGTCATTGTTCTTTATTTTATTGTGCGGGGGCTCCGCCCCCCGAGCCCCCCGTCTCTGATACTCATCGTCACCTCATTTGACGTCATTGAATCAGAAGCTAAGCTTTCTTGTTTCCGTTCGTCATTGTTCTTTATTTGATTGTGCGGGGGCTCCGCCCCTCGAGCCCCCCGTCTGTGATACTCATCGTCACCTCATTTGACGTCATTGAATCAGAAGCTAAGCTTTCTTGTTTCCGTTCGTCATTGTTCTTTATTTTATTGTGCGGGGGCTCCGCCCCTCGAGCCCCCCGTCTGTGATACTCATCGTCACCTCATTTGACGTCATTGAATCAGAAGCTAAGCTTTCTTGTTTCCGTTCGTCATTGTTCTTTATTTTATTGTGCGGGGGCTCCGCCCCCCGAGCCCCCCGTCTCTGATACTCATCGTCACCTCATTTGACGTCATTGAATAAGAAGCTAAGCTTTCTTGTTTCCGTTCATCGTTGTGTTTTTTATTTCATTGTTCCCTCCTTTATAAAGCCTGACCAGAAATATATGAGGATTGTCCAGAGAGCGCTATTTATAATATTTATATGGCAACAATTTTGCAACCAATCGCAACCGCACTATAATGACATTAGTTTAAATACCTGTCAGTTCCTATGGTAACCTCGTAATATCATTTAATGGTGTAGTAAAGACGTGTACACTTTATTTATAATATTACAGGCATTACCCATCTTCTCGTCAGTTGATTTCATAGAATCGGCAGCTAAGCTGTCTTGTTTTCGTTCGTCGTTGTTCTTTATTTTATTGTGCGGGGCTCCAACCCCTTGAGCCCCCCTTCTTCTATACACGACGAATCCTCAGTTTATTTCACAGAATCAGAAGACAAGCTATTTCGTTTCAGTTTTTTCACAAACCTGTATTTGCTACCTGCTATACACAACTAACAACATCGTTAGAGTGATTTTCTATGGGATTTTTACTTCTATGAGTACATTTATAAGTTGGTTGACTATTACTCGAAAATTTATGTGACCTTTCTCGGTGTGATAATTTTGCTTTTAAATGAATTGTTTATTCTACTACTGTGCATCTTTTTCACGTACCTTAAGCGTACCACTTAGCCGCTAGAGGGGAGGTACACTCGGCTCTAACAAAATGAGCACTTTCAAGCGCAAAATTTTACAAACGCGTCTCTCAATTGAAAAAATATTTTTATAACTTGACTTAGTTTTGAAAGACCTATTCATCGATATCCCACACCTTGACATAGACCGAGAAAAAATTACATCCCCAATTTACATGTAGTACCTAGTATGAGAAACAAAAAAAAAGTTTTCCCTAAATATTATTTTACCATTTTGTCAGCGTGATTAATATATATATCCATGCCAAATTGCAGATTTTTAGAAGGAACAGTCTCTAAGCTAAACGGCGGACAGGCAGACAGACGGACATGGCGAAACTATAAGGGTTCCTTGTTGACTACGGAACCCTAAAAACGATCTCATTCAATTATACATCAGGTACGACACGCCTCATACTCTTACCGTTACACCCTGGCTACAGCTTACATACAACGAAATCGATAGAACTTTAACAACGCGTGAAGCAACAACAACTGTTGACAAACTAATAACACACGTACAGTCCGACCAAAAAGAGTAGGAATTAAAAAGTGGCAATACTGTAGTGTCCTCCCTTTCTAATCAATATAAGAAAACGGGGACGACACTACAGTATTGCCACTTTTTAATTTTTACTCTTTTTGGTCGCACTGTAATTGAACGCTAAATACCCACATACTTATTACGCAATTCGATCTGTTACTCTACTCTGTTACGATATATTTCAATTTCACAATATCTAAGTTCGCTAGAAATTCGCTAAACATTTCCTATACAAAGACACTTTGATCTACGCTTTTGACAGCACATCAAGCGCAAGAATGCCTCGCAAACTGAGGCCGTTGAGCGATTATCGCAAAAAAATGCATCGGTTTATAAACAATAAATTCTGTTGAACGTAGATGAAACGTCGAGTACAGTGCTGAGCTGAGATACCGCAGTAGACAGGGTGTAACGCGGGCGCTAGATGGCGCTCGGCGCGCCACACGCAGCCGGCGAGCGCGCGCGCCCGCGCCAGCGCCGCGCCCGCCGCGCGCGCGCGCCACGCCGCGCCCGCCGCGCAGCCCGCCCACGTGCTCAGCGACCACTGGTCTGCACACTCCACTGTTACTTTTGCGAACTTAAATCGTAGCTACTGTAAACATTGTGCCTCAAGACGAAAGTCTTCTACCAATGTGTGTTACCAGTGATGACTTACGGCACCGAAACGTGGTCTTTCACTATCGGCCTCATCTCAAAGCTCAAAGTCGCTCAACGAGCAATGGAGAGGGCTATGCTCGGGGTGTCTCTACGTGATCGAATCAGAAATGAGGAAATCCGTAGACGAACTAACGTGACCGATATAGCTCACCGGATTAGCAAGTTGAAGTGGCAATGGGCAGGCCACATAGCACGCAGAGCAGATGGCCGATGGGGCCGAAAAGTGCTCGAGTGGAGACCTCGGACAAGCAAGCGCAGCGTAAGACGTCCACCTACAAGATGGACAGA
Source organism: Apotomis betuletana (assembly GCA_932273695.1). Taxonomy (NCBI): domain Eukaryota; kingdom Metazoa; phylum Arthropoda; class Insecta; order Lepidoptera; family Tortricidae; genus Apotomis; species Apotomis betuletana. The sequence goes on from OW026305.1 coordinate 756,176, forward strand.
TGACCTTATAAAGGTCGCCGGAAAGCGCTGGATGCAGGTCGCTTCCAACCGGTATATATGGAAGTCCAAAGGGGAGGCCTATGTTCAGCAGTGGACGTCCTATGGCTGAGATGATGATGATGATGATGACTGTAAACATTAAGGGTGAACTCGTACGCACACTTCACGCCAGCGCGGAGACGTGTGTCATCTTTCATGAGAATCGATACTTTACGACGCACCCATCTAGTAGTAGCCTCTTCATGTTTACCTGCGGAGGCGTGCTCCAGGCGCACGTCGACGGGCACGGGCAGGCGGTTCAGCAGCGTCAGCGCCGACCGCACGGTCACCAATTTCCTCGCTGAGCCTTCCAGCGACACCTCGAGTACCAGCCGAGCTTCCGCGCCGGTTTTCTGGTGGAAAACAATCAGAATCCAGCAATATTCTACAAGAGATTTATTTATTTAAGAGGTTCGAAGTAAGCAGTCTCTGATCAACTAGCCTTTGGGAGATGCCACGAACTCGGTTTTATCGGTGAGTGGTGTTACATCCCTAATTTACCTTCTGCGTAGCTGGAAGTCTCCATATTCCTAAGTTTATTATACAAACAATATTTGCGTCCGTACAATTCTTTATTTCTTCATAAAGTAAAACTAACATGACAAGCAACATCAAATATCATCAAAGACAAAGTAGTCGACAGCATAAAACCTCATCATCCCCCCGCAATTCTAATTCACCCCGGAATAAGAATTGTCACAATCATAAAGTTAGAAACAAACTAATAACTATATCTATAACTAAAGTTAAACATTGAAAAATAAATAATTGATAAAACAAACAAGACAAAATACTAACTGCTCAGTATAGGAAGTGATAGTGGTCTTCACTCTAACTCCTTCCCCCCTCAATGTTAAACTTTATTTGTTTTAAATGACAATAAAATGTAGATCAACAATAAACCTCATAATAATTATGATAACACTTTCGGCATACAAATAAACTATTCAATGAAAACCTAGTTTCTCTACAAAATAGTTATGTTTCTGTTTTCCTAAAGCTTTTGTTAAAATGTCTGCAACATTTTCATTCGTGTTCACATACTTTACAATTACTAATCGTTTGCTAATCAAATCTTTAATAAAATGATATTTAATATCAATATGCTTTGACCTCTTACTGTTTTCATTTGACTCCATCAGTTTGATAGCGCTTTGATTATCTACAAGTAACGTTGAGTTTGAAAGACAGTTAAAATCTTGTAACAATCCCTTTAAACTAACTAACTCTGCACACGCTAGAGCCGCAGCTATATATTCAGCTTCGGCTGTTGATAAGGCGACAACGTTTTGTTTTTTACAGAACCAGGCTAACAAATTATTGCCATAGAAGACTACAGAACCACTCATACTTTTTCTGTCTGTTTTGTCGCCTGCCCAGTCAGCATCGGTATAGGCAATCAAGGGACAACTACTATCCTGTTTGTATACCAAACATTTTGATTTGGTGTGTTTTAGATATCGCAAAACACGTTTCGCTGCTTGCCACAGTGACATAGTTGGCTTATCCAAAAATCTACTCAAAAAGGATACTGCGAAGCAAATATCTGGCCTACTTGAAGTAGCTAAGTATAAAAGGCAACCTATGAGCTCACGATATGGTATATCCAAGGTGATACTTCCATTGGCATCAGTAGTGAAATTTACCTCCATTGGTGTCTCCACCCCTTTACAATCTGTCATATTAAATTTATCAAGCAATCTATTTATTGCTGATTCTTGAGAAATCGAGATTGATTCTGAGGTTCTCACAATATCCAATCCTAAGTACGCACTCACCTCTCCAAGGTCCTTCACATTAAATTCCAATTTTAAATATTCATGTGCTTTATTTAGGTTTGTTGCACTTTTAGACATTAAAATGATATCATCAACATACACTAATAAAAATACATCTTCCAAAATATATAAACAAAAATCATGTTTTGATTGTAAAAATCCTTTATCAACTAAAAAGCCATGAAGCCTTTCGTTCCAGCATTTAGGTGCTTGTTTTAACCCATACAGAGATCTTTTTAGTTTTAAATGTATGCCTTTTCCAACTTTAACTCCTAACGGTGGTTTTATATAAACGTCTTCCTTTAAGAACCCGTTTAAAAAAGCCGTTGGAACGTCTAATTGTTTCATGTACATGTCATTTTGTATAGCTTGGCTGAGCATCATACGAATTGTAGGCATACGAGCTACTGGTGAATACACATTAAATAATGTTTCTTCTTGAAACCCTTTCGCCACTAATCGGGCCTTTTTTGTACCATCCTTTTTAGTAGTGAATACCCATTTGGTATCTATAGCCTTTTTATCTTTCGGCAATTCTGATTCTTCCCATGTTTCCAATGATTTCAGCGAATTTAATTCTTTGTCTATTGCGTCTTGCCACTCTTGACCTCTTTCAACAGCTTCTTTGTAAGAACCTGGATCACCCGTACACAAACAGTAGGCGACATGTGTTTCATAATCTTCCAATCTTTTCGGAGGTTTAATAATTCTGCCACTTCTTGTTCTTGTCACATGCTCATTTCTAACATCTTGTCCCTCATTTATGTTCTCTTCAGCACAATCTTCAAACATTTCTTCTGGTTCTATAAATTCCTCATCAACATTCTTATTATCAATGATTACCTCTTCTCTATTTCCATTATCTTGTTCAGGCTCAGTAATCCCATCAGTATGTATGGAATTTGTTTCTGAAATACTTACTCTTAGCCACTCTCGTTCGTTATCAGTCTGCTCACTTTCTTTGTAAACAATATCATTTTCATCGAATCTCACATCTCGTGACACAATTATTTTGTTATTCCTAGGATCCCATAAACTATATCCTGTTCTGCTGTATCCTACCATCCTACACTCACGTGCTCTCTCCGAAAGTTTATCATGTTTAGGTAAGATATATGCCCACGCCTTTGCACCAAATGCACGAAGTTTGTTTAAGTCTCTTGTCCCATACATCATTTCACAAGGAGTCTTGAAATTAATAGCCATAGACGTACAACGGTTCAACTGATAAGCTGCACATTTTACTGCTTCACCCCACAAAGTCTTTGGCAGCATAGTTTCAATAAGCATAGTCCTTGCTTTGTTATACAAACTTCGATTCATTCTCTCTGCAACGCCATTACTAGCTGGTGAATATGGTAAACTATATTCCAAAACTATTCCCTTCTGATCACAAAATTGACGGAGTTTATTGCAAGTGTATTCACCTCCATTATCACACCTAATCCTCTTAACATTTTTCTCAAATTCGTTTTCGTATCGATGGATATAGGTGATAATATTTTGAGCTGCCTCTGATTTCCTTTTTAGCAAGAAAACCACACAAAAGTGTGAAAAATCATCTATTATAGTTTGAAAATAAACTTCACCCTCAATTGTTGGAATGTTGGATGGACCCGCTATATCACTGTGTAACAGTTCTAACACCTGACGTGACCTAGGTTGCTCTAACCTTTTGAATGGTAACCGTGTTGCCTTACCTTTCATACATGCGTTACATACGTTGCTGTTTAGTGGTAGCTGTAGCCTTTGTAAAGTTTTTGTGCTGGTGTGTCCTAAACGTCTGTGCCACAACATGCCATCTGCTGAATGTATAGCCGCGACTACTTCCTCCGTTATAATTTTACCCTGCAAAATATAAAGTTTGCCATTATTATATGCCCATATAATGGACCCATTAAAAAATACAATTTTTGCGTATTCATTCCTAAAAATGATTTCATTTGGTTTTTCTAGCAGCTTCCGTACAGATAGAAGATTATATGCTAACTTTGCTACTATAAGTCCTTCGACAGTAAACTTAACATTACCACATTCAATCGGTAAACTGCCACTTCGATATGCAATCAATTTTTCACCATTAGCTGTGTTAATTTGTACGGGATGTGCTAAGGTTTTTATATTTGTCAAAAATGGTGTATAAATATCAGATATAAAATTTTGTGATGCACCAGAATCCACTACAAAAGAAATTGATTGATCAAATGTTGCCTTACAAGTTAAGTTGAATTCTTCATCAATCATACAGCCCACTTCCTCTATAGTCTCTTCATGAGTTATAATTGCACCGTCCCTTGATGTGTGTGCTCTATTCACACCTCGAGCGCGTCCCTGAATTCTGCCACGACCCCTTCTATACAATTCGCCACCTCGGACAGGAGCACCACGTTGGGAAGTGTAATACTGCCTGTTATGAATATTTTTGCGGCAATATATTGCTTTGTGCCCCTTTTCATTACAATTCCAGCATTCTATGTTAAATGCGTTGTCCTGATTCTTACTTACATCATCTAATCTGATTTCCGCGTCAAGTAAAGCCGTTTTTGTCTTTTCTAAAGTTAAATTTTCGTTCATCGTTTCTAAAGCTGTTGTCACATTGTTATATTTTCCCGGTAATGCGAGTAGTAAATGTACCACTTTGTCTGACTCGTCCATCTTAGACATGACATCGATATCGCTTATTAGCTTGTCAAATTTCAGAAAGAAATCTTGCAATTTCTCACTATCGTCGCATCTCAATTCTATTAATTTCTTTTTTAAATTGTATTTATTCATTACACTTCTTCGATTGAAAATATTTTCTAAAGCGTTTATCATTTGTTTGGCACTTTTGCACCCTTTGACAATTTCTAGAAAGTTATCGCCTATGCACTGTACTATTAGTGATCTCGCTTCTGCATCCTTCTTCTTTTCTTCCACCTTTACATCGTCACAGGCCAATATATCGCTAAGGCCCTTCTCCTCCAACAACAACTCCAATCGAAATTTCCAATTACTAAAATTATTTCCATCTTCTAGACGGTATATAATGTTCTGTATTTTTGCTTGAGCCATATTTAATTTTGAAGCCTTCTGCTCCAACGATAAACCGTCGTTTTAATAAAATTTTACGTAAAACATGAAGTTGTCAAAAAAATATACTATCGAAAATTTTCTCAATTTCTATCCAAATCACTGAAAATTAGGAATATGGGGGAACCCATAACCTGTTACATCCCTAATTTACCTTCTGCGTAGCTGGAAGTCTCCATATTCCTAAGTTTATTATACAAACAATATTTGCGTCCGTACAATTCTTTATTTCTTCATAAAGTAAAACTAACATGACAAGCAACATCAAATATCATCAAAGACAAAGTAGTCGACAGCATAAAACCTCATCAAGTGGCGCGGTGCGTGATACGTATCTCGCTCACTCGTATGGCCTCGGATCTTTCGCTTCTCCTTATAAATCATTTCATTAAAACGCAAATTAAAAACTCATGTTTTGAATTTTCATTACGGATTGAAGGCCGTAGCAGGATAAGGGAAGAAAAAAAAGCCCCTCATGATTAAGAGTTGGTGTTTTTCTATAGTTACTTACATCTAGTAAGTAGTAGAGGTACTATTGTGCCAAGATTTGTTGAAAAATTCTCAGTGGTTCAGCCGGGATAAAAAAAACTCGCATGTATGAAATATGACTTTTCTCTGAAACTATTAAACTTGATGATTCCATACTTTTTTTATTTGATTAATTAAATAGTATTATACCCCTGTCTTTAAAATTTCTATAAATAACACGTAATTAAAAAAAATAAACACGATTCCAACTTAATGCCCCTGCGGGGGTGTGCCTGTCCATTCTGTATGTAAGTATTCTGTGATTGCATTAAGAATCATAGAGAATGAAACGACTCACCGCATGCACGAGCGTCCGGAAGAACACGCCGACTCGGTCGACGCAGACCGGGTCGGGCGGCCCCCAGCCGTCCAATCTGATCGCCAGCTGGTGCAGCACGGCGGCGGCGCGCGTGCCGCGCCCGCGCCGCGCGCTAACGAGGACAAATCGACTCACCGCATGCACGAGCGTCCGGAAGAACACGCCGACTCGGTCGACGCAGACCGGGTCGGGCGGCCCCCAGCCGTCCAATCTGATCGCCAGCTGGTGCAGCACGGCGGCGGCGCGCGTGCCGCGCCCGCGCCGCGCGCTAACGAGGACAAATCGACTCACCGCATGCACGAGCGTCCGGAAGAACACGCCGACTCGGTCGACGCAGACCGGGTCGGGCGGCCCCCAGCCGTCCAATCTGATCGCCAGCTGGTGCAGCACGGCGGCGGCGCGCGTGCCGCGCCCGCGCCGCGCGCTAACGAGGACAAATCGACTCACCGCATGCACGAGCGTCCGGAAGAACACGCCGACTCGGTCGACGCAGACCGGGTCGGGCGGCCCCCAGCCGTCCAATCTGATCGCCAGCTGGTGCAGCACGGCGGCGGCGCGCGTGCCGCGCCCGCGCCGCGCGCTAACGAGGACAAATCGACTCACCGCATGCACGAGCGTCCGGAAGAACACGCCGACTCGGTCGACGCAGACCGGGTCGGGCGGCCCCCAGCCGTCCAATCTGATCGCCAGCTGGTGCAGCACGGCGGCGGCGCGCGTGCCGCGCCCGCGCCGCGCGCTAACGAGGACAAATCGACTCACCGCATGCACGAGCGTCCGGAAGAACACGCCGACTCGGTCGACGCAGACCGGGTCGGGCGGCCCCCAGCCGTCCAATCTGATCGCCAGCTGGTGCAGCACGGCGGCGGCGCGCGTGCCGCGCCCGCGCCGCGCGCTAACGAGGACAAATCGACTCACCGCATGCACGAGCGTCCGGAAGAACACGCCGACTCGGTCGACGCAGACCGGGTCGGGCGGCCCCCAGCCGTCCAATCTGATCGCCAGCTGGTGCAGCACGGCGGCGGCGCGCGTGCCGCGCCCGCGCCGCGCGCTAACGAGGACAAATCGACTCACCGCATGCACGAGCGTCCGGAAGAACACGCCGACTCGGTCGACGCAGACCGGGTCGGGCGGCCCCCAGCCGTCCAATCTGATCGCCAGCTGGTGCAGCACGGCGGCGGCGCGCGTGCCGCGCCCGCGCCGCGCGCTAACGAGGACAAATCGACTCACCGCATGCACGAGCGTCCGGAAGAACACGCCGACTCGGTCGACGCAGACCGGGTCGGGCGGCCCCCAGCCGTCCAATCTGATCGCCAGCTGGTGCAGCACGGCGGCGGCGCGCGTGCCGCGCCCGCGCCGCGCGCCGAACGAGAACGGCTCCGTGTCGCCCGCCCGCACGCCCACCCACGAGTCGTCCGGCCCGCAGCGCCGCTCCGACTCCGTCAGCCTGACGACAACACCATTTTTTTAGGATAAAGAATGTGAATATTGCACGCGCAAGTTTAAATAGTAATATAATAAACAATATCAATTGTGTACGCTCATTTTGATGTGAACACGACATGCATAAAACGAACTATCAAACAACATAAGTAGCTAGTTACCGACAAAAATATTGCATTTGTAGTTAATACTTAAAAAAGATAAGAAATAAAATGGGTAGTTTGCACAAATGTAACTTTGACAGAGAAAAATTGTGTTTTTCTCAGTCAACCTTTGACAACGGCATCTGTAAAGGTACTGAAACGTCAGGGAGGCTCAAATAATTAATATACGCGATATAATCCGTTTAAATTGTTTTATTTAAATGTGTGACAGTCGCGGAAACCGAAGAAAATATTAAGAAATAAATACATTAATATACATTGATCATTCAAAATCTATGCAAAGACTGCGCTTTGCTGAACACAGTTGAATTTCTAAGAAATTATACGTTATTATAACAAAACGGGACTTAATCACGTTCAAAAATGTGTTAATGTTAATTACCATGACGTTTCATACGTGATGTTATGTTCATGGTCTAGAAGGGACCACCAATGCGATAAGTCCCATTCTGTTATAATAATGTGTGAAAATCGTGTAATTTTAAATCAATATAAATACATTTATTACAAAATAAAGAGTGTTGAGAATTGATAGGTTTTTACCCACTGGCCACACAATCTGTTAGTTCATTTTTCTTTCACGGCGCTGCGAGCGCGCGGGCGGTCGCCAGCGGACGCGAGCCGGCGCCATTGGTAATATTGGTACTATCGTAACGGCTCTTGAACATTATAACCTCCGTGGTTTGGGAGATATTTTGGAAGTTTTACGCTTTAACGGAAAGTGTTGAAATACGGCACAATTCCTTGTACGGTGGGCTGCTTCGGGCGCCCCAAGGATTGTTATTTAGAGTGATATAAGGACTACTACAGTGTGAATTGTGTTTGGCGTGTTTGCTGACGAGATCGGGGCGGCGGCGGCGCAGACCGGGACGTCGTTTATTGGTGCAAGTAAACATACATACACTTTACACAAAACAGAAACACAACCTTGCAGCCAGGAAGATATTCGGCTGAACTCCAGGTTAGCAAAGTAGATCAAGTTAGGTTAAGTACATAGGGCGCGTATCGCGTTCCATTGTTTCGCGCTAGGCAAGATTGCTTTGGTAATTTGTTCTTACATGGGCCCGGGATAAATTCAATTTGTGTCTGGCGCAAACAAATTTTGGTAGCAAAAGCGTGGTTCATATCCACAGAAAAGATATTTGTTTCATTTACGTTCGGATAAGTAATTTAGTTAGCATCAAAGTCATAATTGAAATTTGAGGGTGGATTGCGCTTGGTTCGCATTCCAATCTATTAACGTTAAGTTGCATTTGCGTAATTAAGACTAACTAAATTATAAGAATATTAGTTATTACTTTCAATTGAAATGTTAGTTGAGTGAATAAAGTAAATATAGTTGCGTTTCGATACGGAGAAACGTATTAATAAGTAATTAATAATTGGGGTTCCGCTGAACTATTATTCACTCAAAATACATTTAATTTAAAATAAATTTAGTGTTGTTTGCCGTTGCGTAATATATTGGTGTTGGGTGAATAACTTTGAAGTTGTCGCGTTTGGTACGAAAAATAAAAACGGATTGTTATTGTCGAAAATCGGGGTTCCACGGACAAAATTATTCACCCAAATTTATTAATTTATTTTAAAAATTTATTTTATTGATCCGCGTTATCGAGGTTGGTACCATGGCTCCATCAGTAGTTAAAACGGTCGCGTCAAGGGTCGAATCGGAATTAAGATGGTTTTCATTAGTCGTTACGTTAATTGGTCGTACGGATCGCGAGGACGCATTATTGTCACGCGCGCGACAGGTAGATGAAAGATATGACGCGGTATTGAAATTGCATGCCGAATATTTGGCCCGTATTGACGAAGAGGAGACCGGGGAAAGTCGGACCCAGGCTGTTGAAGTGGTGCAACGCAATGTAGACCAGTGCGGTGATATGGTGATGAGTATCATCCAAGCGGCAGCGGATATCGAGCGCGCCCGAAAAGGGGATGTTGGGGTAAGGCGTGCACCCAGTGGTGTGGCACTAATGGCGCCGTTGCCCCCAGTGAATGTCCCGGAATTTGGTGGTGAATATGCCGACTGGCCGAGGTTTCGCGACATTTTTAACAGCGTGGTGCACTCGCGCACGGATTTGACCCCCGCGTATAAAATGGCGCAGTTGATGGGGAGATTACGCGGTGAGCCTCACGATATTTTGACTCATTTGGAGATTACGGATTCCAGTTACGAGACGGCATGGGGCCTATTAATTGACCGATATGATAATCGGTGATTAATTATTGATGGGCTCATCGAAAAAATATTTAGTATATCGAAGGTCACTAATGTACACGAAATACGGTCGAAAATCCTTAATCCCGTCACGGTGGCGGTGAATACGCTGGAGCGACTCAAGTTGTCACTAGGGGACAACAAGTACATTGTTGTGAACCGGGTTTTGCGCAAGTTACCTAGCGAGGTGGTGGCGCGGTTTGAGCAGTCACATGGGGGTGATTCATCGAGTCACCTCCCAACATTTGACGAATTGAGGGCGTTCCTGGAGGGTGAGTGCAGGCGGGCGGATTGCCAAGGGGCAACCACGCCGCAACCCCCCACGTCACCCCGGCGTACGGTTGGGCCCAAACCGGTGGAGCCCCGTCGGGGAGGACAGCGGTACAACGCCCTTCAATCGGAAGTGTGCCCCTTCTGCCGGAAGGGGGGACACGCGATCATCGCGTGCGCGGATTTTGGAGCACAGCGGGTGCAGAGGCGCAGGGGGGTGGTCAAGCAGCGAAACTTGTGCTTCCGCTGCCTAGGCGCACACTATGTGCGTGAATGCAGTAAGACCACCAACTGCCGAGTATGTGGAGGAGCCCATCATGAACTTCTCTGCCTGGCTGAGAGTGGGGAGCGGTACGGGGCCTCATCGGGAGGCCATCCTCCCTCTCCTAAGCCAGCCTTGGGCGGACGGTCGCCCCCCCACCGGGGAGGGGGGTCACCCAGAGACCAGCGGTCGCCCCCTCCTCGGAGAGGGGGGTCACCCAGAGACCAGCGGTCGCTCCCTCCTCGGGGAGGGGAGTCATCGAGGACTCCGGAGTACCGCCGGGTGCCGCAGTCTCCTCCGCGGGGGGGGGATCGGCGCCGAGATTCGGGCGGGTGCCCGGAGATGACCCATGGGGAGTCGGGTTACGCGACTTACTCGGCCGCGCTGGGGGGCAGGTTGCCGCCCCCGAGTAGTCGCTTCTCCCCACCCCTCGCAGAGCGCCCACGTTTGATGGCGCGTCCGCCGCAGATGGGACGGATGCCGATGGGTTATTACCAGCCGGCGCGCATGGCACCGATGGGTCGAGGGGTGTACTACCCGGGGTGGGACCCATACCTGGGCCAGGGGCCCTCTCCCCCTCCAGCAGAAGGGGAGGGAGGTGCCCCCTGCTAGCAATTAGCAGTCTGTTCATCCGTCGTGCCCACCCCACCAGTGACGGTATTATTACCGACGGCTAAGATTACCGTCAGGGGTACGGATGGACGGCCAGTGCCAGTGAGGTCACTCCTGGATTCGGGGGCACAAGGTTGTATCGTGTCCAGCCGCCTAGTGGCCAGGCTGGGCCTCAGGTTGGAGCCATCACGGGATGGCGCAATAGGTATAGGTGGCAATCCGGTGCCTCAAATCAGGGGTCAGACGGACCTCCTGTTTGAGATGGGTGACTCGGCATCGATCACGCGGGTGAAGGCCACGGCTATTGTTTTAGATGAAGTGGTCGGGGTTCTTCCTTCGGTACGGTTACCGCCGGCGGTAACGAAGCTGACCAAGGGATTGGAGTTGGCCGACCCTCACTTCGCAATTCCCGGACGGGTGGACGTCTTACTTGGAACTGACGTCCTCGGGAAGCTGCTGCGGAGCGGTAAGCGGGAGCTGCAACCAAACGGGTTGGTGGCCGTGAGTACCGCAGGTGGGTACGCATTATTGGGCCCAGTACGGGGACCACAGGACGCAACGGATTATAGCAACATATACTACGGCAGCGTGTTATCGGAGGTCCTGCAAAGGTTCTGGGCAACAGAAGAGCCACCCACAGCTCCCAGGACAAGCCCACTGGACGAGGAGTGCGAGACATTTTATCAGTGCAACACGGTGCGCCTCCCTTCGGGCAGATTTATGACACGGCTGCCGTTTCTATCGACGCGACCTCCGCTGGGGAGCTCCAGGGGCCTGGCTGAGAAACGGATGATGGCCATGGAAAGGCGCATGAAACGGGACTCCAACTTTCGGCGAAAGTATGTTGAGTTCATGCGTGAATATTTGGCTTTGGGTCACATGTCGGTATCCAGGGTAGACTGGCGTCGTGAGGAGCACTACGTATTGCCTCATCATGCAGTCCTGAAGACACCTGACTCCAAGATCAGGGTCGTGTTCGACGGGAGCGCGGCGACATCTAACGGGGTGTCTCTGAATCAATGCCTGCACGCTGGTCCTAAGTTGACCAGAGACATTGCAGACATTCTAACGGACTTCAGGAGACATCAAGTTGTCTTCGTTACGGATGTGAGGATGATGTTTCGCCAAACGGAGATCCATGCGGATGACCGTCGGTTCCAGCTGATATTGTGGCGAGAGAGCCCAGAAGAACCGATGATCACGTATGAGCTGAACACGAACACGTACGGATTAAAGCCCAGCCCGTATGTAGCGATGCGGACGCTACGAGAGCTGGCTGACCAGGAACGGCTGCGCTTCCCTCGCGCAGCTGCAGTCATCGACCGGGATGTCTACGTGGATGACATTTGTACGGGCACGGACAGCATTGAGCAAGCACTCATCCTAAGGGATGAATTGGTGGCGCTCATGGCCTCCGGTGGCTATGAACTCAGGAAGTGGCTGTCAAACTGCCCAGAGGTGCTGGCAGGACTACCAGCTGAGCACCAACAAGACCCGCATTTGTTTGAGGACTCGGATAAGCCTCATGCGTTGGCAATTTTGGGGGTCCAGTACCGACCGACTCAGGATGTCTTCACATACAATTGTGAGGCCGAATTGCTGTCGAAGACCTGGACCAAGCGATCAGTCCTTTCGACTATCGCACGAACGTTCGACCCAAATGGTTGGATCTCTCCGGTCACGTTCATGGCAAAGTTCTTCATGCAGAAGCTTTGGTTGGCCCAACTAGGCTGGGATGAGCAGCTCACGGACGAGCTGCTGCACGAGTGGACGGCATTCGTGACCACATTGCCGCATATTAAAGAAATTGAGATCCCGCGCAAACTGCTCCCTCAGGCGGGAGCCAGGGTGACCCTGCATGGGTTCTGCGATGCTTCTGAGAAAGGGTACGCGGCCGCGGTCTACCTGAGAACAGGTGAGACTGCTGGCGAGGGCGTTGTACGCTTGGTCATGGCCAAGAGCAAGGTTGCGCCTGTTCGGACCCGGTGGACGATTCCGAAGATGGAATTGGCGGGTGCCGCGCTCCTGACCCGCCTCCTAAACCATGTGGCGCAGAACCTGCGTGGCACGGTGGATCTGAATGACACGGTTTACGCATGGACGGACAGCCAGATCGTGTTGTGCTGGCTGCGGACTTCGGTCCATACGCTTGAGGTATTTGTGGCCAACCGAGTGTCACAGATAAATAACTCGGAGACTCCTCTGGTCTGGAGACATGTTCCAGGTGAAGTTAACCCGGCAGACTGCTCGAGTCGCGGCTGCCCGGCGCCTGCTCTGGTTGAGCATTCTCTCTGGTGGGGGCCTCAATGGCTGGAGCGGCCACATACGGAGTGGCCTTTCAATGACTGCGGACGCCAGCCACTACCCCCTGACCAGGGTCTGAGAGTCAATGTGACTACAGTGGAGTCTGTGGCAGTGGACCACACTCTTTTGGAACGGTATAGCTCACTAGGGAAGCTACTTCGAGTCACGGGATGGATAATGCGGTTTTTCCATAATTGTCGAAGCCCTGCGGCACAGCGCAACCTGTCACCTGTAATGGGACCTGAGGAGCAGCAAAGGGCTCTCTCACGTTGGGTGGGGGTCATTCAGGGGAATGAGTTCCAGGATGAACTTAGGATCTTGCGGACTGGCGTGGGCAGAATGAAGAAGAGCCTTGTCCGCCTCAACCCGTTTATTGATGAGCACGGAATGCTCCGGGTGGGAGGCCGACTACGGAATGCCGAATTGCCCTATTCAGCGCGGCATCCTTTAATTCTTCCCAAGAAGGGAGCTCTGGTGGAGCTGTTGGTTTGGGACCGTCACATCAGGAATTCACATGCAGGCTGCAACACACTGCTGGGCATTTTGCAGCGGGAGTTCTGGATTTTGTCGGCACGGAGAGTGATACGGAGCGTTGTGTTTCGTTGCTTGCCTTGTTACCGGCTCAAGGCAGCCACAATGCAGCCACAAATGGGAGATCTCCCGCCCGACCGAGTTACGGAAGCTCGGCCGTTTGCTGGTGTGGGGACAGACTTCGCGGGGCCTTTCATGGTCAAGACATCACGCCTTCGCAACGCGAAGTCGGTTAAGGCATATTTGTGCGTCTTCGTGTGTCTGGCGACCAAGGCCGTTCATTTGGAAATGGTAGCTGATCTCTCTACGGAGGCTTTTTTGGCAGCGCTGGACCGATTCGTTTCTCGGCGGGGGATACCGGCCTTGATACGGTCGGATTGTGGTACCAACTTCAAGGGCGCCGATCGTTTTCTAAAGGAAATTGTATTATTTTTAAGTCAAAATGAGCGAGAGATCGGCACGGCCATCGCCAGTCGGGGCATTTCGTGGTATTTCAGTCCACCTGGATGCCCCCACTGGGGTGGAATATTTGAGGCAGTGGTTAAGTCTGCCAAGACTCATTTGTATCGGGTCATCGGCTCAACGATCCTCTCCTTTGAGGAATTGTCAACGGTGTTCTGCAAAATTGAGGCAGTTTTAAATTCGCGCCCCTTGTGTCCGTTGAGCGCTGACCCGAATGACCTGGAGGCCATTACCCCAGGTCATTTTTTGATTGGCCAACCACTTAACGCCTTGCCGGAGTATCCGTATACGGATGTTAAGTTGTATAGGTTGTCACGGTATCAGATGCTGCAGCAAATGACTCAAAATTTTTGGAAGCGATGGTCGCTTGAGTATTTGCACATTCTTGAGCAACGCGTTAAGTGGACGGACAGGACGACCCCACCGTGCGTTGGAGACCTCGTACTGGTTAAGGATGCTAACCTATCACCGTTGTGTTGGCGACGGGGGCGCATCGTTAACTTGATAGCGGGCAAGGATGGGTCTCCACGGATCGCAGATGTACAAGTGAGGGACTCGATCCTTAGACGGGCGGTTTCAACGCTATCCCGACTACCGGGAGTTTGAGCGGACCGACGACGGGTCGGTCCGGGGCGGGTGGTTGTTGAGAATTGATAGGTTTTTACCCACTGGCCACACAATCTGTTAGTTCATTTTTCTTTCACGGCGCTGCGAGCGCGCGGGCGGTCGCCAGCGGACGCGAGCCGGCGCCATTGGTAATATTGGTACTATCGTAACGGCTCTTGAACATTATAACCTCCGTGGTTTGGGAGATATTTTGGAAGTTTTACGCTTTAACGGAAAGTGTTGAAATACGGCACAATTCCTTGTACGGTGGGCTGCTTCGGGCGCCCCAAGGATTGTTATTTAGAGTGATATAAGGACTACTACAGTGTGAATTGTGTTTGGCGTGTTTGCTGACGAGATCGGGGCGGCGGCGGCGCAGACCGGGACGTCGTTTATTGGTGCAAGTAAACATACATACACTTTACACAAAACAGAAACACAACCTTGCAGCCAGGAAGATATTCGGCTGAACTCCAGGTTAGCAAAGTAGATCAAGTTAGGTTAAGTACATAGGGCGCGTATCGCGTTCCATTGTTTCGCGCTAGGCAAGATTGCTTTGGTAATTTGTTCTTACATGGGCCCGGGATAAATTCAATTTGTGTCTGGCGCAAACAAAGAGTAACAGAATAATGATTTCACAAGAAAAATTACATCAACAAAATGTTCGCAATCTTTTGAAAAAAAAACATAGCGGACGCGAAATCAATTCTGGTGGAAATACTTGGAAAGACCCAGGTTTGGGAGTATATTTCGGATGAGTCACGAACGATGAGAATCCTCACTTGTTTTTACAGAAAAAGCTGACAGCTACTTAAGGAATAGTGAATGACTCACACATCGCAGGTGGTGACGAGCGTGGTGAACCACAGCTTGTGGCCGGCGTGGTTCCGCAGCGCGTACGGCACGAACGGCGAGCGCCGCCGGTGGCCCGCCGGGCTGCTCTTCGGCGACGCGTCCAGGGACGTCGAACACTGCGCAGTCCACAAACATAACTACATGGTGAACTATTGATACAAAGATCAAAGCACAAAGAAGAATGAAATGCGTAACCCTTGATTACCGGTCCAGTGTGTTAACCTCTCCACCAACTTTCGAATTTTTACTCATGCTTTGTGTGTCGATCTTTGCATTGTTTATTTGAAAGACTTTGCCCCTTAATGTTCCATCTTTGTATCAATAGTTCAACTTAAAAAAATGTGGTGTGTACACCTACGTTACAAACAATGAAACATTACATGTTTCATAAATTCATAACAACATGGATCAAGGATCGACGCTGCGCAAAAAAGAGTGCGTTTAGTGGCATGTCGTATCTGGAATATTTTTAACGCATGCTCTCCACACCGCTACTCGGATGAATATGACGCGCCGCAAACGCAATCCGATATAATATGAAACTGGCAAAGTATTTCTAACGCATAACTGAAGCACATAGCTTTGTACTTTAAAGTTATTTCTTCGCTTAAAGTGAAAAGTCAAAATGTGGGCTACTGTCTGAAATATTTATTTATTATTTATTAGGAGAACCAACAACTACAAACAATACATTGCTCTTAGAAATAGTTAATGGAAAGCCAATTACAGGTTCCCACCAGTAGTGACATTTTATACAGAAATAAAGTTCTCGCACAATGCACAACATCGCAACTACCTGTGACTACAAACTAAGAGTAATAGAATTAATTTAAATAAAACAACTAATTTAATCAATGCACCAGACAGCAGATTCGGTTAAAACACGCTCACTTAACAAATTCGTTATTTAAAAAAAATATTTTAACTTTGACTCTAAAGTTATTCTACGCTTAGAACGTAAAATCTACAAAAGTAATGGTGTTGAACACAGGTTATGGACGTGCCTACCGCTTACCTGCGGCGCGTAGTAGTCGGCGGCCCAGTTGGCGCGCACCAGTTGTGCTAGCTCCACCAGCGACGACGTCACGTTGGTGTTGAGCACGTCAGCAGAGCGCACGTTCACGGCCAGCCGCCCCAGCGACAGCCCGCTCGTCAGCGTGTACTCCCATGTCGTCTCGAATCTACGTCACACGAGCCGCATTTCAAAAGTTATTTCGATAATGGAAGTCCTGTTTACTTGAATGATCCCTTTACTACAATCATTCCTTTTGGTAAGATCAGATGTTTATGTAATGTACTGTGACAGGGGGTTATTATAGCAGCCCTGCTGACACAGGCCAAGTAAGTCTTACAGTACCAAGTAGGTACTCTATCGTGTGCAAGTTTTAAAAATGAAGCGGTCAAAACGCTTGGTGTGATAAAAACTTATAACGAGTAGTACACAAGTTGCGGATGAAAACTTGCAGTACGGCTAGAAATCCGGTGGTGGAAAAACAGGGGTGGCATCAGTTGCTTTAAGACGTTCACTGTCCGAGTTTGACATGTAAACCTTATGTTAGTTGTAATAGAGGCTTGATGTAATTCCTCATATGGGACACGGACAGTGAACGAGCTTATGCACAGAAATCGACGTGTCGTAAAACTAAATAGGATAAATAAATCTCAAAAGAAACAGGAATTCAAAAAGCTCTGATCGAAGACTAGACTGATTATAGTACAAATGTCAAGAGTTGCGCGAGGAACGGACCGTGTGCAGCTTCCTGGTTCAGGATAGCTATGAACTGTTGGAAGGAGCATGGACTGTGGGTGGGTGTGTGGTGATGTTAGTGCACAGACCACCCCCACTAGACGGAGCATGTAAGGCGACCCGTAGGCGACCCGCGCGCACCAACGATATGGTACGGCAGAACATTAAAGTATCAACACGGCGGCCACCGTTTAGTTGCGTCCATGTTTATGAGATCTCTCTACACCACTTAACACTACAATTTACCATGTTATTTATTTAATTTCTTTTTTCGTTGACGTACGCATGGGTCATAAACAAGGACGCAACTAAACGGTGGCCGCCGTGTTGATACTTTAATGTTCTGCCGTACCATATCGTTGGTGCGCGCGGGTCGCCTTACATGCTCCGTCTAGTGGGGGTTGTCTGTGTGTTAGTGTCACTAGGACGGTTGAAAGACCAATGGACCCACCTCCAGGGCTCGATGGCGGGCTCCCAGCCGGACAGCATCCGGTTGTAGTAGTCGACGGCGAGCGCGGCGCCCAGCCGGCCCGCGCCCGCGCCCGCGCCGCCCGCGCCCGCGGCTCCGCACGGAGTCGACACCAGCACCGGGTCCGAGAACGACTCCTCCACCTGCCGTAGGTCCTGGACACCAGAGTCAACAACTCTTTCCCATTTCATCGTTCAAAAACATTGCTCAAAATAGGATGTAATATGAAGGCAAGAACATTGTCATTGGGCATTATCTTTTCTTCGACTTTATCAAATACAGTTTAAACTAATAATAATAATAATAATAATAATAATAAAAGCATTTATTTTCACCACCACAAAGTACATGAGCACAAACAATTAGAAAATAACATATAGGTCTCTGTAATCTGACTTGCGTGGTGGAGACTGGTGCCTGAACTAGGGGAAACCTGTGTGTCAGGTCACCAGGTCTCCATTCCTCGGATGTCTATAACCACAAGACTAGAGAAAAATTAACAATTCAATGAAAATTACAAAATAGTATGGTAGGAATTGCACTAAGAAAACGGAAGGAATAAATCTAAGAATAAAAGAAAAAGAAGTACATTTTTACATGCAAAAGAAGTTGCAAAACTTAGCTTGCGTAATATGTATGTATGTGTGTATATATGTGTGTGTGTGTCAGTGAGTGGGTGAGTAAGTGAGTGAGCGTGTGTGTGTGTGTGTGTGTGTGTGTGTGTGTAAGAGTGTGTGAGCTGTTGGTGAGTGCGATAGTGGTTTTGATACACGCGGAATAATCGAGGGAAATTATGAGATTGGAGTCAAAAGTTTTTCAGTATTTTGATAGTCCAAATTCAAGAGCCAATCGGTGACGACTTTTTTACAGGAAGTTTTAGTGAGTGGGTAAATGGTAAGTGCACTATTTGCCTTATTATACAGGAAGCTACCTAGAAAGCAAAAAAATCTGTGAGAAAATTTAGTATTGAGCTTGATGGAAGGACAGACTTGGTCCTTCCGACGTTTACTTGACATATTATCCGGGTCATACGATAGCAAAGAGTGTCTTCTTTGTATGATTTGTAGTAAGAAAAGTTGACGGACAGTCAGTACTTTAAATTTTTTATAGAGGTCGGTTGTTGGAAAGATGAAAGGTAGGAATGAACTTACTTTGATTATTGACCTTTGGGCTCGTTCTAATTTAAGTAGGTGTGTTTTGTGAGCTCCTCCCCAAGTGGATATACAGTAAGATAATATTGACTGCACTAAAGCATAATATACTGTCTTAATAACCTTTGTGTCAGCTACATGGCGGAGATTTTTAAAGATGTAAATGAGCTTACGTGTACGTTTAGTGAGGAGCTCAATGTGGGGTTGGAAATTGAGCCTGTGGTCAAGTATGATACCTAGATATTTTATTTGGGAAGTCCTTTCAAGCATACTACAGTGGCAGCTGGATTGATAGGGGCTAGGACAGGTGTGCGCAGTAAGGCATAAACTGCATAATAGTTGACGAAATAGATATCTTTTCCCGCTCTTTTACATGCAATCTTAAGGGAATGATGTATCTTAGTTACAAACAATATGTTACGCAGGAACGTAAAAATCAAGTAAAAAATCAGACGAAATTCTTAAATGTCCTTGAATACAATCATGATTTCTTGTAAAAAAATCTCTTTTAAAGATACGGCATCTGATGACAGCTCAAATCAGCTACTCTTTATGAAATGTCAAAAACGATCTGTTGGTATCAAGTGTCTATGAAGATACTGGCGTGTGAAGTCATAAAAATCAGTAGTCTAAAAACGTTTTCTTTTTAGTTTTTATCCTTTTAAAAATAGTATAATGTCCAAATATTACTGGTAGTTTATTTGGTTTCGTTTGAAGGAGTGTTTAGTGGTTTCAATGATACAATTTATGTTCAATATTGTCAAATAGCGTTTTATTCTGCAATGGTAACATGTGTGAACAGGTTGTCATCGGCCTTACCTGTTCCACATTCAGGTCCGCCAGGGAGACCTCCAGCAGCGGCACGTCCGAGTCCAGGCAGTCGTCGATCACGCACAACGTCACGCATTCCGCTGTCACCTGGGATAGGGATATGAGTTGTTGTATTAGATTCCTAATTATTTCCGAAAATTGTGAAAACACCAATGGAATTTATTGTACTCGAAATACATCGGAACAACGATATACGAAATACAACAATATAATAACAATGCAAATGTTAATAGTAGAATCCTCGACCTGATATTAAGTAACTCAACATGTTCTGTTAACACGTGCGACTTTCCCCTAACCCCAGAAGATGCTCATCATAAGGCACTAATATTGGACTTCAAACTGGAATATACTGCTCCAATAAAGCCGGCCGAAACCGTTGTTTATAAGTTTCATTTAGCAAATTATGATGAACTTAATAATGATTTAGGAAATATAAACTGGGATGTATTTTTTGACAATTTAAATGTTGAAGGGTGCGTGCAAAAATTTTACGAATTGTTATATAAGTTGATTGACCGGCACGTGCCTTGTTATCCTTCACGAAATGTATGTAATTCTCCGGTATGGCATAGTAAATCTTTAAAAAATATTTTGAAGGAAAAGAGAAAATACCATAAGTTATGGAAATTATATGGAAACCCTTTGGATTATGAAAGTTTCAAAATATTAAGAAAACGAGCTGAAATAATTGAAAAGGAATGTTATAACCAATATATTCAATCTTCTGAAGATAAGATTAAATCACATCCAAAGTTTTTCTGGAAATTTATTAAATCTACTATGTCTAATAAGGGAACACCACAGACAATGTTTTATAAGGGTACCCAAGCTTCTAATGGGGAGAGTATCTGCAACTTATTTAGTGAATATTTTCAATCCGTGTTTGAAAATGCTTGCCTTCCACCTTTGGATATGAATCGTTTGGAACCTCCTACGATGTCTATTTTTAGTATCAATACTGTAAATTTGTCCCATGATTTAGTTCTCAAGTATTTAAAATCAGTAGATACAAATAAGGGAGCGGGACCCGATAAAATTCATCCTTTGCTTATTAGCAAATGCGCGAGTACCCTAGTTTTTCCTCTTGTCAAAATCTTTATGCTATCCCTCAAGGAAGGACATGTACCAGTAATCTGGAAAAAAGCTTGGATTACACCCATTCCTAAAGGCTCAATAAGCCAAGATATAGAAAAGTATAGACCTATTTCAAAGCTATGTCAATTTGGAAAAATATTAGAAAAGATTGTCACTGATCAGGTTTCACATGATGTTCGCCGTCATATAAATCCAACTCAGCACGGTTTTTATCGGGGTCGTAGTGTGGAAAGTAATCTTTTGTCCTTTAGCGAAATAATACGTGATGCCATGGATAATAGGTATCAGGTAGATGCAGTATATACAGATTTTGCAAAGGCATTCGATAAAATTTCTTTTAATACGCTTTTGCTCAAGCTCTGGAACCTCGGCATACACGGTGATCTTTTTAGGTGGATTCAGTCTTACATCGAAAACAGATGCCAAGCTGTAGTACTAGGAGGATATACATCTGGGTATAAAACTACTACCTCTGGAGTCCCACAAGGATCTCATTTGGGCCCCTTGTTGTTTATCTTGTACATAAATGACATAACAGAGTCGATAACAAACTCCAAAGCTCTTCTTTATGCCGATGATACCAAAATATTTAGAGTAGTAAAAACACATACGGATTGCGCTATGCTGCAAGAAGATCTGTTTAATTTCGAGAGATATTGTGCTAATAATAGTCTTTTTTTAAATAGCGACAAATGCTCTGTTATTACATTTACAAGGAAAAAATCACCAATTCTATATAATTACAAATTATGTGACAATACTTTAACGAGAAAACATAGTATTCGAGATTTAGGTGTAATAATGGATAGCAAACTAACTTTTAACCTCCATATTGATAGCATCCTAAGTAAAGCTTATCGGCAGCTCGGATTCATTCTTCGCGTCTCAAAACCATTTCGAAGGCCCTTGACATATAAATTGTTGTACAATAGCTACGTTCGAAGTCGCCTGGAATTTGCCTCCGTAGTCTGGAACCCATATCATAAAGTACATAAGGATAGAATTGAAAGGCTACAGAAGAAATTTATTAAAGCACTCGAATATCGCACCGGCGGCAAGTACCAAAATTATGCATCTTCAGCAGCTACGCAAAAAATTCAGCGTCTTGTACTCAGACGGCACTGTAATGATTTATCGTACTTATTTAAAATCCTCAATAATCTGACTGACGCCCCTGAACTCTTAAATAAAATAAGTTTTCGTGTGCCTCGTAAAACTGAGCGTAGTTGCCGGAATAAGGCTTTGTTCAGTGTCGCGAGGAGCAAAACCAAACACGCGGGTCACTCGTACATTAAACGCACATGCAAGCTGTACAATGATAAATGTATGAAGGCAGACTTGTTTGGCAGTTCGTTGGCAATGTATAAAACAAATGTATTTTCTTTGTTGGAAACTCAGTGTGTGTGAGTATTCCTAGGTTTATTAAGTTTAACAATAGTAGTAAGCGATTCCAAATTTCTGTATAAAAAAAAAATGTCTTGTTTTTTGGTCTTTATTGTTTAATTTATAATTGAGTAAATTGCTTTTTATTTTTTCTGTTGGCAACAAATTTGTCAGTAAAAATTTTGGTCAGTGTAATGTAACATTTTCAACACTATAATTACTATGTATGAAACTATAGGTCTACAATTAAGGTGATCTCTAGTCCTATGACAACACCAATGTTATATTATTTTAAGACTGTTTGTTTCTTAATAAATAAAAAAAAAAAAAAAAAAAAAACATCGGTTGACAAAATTGAAAATGCAGGGATTAGGTATCATAGCAATTTTTTTAGAGTAATATTTTCTAATTTGAGAGCCAGTGAGGACTCAGAAATACGAGTAAGCGTGGTTTTCTCAGAGAAAACGTGGAAATTCAAGAAAAGCAGCCAGCGCGGCGCCACGAGCCGCGCGCGCGCTCCCGACCGCATGTGCCCGCTGTCCGCTGTAACCATGTGGTGTATCACCTGCACGGCCCGCAGCGGCCACACGGCGGAGGGCGGCGGCGGCGGCGGCGCGCGCAGCGGCAGCCAGCGCGGCGCCACGAGCCGCGCGCGCGCTCCCGACCGCACGTGCCCGCTGTTCGCTGTAACCATGTGGTGTATCACCTGCACGGCCCGCAGCGGCCACACGGCGGAGGGCGGCGGCGGCGGCGGCGCGCGCAGCGGCAGCCAGCGCGGCGCCACGAGCCGCGCGCGCGCTCCCGACCGCACGTGCCCGCTGTTCGCTGTAACCATGTGGTGTATCACCTGCACGGCCCGCAGCGGCCACACGGCGGAGGGCGGCGGCGGCGGCGGCGCGCGCAGCGGCAGCCAGCGCGGCGCCACGAGCCGCGCGCGCGCTCCCGACCGCACGTGCCCGCTGTTCGCTGTAACCATGTGGTGTATCACCTGCACGGCCCGCAGCGGCCACACGGCGGAGGGCGGCGGCGGCGGCGGCGCGCGCAGCGGCAGCCAGCGCGGCGCCACGAGCCGCGCGCGCGCTCCCGACCGCACGTGCCCGCTGTTCGCTGTAACCATGTGGTGTATCACCTGCACGGCCCGCAGCGGCCACACGGCGGAGGGCGGCGGCGGCGGCGGCGCGCGCAGCGGCAGCCAGCGCGGCGCCACGAGCCGCGCGCGCGCTCCCGACCGCACGTGCCCGCTGTTCGCTGTAACCATGTGGTGTATCACCTGCACGGCCCGCAGCGGCCACACGGCGGAGGGCGGCGGCGGCGGCGGCGCGCGCAGCGGCAGCCAGCGCGGCGCCACGAGCCGCGCGCGCGCTCCCGACCGCACGTGCCCGCTGTTCGCTGTAACCATGTGGTGTATCACCTGCACGGCCCGCAGCGGCCACACGGCGGAGGGCGGCGGCGGCGGCGGCGCGCGCAGCGGCAGCCAGCGCGGCGCCACGAGCCGCGCGCGCGCTCCCGACCGCACGTGCCCGCTGTTCGCTGTAACCATGTGGTGTATCACCTGCACGGCCCGCAGCGGCCACACGGCGGAGGGCGGCGGCGGCGGCGGCGCGCGCAGCGGCAGCCAGCGCGGCGCCACGAGCCGCGCGCGCGCTCCCGACCGCACGTGCCCGCTGTTCGCTGTAACCATGTGGTGTATCACCTGCACGGCCCGCAGCGGCCACACGGCGGAGGGCGGCGGCGGCGGCGGCGCGCGCAGCGGCAGCCAGCGCGGCGCCACGAGCCGCGCGCGCGCTCCCGACCGCATGTGCACACTGTTCGCGGGCGCATCTGCATCCTCATCTTCTGTCGATGGCTTGCCTGAAAACAATTTGTCTAATAATACTAGTAAACAGCCCGAGTGGAACTGAAAAGGATAGGTAATACTTGACGCGGGAGAAACGGCAACAGTGGTTCTAGTAGAGCTTACCTGACAACGCGGCGCGCGCCTGCGCCGGCAACGACTGTATCATCGAGGCGAACATGCGCATGTCGTGGTACGACAGCCGCAAGTTCAACGTCCCGGTGGCAATCTGAAATTTAATATCGGCTCAGTATGCTAACACAAAATTGATAGCGACGTGAAAGTAAATTTGAAGTATAGTTTTCTACAGGCTGTAAGCGAATGGGTTAGAAGTTCTGGTGGAAGCAATAATTTCGGAGTTCATTAGGAAACTTAAGGCATTTCCAGCTCTCTCGTCAGTGCTTTGAAGAACGGTGTAACTCTTAGAGCATAGACCGATGGAGGTACCATAACGTAATCTTTTCTAACAATTTTTTTTCGCCAGTTTTAGAGGGCAAGAAAAACAGGAACAGCACACTACTAAAAGATGAATAACTCAACAGACACAAATCCTGTTGTTGCGGCGCCCGCAACACGCACGATACAGAAACATTCAAGACATCAAAAATTACACGCATACTGACATATAAGTGATGATTCACATCTGAAGCATGAATCAGTTTGATGAATGAACTGAATTGTCTTATACGTAAAATTGTGTTAAAATTATGATTATTTCTATTTATGTCTGTCTATATTTATGTTTTCGTGTCCCTATTACTCTCACACAAACTGTGAAACTTTCCCCCCCTTTTTTCCAGGCTGATACAACCACTGATTTCTAAGATACAAGTACGCTGGACTTAATTTTGTCGTTGCCAAAATGAAGCCAATTGATTTTCGCCGTTTTGACGCTGATAGCTATGTGCAAGCTAAGTGAGCGTCCATAAAACGAATATTAAAGATAAAAGTAACATACAACTATACATACTATATAATTTAATATTCAAAAAAAAACATTTACTATTAAACGAACAGTGCAGTGTACGAACTTATGCTTTTTTGAGTTTTTTCACATCCCTAAAGGTAGGTTCACTCCAGTACCACTGTATTCATGTTTACATTTCTCTGTCGTTTACGTATTGCAAGGGTTTTTTTCTTAAAATGGATATTGTACTTCAATACACATTTAATAGTTAGTAAAAAATACAAATATATAGGAAACGCGATCCTATTGCGAATTTGAGCTGTCAGATCGCCTTTTATAAGAAAATACTCTACACAAGTCACAATTTTGCGAGAAATGTCCTGCGATACGATGCAAAATGGCGGTGAAATGACTTTAACTACTTTTATATAACATGTTTGAAAAGTTGATAAATTTACTTTGCCGGAGGGGCTCGCCCGTGGCTGGCACCTCCATTGGTCTATGCTCTAAAGTGTAACTGGGTAAATCAACTATTTTCTGCCACTCATTGCCATGGTGATGCCCCTGGGTCACTTTTTAAAACTACGTTTTTCCATGGTTATATTTAGCAAAAGCTTTGAAATTTAAGCAGTTATAAGCCCATTCTTATTTAGACTATCTCCTGACAATACCAGTAATGTCAATTATCAATACTTTTCTTAGAAATGTAATCACTATCATCCCCTGGGTCACGGACAGAATAACAGCAAGGCAATAATAATAATATTTATTATATTATTATTATTATTATTCTGTAGAACATATTTAACTGTAAAATTCCTTCTGTGAGACAAAGTTTGGTGACAAGGTGCTTTAACTAGGTGTGTTACATAGTCGTTCACCCGCCTGGGTTTAAAATATACTTTGCCATTTTTAGAGCTCGTGTAGTGTAGTGTATTGTTTACCATTTTCTTCTTTTTTTTATACTTTTTCTATACAAGATAAGATGATGTGAAGTGATGAGTGCCGCACTTTAATTTAATCGACTCTATAGACTATGAAGGCGCCTAAGAGCGTCGCAGTTTAACTTTATCCTCCTAGTACTTATCTTCTCACTTTAGTTACGTATGAATAATGATTTAATTGCTGACATTGACAATTTCTCTGTATCTGAGTCTAATGCTTGTGATGTTGAAAGTTGCAAACAGTACATTTACACTGGCCGTAATCCATCACTGACTATACTAACACAGAATATCCGCAGTATTCACAAAAATTATGATAATTTTCTAGTTTTTCAGCAAAGACTTGCTATAAGTTGCGACGTCATTGTATTAACGGAGTGTTGGTTAAGTAAATATAGTAAATTTCCCCACCTTCCAGGTTATAAAGTACACAGCAATAAGGTTAATTATAATCAGAACGACGGTGTGGTGGTTTTCATAAAAAATAACTTGACTGTTACCATTGAGGAACCAGATATAAAGGAGTGTAATCGACTTTTGATCAAGATTAATCCAGATTATGCTATAATAGCTATATATAGACCACCTTCCTTCAGAAATGGTGATATCTTTAGCGAGTCATTAGGGGAGACCCTACGTGGCCTCGCCTCTTATAAGAATATAATAGTTATTGGTGATATAAATATAAACATCCTTCCTGAAAGTAGCGACTCTGCGGCCCAGGGCTATCTAGACATATGCTCATTCCACGGATTACTCCCTGCACACACGCTTCCTACCCATCAAAGCGGGTCCTGTTTAGACCACATTATGCTCAAGTCAATGTGCCCAGCACAAGCACTAGTCACCAACTCTTCGGTTACCGACCACCATGCTGCCCTACTAACCTTATTTCATAATCATCCTAATACTTATCGCACATCAATAACCTCGAAAATAAATAATAACAAACTTGAAGAAGATTTAGGTAACATCGATCTTGACACAGTTTATAGTATTTCTGCTGACGCTGACTCTAGCATGTCATACATGATTAAAAGTATCCAACAAGCAATATTAAATAATACAACATACGTACGTGTCAGCTGTAAATTCCGCAATATTAAACCTTGGATCACACCGGGGCTCGTACGATGTATGAGACACAGAGATAGATTGCATTTTAAAGCCAAAAAGAATCCGAACAATTTGTTATTGCAAGTGACCTACAAAAGATATCGTAATTTCTGTAACAACCTGCTTAAAAAAATTAAAAACAACTACGACAAAAAACAATTGGAAATGGCTGGAAAAAACAGTAAATTGATCTGGAAGTGTGTTAAAAATGTTACATATACGGCAAACCAACGAGAAACATCTTGTGAATTGTTACAAGCTCACCCCTCGAAGTCATCATCCGTTGAGAGCGCAAATGATTTCTTCGTAAATGTTGGAAAAGAGCTAGCTGATAAAATGCAAAAAAACAAGCCACTTCTCTCCCCCCGCGATCATTCATCTAAAAATATGCTGAAATCATTTGTGCTTTTAAATACAGACGAACAAGAGGTGGAAAGGATTATTAATAATTTAAAAGATAGCTCTGCGGTCGGCTGGGACGGCATTTCAAACAAAATGCTTAAACAATACAAACTCATCCTGATTCCACCTCTCACGCACATTTTCCAAAAATGCCTATCGGAAGGAATTTTTCCGAAATGCCTAAAAAAAGCGGTAGTTGTTCCTGTATACAAATCCGGCAGTAAGGACCAGGTAGCAAACTACAGACCCATCTCACTTTTACCTGCCATTTCAAAAATATTAGAAAAAATCATTAATTCTAGACTAATTAAATATCTTGAAGAACAAACTCTTCTATCAAGAAATCAGTTTGGTTTTAGGGCCGGGCTATCAACTGCTGACGCTGTTCATGAACTAA
Organism: Apotomis betuletana; assembly: GCA_932273695.1. NCBI lineage: Eukaryota > Metazoa > Arthropoda > Insecta > Lepidoptera > Tortricidae > Apotomis > Apotomis betuletana. The sequence continues at coordinate 783,921 of OW026305.1, forward strand.
CTAATTACCTAGTCCAAGAACTTGATAAAGGAAATCAGACAATAGGAATCTTTATGGACCTCGCAAAAGCTTTTGACACCGTCCCCATTGCCATTCTTCTCCAAAAGCTAGAAGCACTTGGTATTAGAGGTACCCAACTCAAATTACTAGCAAATTATCTAGATGAACGCACCCAATGCGTGAGGATAGACAATAATATCAGCTCCGACTTAAAAAACACCGCTTACGGAATTCCACAAGGAAGCGTGCTCGCTTCCACCCTATTCTTGATCTATATTAACGACCTTTGTGATCTAAAAATAGGAAATGGTAAAATAATCTCGTACGCTGATGACACTGTACTGCTTTTTTCCGCTAAATCAGCAGATGACGCACATGAATATGCACAGCGAGGCTTTAATAGCGTCAGCACCTGGTTACGGCATCACCTACTAACACTTAACCCAGATAAAACTCAGTATGTAAGATTTTCCATGCGTAAACCTAGCGTAGAAATAACCTACCGCAAGCTCTATGCCCACATATGTAATAACATTTCATCTGTCAAATGCAGCTGCCCGGACATAACGCGTACCGACAAAATTAAATATCTCGGAGTTTTAATCGACGAAACCCTCTCGTTTAAATTCCATGTGGAAGCGCTGTGTAATAGAATCCGTAAGTTAATATTTGTTTTCAAAAAACTGCGGTCAATTGCGGATGAGCAGCTCCTCAAGACGGTTTATTTTGCTCTTTGCCAATCAATAATAACGTATTGCATAACGTCATGGGGAGGTTTGGCTAAAACCACAATACTAAAATTAGAAAGAGCCCAAAGAGCAATCCTAAAGGTCCATACCTATCGTCCTTACCTCTACCCTACTAACCTTATATACAGTGAATGTAGAGTACTAACAGTTCGTCAGTTATTTATCCACGGCACAGTATTAAGGCAGCACTGCATAACTCCTTACAGCACCGAATATAAAAACAAGAGGCGTAAAGATATTGTTTGCTCCTATAACATGCAAGCAAAACATGCTTTTTCTACAAGATTTTTCATATTTCTAGGACCATTTCTTTACAATAGATTAAATGCGAAATTGGACCTATATCCACTAAGCTTCGCTCAATGTAAGAAAGCGCTTCGTGAGTCACTACAAACTATGACGTACGAAGATACAGAGAACTTACTGGCTGTCATGAAATAAATATTTGTTTAGTTGAATTAAGTTCTTTAGTGTAAATTTTAGTAGTTAAGCTACAATAAGATTACTGTAAGATAGATGAATATGTACTGAAATTAAATAATGTAAAGGCTTTCCCATTGCCTGAAACACAGGGGCAACCCTAGTTCAGGTTATGTAAATTGTGAATTTATTTGTTTTTTTAAGTATAGAATTTAATCGTCACCTCTGTACATTATGTTTTATCAATAAATTATTATTATTATTATTTATTATTATTAAGATTAGTTAAATTGTTTCTATCCGTGAGATCCTGTAATTGTAATCCTGGCTTCCCTGCTTTCTATTATATTTAAGTTTACTCAAAATTGTTAAAGCTGTTGGTTCTCCTAAATAAATAAATAAATAAATAAAGAATGTATTTACATGGAGCACTCGGTCGGCGTGCAGCGCGACGGTGAGCGCGGCGGGGTCCAGGATGGCGAGCGCGGTCTCCTCCTCCAGCCCCAGCACGCACGAGAACACCTCCAGCTCGCTCAGCTCGCACGACACCGGCTTCGCCGCGTCCGCCACCCGGTACGTGATCACTGTTGTACTCTGAACATAACAATTATACTGGGTTACACATAATGAAACACAACTGCCACCCGCTACTACATCGGCAGTAAGTCCGGTCAGAGGACCAAAGTGCAAAGACACGACTTATTTTTTTTAACGCATTCACTGCCATCGACGCATATATGAGTACACCGTTATATAAGTTTGTTCCTAGGCCATGCTCCCTAGCAGCGAATGTGTTAATGGAAAATAGGCAAACATTCCTGGTGTAATGCGTCGTTGAAGCTTAAGATTCATTCTGCCTGAAATTCCCTTCGTTCTAGAACGAAAAATTCAGTTTTCAGGAACAGGACAATCCGGAAGTGTGCTTCGCTCTTCGTTTCATTAGAGTATCTAATCAATTGACCGTACTTACTACCGACATCGACACCCAAGGAGTACACAGGCTGTATAAACACTTGTACAGCCTTTGTACAGCATAAATTAGAGTTATAATGGCTGTATAAGCTCTTATTCCACCTGTATGCTACCAGGGCAAGAACTGACTTCGCAAAATTGTGTAACAGATTTAGTGTGGATCGTGTATACATGTAGTGACCTTGAGTATGACGGCGTTGGTGTCCCACACGGAGGCGTCCTCCACCAGCACGAGCTGCGAGTCGGTGACGTTGAGCTTCAGCTCCAGCCCCTCCGGCCCCGCGCCTGCGCCTGCGCCGCCCGCGCGCGCCTGTACGTGTATACATGTAGTGACCTTGAGTATGACGGCGTTGGTGTCCCACACGGAGGCGTCCTCCACCAGCACGAGCTGCGAGTCGGTGACGTTGAGCTTCAGCTCCAGCCCCTCCGGCCCCGCCCCTGCGCCTGCGCCGCCCGCGCGCGCCTGTACGTGTATACATGTAGTGACCTTGAGTATGACGGCGTTGGTGTCCCACACGGAGGCGTCCTCCACCAGCACGAGCTGCGAGTCGGTGACGTTGAGCTTCAGCTCCAGCCCCTCCGGCCCCGCCCCTGCGCCTGCGCCGCCCGCGCGCGCCTGTACGTGTATACATGTAGTGACCTTGAGTATGACGGCGTTGGTGTCCCACACGGAGGCGTCCTCCACCAGCACGAGCTGCGAGTCGGTGACGTTGAGCTTCAGCTCCAGCCCCTCCGGCCCCGCCCCTGCGCCTGCGCCGCCCGCGCGCGCCTGTACGTGTATACATGTAGTGACCTTGAGTATGACGGCGTTGGTGTCCCACACGGAGGCGTCCTCCACCAGCACGAGCTGCGAGTCGGTGACGTTGAGCTTCAGCTCCAGCCCCTCCGGCCCCGCCCCTGCGCCTGCGCCGCCCGCGCGCGCCTGTACGTGTATACATGTAGTGACCTTGAGTATGACGGCGTTGGTGTCCCACACGGAGGCGTCCTCCACCAGCACGAGCTGCGAGTCGGTGACGTTGAGCTTCAGCTCCAGCCCCTCCGGCCCCGCCCCTGCGCCTGCGCCGCCCGCGCGCGCCTGTACGTGTATACATGTAGTGACCTTGAGTATGACGGCGTTGGTGTCCCACACGGAGGCGTCCTCCACCAGCACGAGCTGCGAGTCGGTGACGTTGAGCTTCAGCTCCAGCCCCTCCGGCCCCGCCCCTGCGCCTGCGCCGCCCGCGCGCGCCTGTACGTGTATACATGTAGTGACCTTGAGTATGACGGCGTTGGTGTCCCACACGGAGGCGTCCTCCACCAGCACGAGCTGCGAGTCGGTGACGTTGAGCTTCAGCTCCAGCCCCTCCGGCCCCGCCCCTGCGCCTGCGCCGCCCGCGCGCGCCTGTACGTGTATACATGTAGTGACCTTGAGTATGACGGCGTTGGTGTCCCACACGGAGGCGTCCTCCACCAGCACGAGCTGCGAGTCGGTGACGTTGAGCTTCAGCTCCAGCCCCTCCGGCCCCGCCCCTGCGCCTGCGCCGCCCGCGCGCGCCTGTACGTGTATACATGTAGTGACCTTGAGTATGACGGCGTTGGTGTCCCACACGGAGGCGTCCTCCACCAGCACGAGCTGCGAGTCGGTGACGTTGAGCTTCAGCTCCAGCCCCTCCGGCCCCGCCCCTGCGCCTGCGCCGCCCGCGCGCGCCTGTACGTGTATACATGTAGTGACCTTGAGTATGACGGCGTTGGTGTCCCACACGGAGGCGTCCTCCACCAGCACGAGCTGCGAGTCGGTGACGTTGAGCTTCAGCTCCAGCCCCTCCGGCCCCGCCCCTGCGCCTGCGCCGCCCGCGCGCGCCTGTACGTGTATACATGTAGTGACCTTGAGTATGACGGCGTTGGTGTCCCACACGGAGGCGTCCTCCACCAGCACGAGCTGCGAGTCGGTGACGTTGAGCTTCAGCTCCAGCCCCTCCGGCCCCGCCCCTGCGCCTGCGCCGCCCGCGCGCGCCTGTACGTGTATACATGTAGTGACCTTGAGTATGACGGCGTTGGTGTCCCACACGGAGGCGTCCTCCACCAGCACGAGCTGCGAGTCGGTGACGTTGAGCTTCAGCTCCAGCCCCTCCGGCCCCGCCCCTGCGCCTGCGCCGCCCGCGCGCGCCTGTACGTGTATACATGTAGTGACCTTGAGTATGACGGCGTTGGTGTCCCACACGGAGGCGTCCTCCACCAGCACGAGCTGCGAGTCGGTGACGTTGAGCTTCAGCTCCAGCCCCTCCGGCCCCGCCCCTGCGCCTGCGCCGCCCGCGCGCGCCTGTACGTGTATACATGTAGTGACCTTGAGTATGACGGCGTTGGTGTCCCACACGGAGGCGTCCTCCACCAGCACGAGCTGCGAGTCGGTGACGTTGAGCTTCAGCTCCAGCCCCTCCGGCCCCGCCCCTGCGCCTGCGCCGCCCGCGCGCGCCTGTACGTGTATACATGTAGTGACCTTGAGTATGACGGCGTTGGTGTCCCACACGGAGGCGTCCTCCACCAGCACGAGCTGCGAGTCGGTGACGTTGAGCTTCAGCTCCAGCCCCTCCGGCCCCGCCCCTGCGCCTGCGCCGCCCGCGCGCGCCTGTACGTGTATACATGTAGTGACCTTGAGTATGACGGCGTTGGTGTCCCACACGGAGGCGTCCTCCACCAGCACGAGCTGCGAGTCGGTGACGTTGAGCTTCAGCTCCAGCCCCTCCGGCCCCGCCCCTGCGCCTGCGCCGCCCGCGCGCGCCTGTACGTGTATACATGTAGTGACCTTGAGTATGACGGCGTTGGTGTCCCACACGGAGGCGTCCTCCACCAGCACGAGCTGCGAGTCGGTGACGTTGAGCTTCAGCTCCAGCCCCTCCGGCCCCGCCCCTGCGCCTGCGCCGCCCGCGCGCGCCTGCCCCAGCGCCGCCGACAGCGCCTCCTCCCTGCACCAAACAACATCCTCAGTACAGTACCACATCGTGGATACTAACAGTGAATCACTATTTTAATTCAATGCAATTCGATTTATTCGGTGGCGATCCGTTTGCTCGCTTGCCCCTTATGATTTTGACATACAATAAATAAATAAAATACTCTATTCCAATATATACGCGAACATACAGATGTTGCTGATCAGGGTCGCAGGGCGGCAGCGGCTGCTGCATGATGAACTGGTTGGCCGCCTCCCACCAGTCCAGGATAGCCATCAGTCGCATGTTGTTCACTAATATCGTGTACGCCGAAGAATCGCCGCGTTTCCTGCGACAACGCAATAGGTTTCAAGGTTAAGGAGAAATATATGTATTTCGACGATATGTCATTAACGTCAACAGCACCTTTAGCACAACTGTGACAAGCGACTCTTTCTCGCGCGAGATATGTATCGCTTTCTGTATAGCACTGTGAGAGAGTCACGGGTGACGCTAACTGGCTCCGCAGACTACGGCTTCTTGTGGCCGCCACAGTACACTTGTCTTGTCTCTTTTCCACGCTCGAAGTGAGAAAAGGAGAGATGTACTGTCGCGGCCACAAGAAGCCCTAGTGTGCGCTGGCTCTAAGTCCCGCGACAAGAGTCGCGCAGCATACATAGGTGTGCTAGACGGGCAGGTATGATGTTACGCGAAAGAGAGCAGAAGGTTGCAGAACTGTGATTAGTCGATTTCGCATGAGTCCTGTGTAATTAAAATAACATTGAATACTTGATAGAAGTCTGCGCTCTTTGCAACCGAACCGAAAATATCATTCTGGAAGAATTTGAACCGCAGAAGTTAGAACGGTGAAAAATTTGTAGCTATGATATTGTTAGGGTTCCGTACCCAAAGGGTAAAAACGGGACCCTATTACTGAGACTTCACTGTCCGTCCGTCCGTCCGTCCGTCTGTCACCAGGCTGTATCTCAAGAACGGTGATAGCTAGACAGTTAAAATTTTCACAGATGATGTATTTCTGTTGCCGCTATAACAACAAATACTAAAAATACAATAAAATAAATATTTAAGGGGGGCTCCCATACAACAATGGGATTGGTTGCGTTAACTTTGCACCTCATTTGTATGGAGCGCTATACATACCAGGTGCAAACTTAACTTAACCACTTAAGGATGGAAAGTGTTTGTACGGAACCCTCGGTGCGCGAGTCCGACTCGCACTGGACCGGTTTTTTTCTGGTTTGATATTCACCTGGCATGCACCTCGGCCTGCACGCTGTGCCGGTGGTCGGCCATGGGCTGCACGATGTGCGTGAACACGTTGCCGCGCCGGTTCGCCGGCTCGTTCACGTACCGCGTGTCGCTCACCAGTATTTCCTGCGATCACATGTGAAATCAAATCAATAACATATATTACAGGCCGTACAATCTGATATACATACCTACTATTAATACCATAATGAAAATTATATCGACACGTTAGATCGGTTACAATTCATAGATTGATGGTCAGACAACAGGCCGACATCTTGAATGTCATCATTTGGCTCCTTCACCACAAAATAAAACAAAGTTTACATTATGAAGCGAATCTAAGTGTTCGACACGCAGAAGACATCAATGACCCAGGAACAATATTCGTATTCATCACACAAATATTTTCCCTAACCGGAATTCGAACTCAGGACCACCAGCTCAGTAGGCAGCTAAGTTGTTTTTGAAAAAACATGTACTAAGTTAAGGGCTTTAATTAAAACAAAACTTAATTGATTCCTTTGTGTAACGATAATTAATTAAATATCTACGCATATTTTTTTATGAGTATCTTTCGTAACACAAAAGATGCGATCGTTATTTGGTTTTTATTAAGCCTTTAACTATGTACATGTTTTTTGAAAATGAGCATCAGCATCTTTACCACTGCACCAATCGCGTAGTGATGACTTGATGAGTGCCACGAAAGGGTTGGAAATCACATTGAACGGGTCCAGCTGGCAGGCGGAGCATACCTGCGAGACCAGGTCGATGTCCTGGCTGAGGTCGGAGTAGGACTCGAGCAGCAGCCGCGACTTGATGAAGTTGATGCAGGCCAGCGACGCCACGCCGTGCTCCGGGGCCAGCTCCACCGTCACGTCCAACAGGTCCAGCTTGATCGATGACGTCGTCCACACCTAACAATTAACCGATATTTTACAAGGGCATTTTGGTGTAACTAGAACTTTAGGCATGTCATACGAAGTGTGTAAGACGTTGACTTTATACAGAACTTGAATTATACGTCCAAGTTGTAATTAATTCATTACTAAGGGAGGATGTTACCTACACAGTTGACATCTTAGGCTGATAGTAATCACGTAATAAGTTTTTCATCTCTCCTGTTCGGAAAGTGTCATTTTCATGAGTAGATAGCCGGGTGGAAAATAGCTTTTCCATCCCTAGGGTGGAAAGTAATTTTTTTTTAATTGCCACGGAGTCAAAGATAATTGCCTTCTAGATGCACGTCGTGACCAACTAAATTAGGTACAATCTAGTCGGCCGTGGTAAGTGGCAATTGAAAGAAGGTCTCCGAAGGTTAGATATAGGCAAGATTAATTTATTTATATCTAATTATGAAATATAAATTTGCCTTATATATAAAATAATACATACATAATTATAATACCGTCCCTTTATTGATAGATCGTACATTTATTTAAAAAATAAAATTGAAACCATTGGATTGTTTTTTGTTTTAACTTTTTAAATGTTGGCGGTACGTAAATCTTAACTTTTTTTTATCTATAAAAATAAGAGAATGAAAGTTTGCAGTAGAAAAAGCGAGAACACGAGATTAAATATAAATACCGTGTCTTTAATTGATAATTTGTTAAAAATGACATGGACATTAATAACTCACTTATGACATACTAGCTGTGCCCCGCGGTGTTACCCGCTCATCCCACGGGAACACTCAATTTATTCGGGATAAAAAGTATCCTATGTCCTTTCCCGGGTCTCAAACTATCTCCATACCAAATTTCATCTAAATCGGTTCAGCGGTTTAAGCGTGAAGAGGTAACAGACAGACAGACAGGCAGACACACTTTCGCATTTATAATATTTATGACATTTATGACATTATGACATATGTGCGTGCAGTATTTTATTTTCCTCGCAGGCGAAATGAAAAGTAGAGTGTTTAACTCGGGTGAAATTACCCATTTCACCCTCGAACTATTGGCGCTCTCACTTCGTTCGAGCGCCAGAAATATCTCGGGTGCAATGGGTCACTTTCTACCCTTGGTTAACAATCTACTATTTCATCACATTTGATCGTAAAAGATGATATTACGTGCAGGTGTACTGAAGGACTAGGGCCTATATAGTTCCCGCGGGAATTATAAATTGTTATAACTACCGAGGGAATTATGGTTTATTTTTAAAAATATAGTACGCAATCGTACATTACTTCAGACTAAGGAGGTTTCATTCCAGCTAAGGTTTTTTGTTGTATCAACAAAATTTGCCTGCCAGCTAAATTTATTGTGTATCGAATTAATACGGTATATAAAACTGCATTATATTTATGTTTTACAATTATTTAAGTGTATTTTGCAATAATTTTATAAAATTTAATTTTGAATTATCGTTACAATCTGGCAGTATAGCCTGTCAAGTTTCTAAGCTAAACGCACTTCTTGGCATTATCTGTGGTAGACTACACAAAAAAAAGTTATAAGATTATTGTTTTGTGACAAAATTTTGGTTGTCAATCGTTTAATGTTTATTTTTGTCTTATGTATTTGTTATTTCCTCCCAAATGTGATGAAAAATATTGTGTGTATGGCGGGTAGTAAGGGGATTACAAACTCAGGACATTAAAAGCCCTCCGCCTTCGGCGTCGGGCTTCTAATAGACCTTCGTTAGTAATCCCCTACTTACTACCCTTATGACACAATATACTATTAATTACCCTTTCGGTATGTACCGGCCTTGATGTCAGACCGAACTGACAATTTTGGATCATTGGAGCAAATTGTGTGTAGGATTTCGTGGATGGACAATTGGACATGGACATAGTTGTAATGGTACCAAGCACGCTGGTACATGATCCCTATCTGGTTGCTAGTGTAGTCACCTGGTCGTGGGGCGGGGCCATGGGCTCGTGCGGCGCGTGCGGCGGCAGGTCGGCGACGCACTCGGCCAGGTTGTGCGCGAGCACGCCGCGCACCAGGCGGTACTGCGCGGGCTCCAGTGCGCACTGCAGTGTTGCCAGGGTACCCTGGATCGTCATGTCTGGTACTGCAAAACACAATCAAATTTGGTCTCAGAGTCGCGTCGCATAGTTGTGCTAGAAGCAGGACAGCTAGAAATAGAATCGACAAGTACAGTCTTGCCCATGCCCATCCAGTACCATTATGCGTGTCGCTGAGGTTGCGCTCGACGACGAGCAGCAGCGAGGCCGGCGCCGGCAGCAGCGGCTTGCCGGCGCGGCGCACGCGCAGGCCGCGGCCGCCGCGCGCGCAGCACACGCTCAGCTCCTCCAGGCGGATCGTGCGCACGTCCAGCAACTCGCGGAAACCTGCACGAAACGGCATCATTAAAAACATCCTGATATAGGTATGGCATCGTGGATAGTCTTGTAATTTGGAAACGGTGCAAAACAGAGAAGAATAGCGTTCTCTTAGGTTGTCTGAAGCGGTAGCATTAGCATAACAATGTTTCAATTCTCATATGTACCAACTAGTGTATGTATAATCTATATCACCTATTATTAATTTCTTCTATTTTTTTTTTGACACAAACACACACGCAGTACGCTGTTTTACACATATCCTGGATCTGGATCCACGGAAGACCAGCGTCGTGGTGCTCACAAGTGCTGTGACATATGCTGAGTGGGTTCCATTTTTGCAGCCTAGATACCATTTAGCTTATAGCAATACTAGATAGATAAGTAAAAAAAAACACTAATTAAATGTAATATGTTTGTTATAATGTTAAATGTAATAGTTTGCAAAATAAACGTATCTTCTTCTTCTTCTTCTTCTCTTGTGACAGAGGCCAAGATCCTCTTTGGACCACTGAGCCAGACAAGCTATATAGAACGAGCAGAGACCACTCAGATATGTACGCCTCAATAGAGAACTCACCAGCATTGGGGTCAGTCCTTGTGCTGACGGTGCCCTCGTCCCCGGCTTGCCGGAAGCAGTTGTCTATGGTGAGCTTCGTCAACTCGGCCCGGAGCGCGCCCCGGCTACGTCCGGAGACGGGCAGCACGATGACGGGGGACATGCAGCGCACGGATAAGTGCTGGCGGCTGGTTGGCGACACGCCCACCGATACTGAGACCTAAAAAAAAAAAAGGTTACTTCCATATCTTATATATGTTTTTCCGTTCACAAAACGCCGAAAACCGTGTGTGGTTTTAGTAAAAATTCAGTTAATTGTCATGCCATTTAATCTTCCATCTCACTTAAAATACTTTTTCCCAAAATTATAACTCTCTAAGCCTAGCGCTATGTATGAGCCACTAGAAATTGTCTGTGACTGACAAACAGATACCGAGCGGCAGCTCAAGCACTTAACAACTACCCTACAATCTTGGACTCTTGGTGCAGATCACTTGTACACAAATGGGCCAAGTAAAGACAAATAAAAACCGGTCAAGTGCGAGTAGGACTCGCGCACCGAGGGTTCCGTACAAACACTTTCCATCCTTTAGTGGTTAAGTTAAGTTTGCACCTGGTATGTATAGCGCTCCATACAAATGAGGTGCAAAGTAAACGCAACCAATACCGTTTGTTGTATGGGAGCCCCCCTTAAATATTTATTTTATTTCATTTTTAGTATATGTTGTTATAGCGGCAATAGAAATACATCATCTGTGAATTTCAACTGCCTAGCTATCACCGTTCTTGAGATACAGCCTGGTGACAGACGGACGGACAGCGAAGTCTCAGTAATAGGGTCCCGTTTTTACCCTTTGGGTACGGAACCCTAAAAAAGAAAGATGCCAAGGGGTAGATGAGTGGACACTTGATATGTGCACCTTCTGCCGCGCCTGCACGATGACGCGCCGCAGCTGGCGGAAGTCGTGCGCGAACCCGTACAGCTCGTGGATGAACCGCTTCGTGTGCACGTACGTGGCGGGGCCCAGCGCCACGCTCAGCGCCGTCTCGTGGCCCGCCTCCAGCGCCTCCGCCCCGCTTAGTCTGGACATAAAGAGATAGAATAGAATAGAATACTCTTTATTGCACACCTCAAGAAGAAAGAAATACAAATACAGATGACACTTAACATTACAATAGAGGCAAACAATAGGCGATCTTATCGCTAAAAAGCGATCTCTTCCAGACAACCTTTGGGTAGCGGATTAATATAAATGAAATGAGATGAGTAGGCGATGCAAAAAGTAATCAAGAAAACTACTGAAAAATTATTAAAATCTACTAAAACCTATAATAATATATATTGATACATAAACATACATAAAAATATACATAAATGAACATATGACTAAATATATACTCATATATAAACTTACTTAAACCTTATAAAGATTATTAGATTCGCATACGCAATCGCTTGAATCTCAGAGGTTGCCCACGTGGTAGGCAGGAACGCACACAGCTCAGGTCCACCACACATATGCGCAGCGTGTTGGATGAATTTATTCGTCATCTAACGTGAGGCCGAAGACTTAGCTTCCGAAGGTGCGGAGCGTCATAGACGCAACTCACACTCGCGACCTTACTACTCCCTAAGTAATTTTAGCTAAACGGAGGCCGAACGCCAAACTTCCACATAGCATCCAAGGTGTGGAGCTCCCAGACCTGACTCCCACCTACGCCAAGGCGTAGTGCCCATGAGGTGGGAATTTTCGTTCAGAATGATGTCAGAAACTGACTCTGTCTGTCATATTATGGCGATGTCTCGCTTGCTGACGTCATTCCGTACGGAAAACGAAAGATAATTCCATGTCTGTAGCGGTCCTAAGACCTAAGGGCGAGTCCACCCAGAGCTTTACTATCCCCTAGTCTACAACCACAGACAACCCCCACTAAACGGAGCATGTAAGGCGACCCGCGCGCACCAACGATATGGTACGGCAGAACATTAAAGTATGAACACGTCGGCCACCGTTTAGTTGCGTCCTTGTTTATGATCCATGCGTACGTCAACGAAAAAAGAAATTAAATAAATAACATGGTAAATTGTAGTGTTAAGTGGTGTAGAGAGACCTCATAAACATGGACGCAACTAAACGGTGGCCGCCGTGTTGATACTTTAATGTTCTGCCGTACCATATCGTTGGTGCGCGCGGGTCGCCTTAAGGTCGCCTTACATGCTCCGTCTAGTGGGGGTGGTCTGTGTCTACAACACACTCAGTCACCTTCGATAGTTGATCTCAAGTGCGCGATCTCCGTGCGTGCGCAGGCGGTCGCGCCACAGCGGCGCGCGCGGCGTGAGGTCGGCCAGCAGCAGCGCGCCCACGCTCATCTTCAGGGTGCGCGTGTGCGCGTGCGCGTGTGCCGTGGCCGTGGCGCGCACGCGCAATGCCCGCGCTCCGCACACCTAATAATATAAATAAAAAGTGATAAGCGGTAGTAGCCTAGTGGTTAGGGCATGCGCCGCATGCGACTTTCAATCCGGAGGTCGCGGGTTAAAACCCGGCCCGTACCACTGAGTTTTTCGGAACTTATGTACGGAATGTCATTTGATATTTAACACTCGCTTTTCGGTGAAGGAAAACATCGTGAGGAAACCACCTAAGCCCAATAAGGCCTAGTTTCCCCTCTGGGTTGGAAGGTCAGATGGCAGTCGCTTGCGTAAAAACTAGGGTACCTACCACATCTTGGAATTTAGGTAGCCGACCCCGATTGAGAATTCATTCTCTACAAAGATATGGGACAAAGGCTAGGAGGATGATGATTAATTCTCGTTGTTTCACCGCTGGACAAATTATGTCTTTTAGGTGGTTTCTGGCCATTTATTTATAAGGAGGACTGTACAACTTGATACTAGGATAGATATAATGTAGTGACCTCGCCGCGCGCGCCGACCAGCGCCACGGAGAGCGAGCGGATGGACGTCTCCGTGCGCGTCGTGCCCTCCGCGCCGCCTGCCGGGGACGGCGCCGGCGCCTCTGCGGATATAATATACTAGTTTATGCAACTGTTACATAATGAGAGGTCTTAAAACACGAGTGTGGTTTTAATAGGATCACTCGAGTGTGTCAAGAGAGAGTGTACAGTTGCATACAAGTAGTTAAATAGCGTATGAGTATACTTTCCTGTATGTAAAATGTTGTATGAAATTTAGAGGAGAAATACAAACTATGGCAGTATAATGAAAAAAATAAATTGGACAAGTGCGAGTCCGACTCGCGCATGCAGGGTTCCTTACCATAATCTTTAACAAGTTTTTTGTATGGGAGCCCCCCTTAAATATTTATTTTATTTTATTTTTAGTATTTGTTGTTATAGCGGCAATAGAAATACATCATCTGTGAAAATTTCAACATATCACCGTTCTAGAGATACAGCCTGGTGACAGACGGACGAACGGACGGACAGCGAAGTCTCAGTAATAGAGTCCCGTTTTTACCCTTTGGGTACGGAACCCTAAAAAGAAACAATTATCAGAATGTGGTAAAATGGGTTTGGGGCTTTTCCATTGGACTGTTCAATTAATTTGCAGCCACTAATCACACTAATATTATAAACGCGAAAGTTACTGAGTGTGTTTGTGTGTATGTTTGTTACTTCTTTACGCTCAAACAGCTGTATCAATTTTGATAAAATTAGGTATGGTGATAACTGACACCTTGGTTGAACACATAGGTTACGTTTTATCCCAAAACAATAGTGTTCCCGTCGGATAACCGGGTAACACCACAGGACGGAGCAAGTACGCTTATAAAGTTAAAAGCATGGACAGGTGCGTGTGTGTGCCAGTGTGCGCACAGTACTCGCCTGCGTGCGGCGCGCGCGCGGGCGGCGGGTCCGGCTCGTCGCCCGCCACCCCGAAGAAGTCCAGCACCGCCACCCAGCTGTCGATGCTCACCACCAACTTCAAGCAGTTGAAGCGGACGCGCGTGTGTCTGCACACCTGGCCAATCATACATTGGAATACCGTGAAATAATCCTGCCGATTATGTATCGCGGGGATTATGGCATTATTTTCGTGACGAACAAATCCTTCTTACGGACATGCCACGACTTTGGCGGCAAGCGGCGCGGCGAGCGGATGAGCGAGAGATCCAAGTACGGTGGCCCTACGAGTGAGCGAGACACACATATCGCTCACCGCTGCCGCTGCCACACAAGTCGTGGTTGGTCCGTTATGACTCATTCGTCATGGACAGTTGTTTTAAATTATATACAATACTGACTCATTCATTAGCCTTTAACGGTCAGTGGTCATTATACCGCCAATACAATTAAAATTTTGACACATGGTGACAAGGTTTAGTCCTCAAAGGTCATTGGTCACTGTGGTGACCATCGTTATTGAAACTTTGACAAACAATGATAAAGTTTTATTTCGATTGGCAGTAAGTGACCACTGGCCGTTAAAGGGTTGGGGGTGAATGGAACGACCGGGCATTGCGTACTAACTATATTGGAAACGAGAATCAAACATTAATATTTAGAGGTTCAGACAATGGACTCACCCGGTTGTACTGGTCGTGGAAGTGCGGGTGCTGCGGGTCGCGCATTCGCACGGTGACATTAACCAGCCCGTCGCCCGCGTCCTCGTCCGCGTCCTCGTCCGCCTCCGCCTGCGCCTCCGCCTCCGCCACCGCCTCCGCCTCGACGGAGCTGCCCGTGACGCCCATCTCGGGCGAGCACGGCGGCGTGGGACCGCACTTGCTGTCGCGTTTAGATCGTCGCCACTACACGATAAAAAATATCCAGTTAGTTTTTGAGCCATGCATGAGGGTGCCTCTCGCGCGGACGTGCGGAATCGATCAATCACAATAGTAAAGCGGAGCTAGGATACAGATTTCCACTCAGGTGTTTGGTCTATTCCGCACATCTCTGCTCCGCCTAGCTTCAATGACGACGCTCCCTAACTAACTTGCTAGCTTTCTAGGACGATTATTAAACGCGGTCCGGGTCGACTTTTCAATAGATATACCGACGACCTGAATAACCTTAGCGTAAGCTGTTGCAGAACCCTGTGGGCGAAATACCGAAGATAGCAGCAGTGGTCGTATACCTTTATACCTTTGTTTCTTTACTTTTTATTTATAGCAGTATATTGCCTTTATCAGATGGTGCGACGATGCATGTTTTGGCGCATTGACTGACAAAAGGTAGAAACCACATCAAGGCAACCGTACTACAACAACAACGGTCAGTGTCTTTTGTCATGTTTGCGGATATTTCCATCGCGGTCAGCCACCGAAGACGGTGCTTCGCAGACTGAAGACCTCAAATCGTCTGTAATAAAACTATGATGATTGCCTTTATCACAAACATACCTCCCGGTCGTGGACGTTGAGTCCGCTGGGCAGCGAGTGGCAGCGGTGGTAGTGCTGGTAGTGGTGCTGGTAGTGCTGGCCGAGGTCGGGGCACGACTTGGACACGAACACGGCCTTGGCGGGCACGTGCGGCGCGTGCGACACCAGCAGCATGCGGTGCTTGGACTCCGGGTCTTGCGTGAGGTCCTCCATCGTCACCGAGTGGAGGGATACCTTGGGACACATCACTTTAAATTCAAGTTTGTACCGAGATATTCTGCCATGCTACGGTAAAAGGACGTATCTTACTATGACATCCGTATAAAGACACGACCTTTTATCGTAATACGGCATTTACAAGAGAGATTGCCCTATAGCATAGCATTTAAAGTGCTTCTAAAGGCTTATTTACACAGCAAATCTGAATAAATACTAGAAACCTAGTCAGTAGCGCTTGAAAATGAAGCCAGTTCTGGTTAGCTACTGGCTAAATTTCGTCCGTGTGCATATCTGTCACAACGTCAAAGTCACAAGCAACACGTCTCTATGATTGGTTCGTAGACACGTACAAACCAAAACACAGTATGCTTATTTGCCCAAAAAACGGCCATCCTCGTTTTATTCACTTATTCGATAGAGCATATAATTTTGAAATGAAGACTATAACTCCCGTGTGTCAATTTCTCATAGAAATTGAAATATGATTATTTTAAAAAAATTCAGGGATTTACGGAAAATCTCGATTACTACGAAGTGATCCGTTTTTTTTTCTTTTATTCAGTGAAAATCATTGGACCTATATATTAAGTAATTAATACTCAAAACGAAAATGGTCAAAGTTGTATGCAAATAAACAAACAAAAGATTTCATGTTTTTGGGTTTTATTTTTTTTACAGCTCTATTCCGTCATATTGGGATTCGATAATCCGTCTAAATATGAATAACAACAATACCAATGACTAGTAAAAAAATAGAACCCCTAACCCTCAGGATATAGAAATAACAAGCTTCTAAAGATTTTTCAAATAATTCTGGTTTCAGGGTTGGCACATTAGAATTTAAATTTCTTCATTATTCTTCTATGGTTTATTTTAATATATCTTAGTTTTATTATTTATAATGAAGATAAGCCATATCTTCAATTCTATATATTAAAATACTTAAACGGGTTTACTTAGGTCGTAGAAGTCGAATAACGCTCGACATGTTTCGAATCGGTACGCGATTCATCATCAGGAGAGCGCTGACTGAGAGGTGGCCAACCGAACACTGCGGGCACGCGCCCTGTCCGCGCGGTTTAGCCTCCCGTACTTTCCGCGGAATTTCAGATTCAGATTTATTTATTGTATTGATACAAATTAATTACATGTCAAAATGTAATAAAATTAAATATAAAGATTCTATAAGTACAATGAATTAAGAATGTCACATTTTAATAGGTACACCTGTATTGTACATTTGTAAACGAATATAAACTCTATTGCAACGTGTTAAGGTATATGTGTGAATAGTTAATTGTGTATTCGTTTGTAGGTACTACAATGATTGGATCAACGATCTCTCTGTAGGAATTCGCTTATGTTATAGCATGCGAGATCTAGAAGCAATTAGAAGAGAATGAAAAACTTTTCTCTCGCCAGCACAGTTACCTTATCAAACCGAATATAGTGATAGTGAGACGTATCTGAATTCAGTTAATGTTCCGTCACTGCAGAACCCTAAGTCCCCATTTCACATACCCACTCGCCTTTAAATACTAGTCGTGTTTAATTCATTGGTAGTACCTAGATTATTAATATTATTTACTGTTGGAAGTTAATCATTTATTCGCAGTACTATGTCCTACAATTTAGCAATACGGCAATGCAAAACATATTCGAAGAAACAAATAAACGAATGAATTGACACTGACAGTTATTACCGGTAATGGTCTTGAAGGGTGACATGTCAAAGGCAGGTATTGTTGTCTAATTGCAATATAGCTAATATACGTGAATACCGCTATTGATTATACCGGTAATCAAAGCTTTAGTGATATAAATAGCGAAATACAATTATAACGGGTTAAACCTAATTTATAACCGGTATTCTGGATACCGGTAACGATCCCTGGTTTTAACAAATGTCTAACGAGGGTGGACCGCTTCCCGCGCTACGCGTAAACCTTCATCGGAAAGAATATTACAAATACCTGAACAAGTAAAAATTGTAGAGGACAGAACTCATACATTTTATTTATTATTGAGAACAGAACTCGTTTCTTCACTATCGGGAACAGAACTCGACTACTCCCTATATTATGTAGTCAATATAAGTTTTGAGAATTTTGTTAGGTGTCAACCCTAATGCAAAAATTTTAGAAACCTGTAACTTCTGAATCCTATAAGATTGGGATATAATTTTTTTTCAGGATATATTTATAAAGGCTTACCAAGAAATTTGTGTAAATACTGAATCCCAATACGTTCAAATAAGTCTATAAAATTAAAATAAAGAAAATATCTTGTTTATCGTGTAACCTTCTTCATATAGACTTCTATGTGGTTTTCTTTTTGTCATATTATATCTTATTTAACATATCATACAAACGCAATGACAAATACTATGAAACATGAGCATATCTATGGTTATAGCGATTTTTATGGTTTTTCTGAAAACCATAGAAATGACGAATATAAATTTATATCTCGATTATTATGAGAAATTGACACACGGGAGTTTTAATCTTCATTTCAAAATTATTTGCTCTATCGAATAAGCGAATAAAACGAGGGTGGCCGTTTTTTGGGTAAAAAAGCATACTGTGCAAAAGCGGCTTCATATTTCGCAAATATTACAAAAAATCTCGTTATAGGCGTATTTATTCTAAGCATAGTATGTGAATTATCGAAAGAGATGCATTATATTACGTAGCACCAAATATATGGCCTCAGTGTGAGTGTATCACGGACATAGAGTGAGGACTCGAGTACGTTAATGTTGAGACTTTAGATTCTACCGCACAAAACAGCGCGGATGGCGTTCTCCATATTTTTTTGTAGATAAAGACACCATAAAACCCAGCATGTTCCCAAGAAATAACTATCTGACTGATGAGATCTCAGAAACCATCCAAGCGAGTGTCGCCGTGAACTCTCTGTGGTGGGCGAGGGTTGTGAGTAAATGTTAAAAGTCCGGAGAAGAGAAGAAAATGTTTAATGTCTAAAAAACTACTGCTAAACACACTGTTACTAAAAGCTAAGTTAGTTTAAAATGTTTCTAAATGTTAAAATGTTATAAAACTGTGTTCGAATGCACCCGGTCGCGACGGTATCCGTAATTGCATTAAATTAATAAATTGAAATTAGTGTTGACCTCAATGTAGCTAAAACGCATACGTAGTACGTATGCAGGGGCGCGTCACGTGTTAGGTGCATATTGCACCGAACATCTTGCCGGGGGCAAACGATGAGATGAGATAACGTTGAAAGGATGATACAAGGTGATAGAACAATGTAATAAACATGATATTAAGTACATATTAATTAAAAGATATTTTTCTTAAAATTGGGGA
Source organism: Apotomis betuletana (assembly GCA_932273695.1). Classification (NCBI taxonomy): domain Eukaryota; kingdom Metazoa; phylum Arthropoda; class Insecta; order Lepidoptera; family Tortricidae; genus Apotomis; species Apotomis betuletana. The sequence goes on from OW026305.1 coordinate 802,993, forward strand.
GCTTCCCCAGTCCATCTTTTGCGATCTACTTATTTCTTGAAGCTCTACGGCTTCCACTCGCGCACTGTTAATTTGGTTTTCACTTGCACTTCTCACTATGCTTCGCGCACTAAGACTACACTGATCACTATCACCAATATCATGCAGGCTGATGCATCGGGCAGCCCGCGGGGCGGGCGTCGCCCGCACCGGCGCTGGGGCCGGTCGCTCCACTCGGCGGCTTGCTGGCACTCCGTGCGCTGATGTTGAACTCATATCCTCTGGAGTTGTTAGGGTGGGAGCAGATAACCTGTTCAGTCGCCACTGACAGCGTGTTCTGCGACATACGAGCACTGAGACTACGATGATCATCGCAGCCCAGAGGCAGTATATGGCAGCGTAATGGTGCACGTCATGTGCCGAGTACTGATCTATTGGAGATTGAGTCTCTTTTAAAATCTTTAACTTCTGTTCAATGTTCTTCTGTTCTTTTTCTTCGTTTGTCAAGGTCAAATTATAGTTTTCAATTTCATGCATTGTTATGTTAATTATATGGTTTATTGGGTCTATTTCTGGAGTTAGAATCTCATATTTTAAATTCAATTTACTTTGCATATTCATATGCGTGTGAACTGCAAAGTTATCCGTTTTTACGATGCAGTTTTCTTCAATATAAATAATGTTAGTTCGGGTTACCGATTGAGCGGTAACTCGATCCGTGCATATTGTTCTCAGCGGACAGTGATCACAACAAAAATATAAGTAATGGTTTGGCTTTGATAAGCTTATCCACATGTTCTGGCACGCGGCGATACTTGTTTTACATTTATGATTTTCGGTCTCATCTTTAATGCATAGATCCTTATCATTGTTCATTTTATAAATCGGAACCTTGAGATAGCATAAGTAGGAAAACGAATCTCGCAGAAGGCAATTTTCTAGATCCTGTTCTCGTAAAGGCATAAATGCATCCTTTTGTAAGTTCATGGCTATATGTTTCGCTATAGGAAGGACAGATATCATGTTCTTTGCTGAGCTTTGCGGAACTGGAATAATTGTGTAAAGATCGTAACGATCACGAGTTATTAAAGGAATGCGAATTTCAAATATCATATATAGGTCAGTGATTCTTGCTTTTACTTTTAACACCTGGTAAATACTGTGTAGATTTGTTTGTATGTTTTCGATGGGGAGAGTCAGGTCATTAGTAAGCTGACTGGAAATAACGCTTAGTTCTCGTTGTAATTGCTGAGGACTCATAATATGTATGTTCATTTTTTCATTATAAATGTTAGTTATGGTATCAATTATGGTATCTTGTATTGTCTTGAGGTGATTTAATAAATTGTTTGCAGCCATGCTGATTATTGTAAATTGAGAAAGGCATTCAGCGGCGGTAATTTCCTTTGCCATTATGCCTGTGTCCTTTTCCAAGTTAAGTAAATGTTGATGTATTAGTTTATGTTGTTTTTGAATTGTTTCTCGGGTTCTCAATAGCATGTTGTATTCGGCTTCAACAATAGACGTCTGATTTTTCCACATTGTCACGAGATGTTTTTCATTATCTCGAAGAAGACCTATGTCCTTCTGGTATTGTTCAGCGAAGCGGTCATCTAGGACTCCGAATAGCGTGTTCGCAAGGTTTCCAACGCCGTTAATTAGTCCCCGTCGTCTGCGAGTCTGCCGCTTCAGCTGATTTCGTAATAAAATGTTATTATAATGTTGGAGTTCCTCGTACGTGTGGCGTAGTTGTAACATGACGACGTCACAATGGGATAAGGTTGTTATTTGTTTACAAACGGTTTCTAATTGATCATTATACTTTTTATACGCAGATACGCCTTCCCAGTAGGGGCTCATGTCGTAGTATGCAACTAGTTTCCAATCGTCCCTTACTAATTCCATGTTTCCTAGTTTATCAAAATACAATCCTTGCCTGTCGTTTATAGGGGTCATTTTCACGCAACTACCGGCGGTTGACAATGTAAGAAAATACAACAATATTGCGATGATTGTTGCAAAACATCCTCTTCTTTTCTGTTTTGGTGTTTGTGTTTTTGTTTGTTTTGTTTCTTCTAATGTTTTTTGTTTTGCTAAGGGTAGGACCGAGAGCTTGACTACTGGCCTTTTCATCACACCATTTTTTGTTTTGAGTGTCACTACTCTTACTAGTCCATCTTTTCCTGGATGTACTTCTAGGACTCGTCCCATTGCCCACTTCCCTGCTGGTAGGTTATCTTCATGTATGACCACAAGATCTCCAATTTCAATGTTTTTCTGAGGTTTGTTCCATTTTTGTCTCGCGGTCATTTGGGTTAAATACTCAGCCTTCCATCTCTTCCAGATATCACTGAATATTTTTTGGGTCAAGTGCCACCTTGTCCGCGCATCTTCTTCTGTTTCTATAACTGTTACGCCAGCCCTTCCGGGGAAGAAGTGTGCTGGTGTGAGAGCATCTAAATCATCAATGCTTTCCTTTAATGGGCAGAGTGGGCGCGAGTTTAGACACGCCTCTATCTGGGCTAGGACGGTGCTGTATTCTTCGTAAGTGAGTTTTTGGTCCCCCACTACTCGTTTTAAGTGCCCCTTTAAACTTCTGACTCCCCTTTCCCATAATCCTCCTGAGCTGGGCCAGGATGGTGCTGTGAAGTGCCATTGGATCTTCATCTCAGCTACTTCCGTCATAAAGCTGTCTGTGAAAATGTTTTCAAGTTCCTGCCACTGTCCTTGCAATCTGTTGTCTGAGCCCCGGAAATTCGTACCATTATCACTGTAAATATGATGTGGGGCTCCCTTCCTGGCTGCCATTCGCCTCAAAGCAGCTAGGAATGCTGAACTCGTTAAATCTGTTACGAGATCCAAATGCACCGCTTTTGTAACCATACAGACAAATATGACTATATAGCCCTTCAATGTTCTGCTTCCTCGACCTTTGCTTGCCCTTAAGGTTACAAATCCAGTATAGTCCACTCCCGTATGATAAAACGGCTTTGCTTCATTTACACGGGCGGCTGGAAGATCTCCCATAAGCTGTTGTTGTGTTTTCCCATCGATTTTAAAACATTTCACGCAATTTCCAACTTGTTTTTTAACTCTGTTATTTCCACCAATAATCCAATATTCTTCTCGTAACTTGTTCAGGGTTAGTTTGGCACCCCCGTGAAGTGTTAACTGGTGAGCTTGGTCGATAAGTAGCGTAGTTAGCCGGGAATCTTTCGGAATAATTTTCGGATGTTTCATGTCGTAGGACAAATGCGCTTCCGCGAGTCGACCCCCAATGCGTAGAATGTTGTCACTGTCAATAAAGGGTCTCAACTTGAAAAGTGAACTACTTGAATCAACTTTGTTCTGTCTGCGTAAATATTCTATGTCCGTGCCCAATTCGCTGTTTTGTACATGTTTAATTATAATTAATTTTGCTCTTTGTAGCTCGGGTAATGTGAGATATGTAGGTAACGCGCTGCGCTTCGGTGTCAATGCCCGTAGAATGTATGCAACGATTCGTATTACTTTAGTTATAGAGCTATGTTTTTCTAATAATCTATTTATAGCATCTTGGTTGTTATTGTTTTGAATCGCATTTGATTTATACGATCTTTTCTGTTCTTCACTTGTTATAAATTTCAGTTTCCCTGATTTTTCTAGGTCTGGCTGAAAAGTTGTTAGCCAAGTCGGGCCTGTCCACCATAACGTATTTTCTTTTAGTTGAGATGCAGTTTGACCACGGCTGGCCGCATCTGATGGATTTTCCGCTGATTTTACGTAGCGCCATTGTTCTTCTGGTATCACTGTAGTTATTTGTTCGACACGGTTCGCCACGAACGGTTTCCATCGGCTTGGTTCGCCTTGCAACCAGCCCAGTACGATCTTCGAATCTGTCCAGCAGAATGTTTCTGTTTTACGTAACGGTAAGGATGCTTTGACTTTTGCCATTAATTTGGAAAGAAGATGTGCGCCACACAATTCTAGTTTTGGCAGAGTCAATTGTTTTTTGTGTGGTACGAGTTTTGTTTTAGCGGCGACTAGTATAGGTTCTGCTTGATTGTTGATTCGCGCGTATATAGCACAAGCGTAGGCCGCTAAGGACGCGTCACAAAAGCCATGTAGTTGAATGACGTCATTTTCCTTACATGACAGCCAGCGCCTTATTTTGCATTCATTGATGACGTGTATGTCATCCTGTATTTGGGACCACTCTGTGTATATTTCTTGTGTTATTTGTTCGTCCCAATTAATGTTTTGTTCCCAAACTTTTTGGAATAGAATTTTAAGCTTCGTGCTCAGAGGGGCTAGCCAGCCCAAGGGGTCAAAAAGTTTGGAGATCTCTGACAGCAGTGTTCTTTTTGTTGGTATGCCTATTTGTTTTGTTATTTTGCATTGAAAAATGAAGTTATCTTCTTCTGGGTTCCAGCACAGTCCAAGTGTTTTTGAAATGTTATTCTGTTTGAAGTTGACGAGTAGGTTTTCGTTGTTAGATTTGTCTTGAATGTTTTCCAATACCTCTTCTCTGTTTGTAGACCATTTACGCAAGTTAAATCCTGCTGATTTTAGAATAGCGATTAGATCCGCGATTAATGTTTTGGCCTGCTCCGCGGAATGCGCTCCGTGTACTAAGTCGTCCATGTAAAAGGATTCTTCCAATACTTTGGCCGCTTCAGGGTACCTGTCTCTTTCGTCCGATGCTAGTTTTCTTAGCGTCATCATGGCCAAGAAAGGGGCAGGCTTTGTACCGAATGAGACGGTTGTTAGCAAAAATGATTGTAGTGGTCCATTACCTTCCCTCCAAATGATCTTCTGTAATGCTTGATCTTCCTCATGGATAAGTATCTGACGGTACATTTTCTCAATGTCCGCGGAAAATGCGAATTCGTATTGCCTCCATTTTAACAGCAATTTTTGTAAATCATTTTGTAAGTTAGGCCCCGTGTACATAAGATCGTTTAATGAATATCCTGTTGAGGTCTTGGAGGATGCGTTGAAGACTACCCTGTATTTGGTGGATGTGCACTCTTCACGTACTACCCCATGATGTGGTAAGTAACATTCGATTTCATGACTCTCTCTTGCCGGTTTCATGTGCCCGAGGTCACTATATTCCTTCATGAAATCTTTATAAGCCTCCGCTAGTTTCTGTTGCCGCTCGAAATTCTTCTCCATGTTTCTGAACTGAGCTATGGCTTTTGTTTTAGATTCACCCAATTTCTGTTCAAAGTTAGGCTTCATGGGAAGGCGCACCTCGTATCTGCCGTCAATGTTGCGTTTAGTGTTTGCCTCGAAATGCTGTATGCACTCAATATCATCTCGAGATAGATCTCCATCTTCTGATATGTCTTCTACCTCCCAAAACTGTTGTATTTCTTCCAAATTGTTGATCACGACGTTGCAGTGATATGTTTGCGCATTTCCACATAACAGCCATCCCAGGTGAGTTTGTTGCGCCATCGGCTGTGAAGAGTCATCTCCTTTTATCATTCCGCTCAGGAGTATAAGGGAATAAATGTCTGCTCCCAGAAGTAAATCTACCGGGCGACTGATGTTAAAGTCGGGGTCAGCAAGGTTAATGTTTTGAATCATGGCCCAGGAGGGTTTCGCGAATGTTCTGTTTGGCAGGCTTTTTATAAGATTGTTCATGATAATAACTTCCGCGTTAAACGCAAAATCATTATAAATAGACGAGCAAGCTATGTTTAATTTACCCTTGCAGTTATTTTCTTTTTGACCGACACCATAAATAACTCCTTTACATTTTTCTCTTTTCAAATTGAGTAGTTGAGCTGCTTGTTCGGTAATAAGAGAAATTTGACTTCCTTGGTCGATCAAGGCCCTAAGGAAATGATAAGTGCCATCTGCTGCTTTGACTTTCAGTTGTGCTGTAGCCAATAAGATTTCAGAATGCAATATCTGTGAAGTGTTAGTCACGTGTTCTGAATGTTTTTTCGTAATAGCTGCATTCGACGTGTGTGTTGCGGTCGACGACTGTGCTGGTGCAGCAGATTTTACACATGCCTCGTGTAATAAAGTGTTATGTTGCCCTGAGCACTTCTGACATGTTTTATTCGAATTGCATGCATTGCCATTATGACTAAACAAGCAATTTATGCATAATGCAAGTTTATTGACCGTATAATGCCTTTTTTCCATAGGCATTTGCAGAAATTGACGACAGCTGTAAATGCCGTGCGGATTCTTGCACAACGGACATTTGATACCGGCTACGTGCATTGTTTTCGCAATAGTTATATTTCCATTATTTCGGCTTGTTCCGTTAATGTTCTGATTGTTATTGTAATAAGGGCGATTGTTGAATGTTTGACCTGGTTTCTTTACGTAGTTAGTGTTCGATGTTTGCTGTAGATGATTTCTAGAATACACGGGCTCCTGTTTGCGGCGGGATGATTCCAAGCTTGTGAATTTTCCCTCCAAGAAATCAAAGAACTCCTGTAGTATGGGTAGTTCCCGAGAATTTTTTAAGGATTCTATGTAGTCCTTGTGTGTTTCAGAGTCCAGTTTTTGAGTTAGAATATGGACTATTATTGGGTCCCAGGTGTTGATATCTACTCCGAGATTCTTAATAGCATGTAAGCATTCAGTCGCTGTATCATGCATTTTCTTTATTTGAGCTATCGATTGTTGTTGCATGGTTGGCAGCCCAAATAAGATGTTCATGTGAGATGTAAATATAAGCTTAGTGTTATTGTAACGATTGTTGAGAATCTCCCAGCAAACTAAATAATTGTCAGAGCTAATTGACAGATGTTGAATCAGCCTCTCAGCTTCTCCCTTTATTTTTGCCTTCAAGAACTGCATTTTCTGAGCGCTCGATAGTGCAGTGTTATTATGAATTGCCTCGTTAAACAAGTCCTTAAAGGAAACCCACGCATTATAATTGCCATGAAAAGTAGGTATGTCCAAAACTGGAGTTGACTTCTCCCGGTGAGCCACTGACCAAATCTTTTTATTAATGTTTTTCTTTAGCATGTGATATGTTTTCTCATGTTGATTGAATGTCCCCTCATAAGTTGAGTTCAATTGAGTACCCTCGCTTTCGATCTCCCAATGCAGAGAATCTACAACTGACCAACGAGTTCCCAACGATTTAAGAGCGTCCTCCAGCTCCCACTTATCTGTTAATAACTCAATATCGATACTGTTGACAGTTCGCACAAAAGCTTTCATATTAGCTGCCTGCTTCCGTAACATTTCATCCATCTTGCTCTCTAATCCCTTATCCTTCTGCCTCTGTTGATTGTAATCTGTTTGCCTAGGTGGCGGAGGAAGCGGAGGAAGTGCTGCATTGTCCGTCCGTTCCTCTGTTTCACTATCTTGTGTCTCCATCTGTCTCAACCCTGAAGTCCCTGGTTCAATTTTCGGATCATAGGGTTCCTCACTTAGCTTCTTAAAGCCCTCAACCAGCTTGGAGTTAAATGATAAATAAACGGCCTTCGTGCTTTCAAAGATACGATTAGTAAAATAAGGATCATTTTCGGTTGCTACCATACAAATTTGTTCATGGTTGAACTGAAATTCAGTCCAAAAAGCGTTTAAAGTGTCCAAACGACTTTTAAAGTATTCAATCTTCGACTTTCTATCCGCCCCATCCTTCTTGAAATTAGCTAAAGCATATTCAATGTTACGCTGAATTTCTCCTTGACGTTGAATGTATGCCATCTTGACTGGTTTAGTGTTAGTAAAATAAGGAAAGATCTTACTTGAATATCTCCTTAGTGCTGTTACTGTTTACTGCCAATACCACCGCTACTGTTGCTGCCTCTACTCCTTCAATCGCTCCAACCCCCACGCCTGATGATGTTCACCCGTTCTTTCACCTCACACGCCAGTCAACCACAAAGCTCACGACGCGAGAGATCCGGTTCGAAGGACCAATGTGGTGGGCGAGGGTTGTGAGTAAATGTTAAAAGTCCGGAGAAGAGAAGAAAATGTTTAATGTCTAAAAAACTACTGCTAAACACACTGTTACTAAAAGCTAAGTTAGTTTAAAATGTTTCTAAATGTTAAAATGTTATAAAACTGTGTTCGAATGCACCCGGTCGCGACGGTATCCGTAATTGCATTAAATTAATAAATTGAAATTAGTGTTGACCTCAATGTAGCTAAAACGCATACGTAGTACGTACGCAGGGGCGCGTCACGTGTTAGGTGCATATTGCACCGAACACTCTCCGAACGGGGTCTCAGCGTAATCCTCCGGCGGGGTACTACCGCTACTTAGTATAGTCTATCCGGAATTCTAAGATCAAATTATGTCAAACTGGCACAAGTGAAAAACGACGTTAAGTTTACATTTATACGGTTGTTTGTACCTTGTGTCAAAGTGACTTCATTTAATCTTAGAGATCGGACAGACTATACGCGTTTTCACTCTGTCATAGCCCGACTCTCTTTCCCCTCTCCTCCCGTCTTAAGTCAGACTGATTCGGTTCAGTCTATTCACGACGCAGTCGTGGCGCGGAGATAATCCCATTAGTAAGTTACAGTCCCACACAAAGTCCGCTATAGATAGTGAGGGCTAACCACCCCCGATACAGCTTGTTACCTAATCTACTATCCATACTATACTATAATATTATAAATGCGAAAGTGTGTCTGTCTGTCTTTTACCTCTTCACGCTTAAACCGCTGAATCGATTTTGATGAAATTTGGCATGGAGATAGTTTAAGATCCGAGGAAGGACATAGGATAGTTTTCATCCTGGAAATTATCCCTAAAAAGATTGAAAAGTGAGTAAGTAATTCATGATGACATTGATGACCCTGTCGGAAATGTAATGATTAGACCAAAAGCACAATTGCTCTTACATTTGCTTGGGCGCTTTAAACAATCCCTTTTATTAATTAAAGTGATTAGGTGGATGGGTTAAGTGGTCTGTGGGTGGATATCTATCGTGTTGTAAGAGGTTGCTTCCATCCTTCCAAGTTCCACGCGGACGTAGTCGCGGGCAAAAGCTAGTAACCAAATAAACAAAAGGCATAGTTACGTGTAGGTCGGATTCGTGCGCGCGCGGGCGATGCAGCCGCAGCGCGAACTCCCTGAACGCGAGCTGCACCAGGCTGCGCTCGCCGCGGCCCAGGTCCGCGCGCAGCTCCACCGTGAACGAGGGCAGCTCGAAGTGCACTGCAAACATAACCGTATTGATCTGTACAATATTACATTCCTGCAGACGCCGGTAAGAAGAGCTTGCCGGGTGAGTAAGGCGTCACAAATCTATCACTTGCCATAATCCTATTCATTTGCCATAAACCTATTTTTCTATGTAAGCGGAAACTATTCGGCATTTTCATAAAACAAACCTAACCTAATGATTTCTTCATGAATATTCTTCTTCCGTTGGCGCTACAACCCTTTGTGGGTCTTGGCCTCCTCCACGATCTTCCTCCAGTTGTCACGATGCCTGGCCACCTTCTTCCAGCTGGTAAACTTCCCCATCTTCCTGAGATCTTCCTCCACACAATCACTCCAACGTTTTCTAGGCCTGCCTCTCGGTCTCTTCTGTTGCGGCGTCCACCTTGTCATTATCTTAGCGGCTCTAGTGTCCGGCATTCTTTCAAGGTGACCCGCCCACCTCAGTCGCTGCGACTTACAGAACCTGACGATGTTCTCGTGCCCAATGAGTGCATCTAGCTCATGGTTCATACGTTGCTGATATGTGCCGTCACGCTCTTTCACGGGACCGTAGATTTTTCTAAGAACTTTCCTTTCGAACACGGCAAGATTCAGTTCGTCTCTCTGGGTTAAGGTCCACGTTTCGCAGGCGTAAGACACAACAGGCGTGATGATGAAGTGATAGATGGTGAGCTTCGATCTTATGCTAAGCAGCTTAGAATCTAAAAGTTTAGCACACGCGTAAAAAGATTTGTGCCCAGCAACTATCCTTGGCCTTATCTCTTCGTCAGATCTATTCTGGGAGGTAATCATCGATCCTAGATACTTGAAGTATTAAAGAAATCCCAAAGAGCTTATGATTTATGAAATAAAAAGTTGAGAAGTTATGAAACATATGCAATGAAATAAAAAAAATGTACCTCGCAGCAGCACGTGGCTGTGCTGGTCGAGCGGCTGCGCGCGCGCGGCGAGCGGCGGCGGCACGGCCAGCACGGCGGCGCGCAGCGCGGGGTCCAGCCGCAGCGTCGGCACCGCCGGTTCCATTTCCTGCTACAACATTATATCATTAAGAAATGGCAGTAGCAGTATGTCATCAACCAAATTTCAAAATCCTTCCTTATTCTTTTAAAATAAATATTAAATCATTGTGCAAAAAAAAAACTGGATACTGGAATAGATAGATAGGTGAGCACGTGTGACCTGGTGCGGGTGCGGCGGCTGCGGCGGCGCGGGCGCGGCGGGCTCGTGGGCGGCGCCCAGGTACCGGATCGTGTCCAGCAGCTGCTCGTGCTGTCAGTGTGGAGCTATGATATAGATAGGTGAGCACGTGTGACCTGGTGCGGGTGCGGCGGCTGCGGCGGCGCGGGCGCGGCGGGCTCGTGGGCGGCGCCCAGGTACCGGATCGTGTCCAGCAGCTGTCGTGCTGTCAGTGTGGAGCTATGATATAGATAGGTGAGCACGTGTGACCTGGTGCGGGTGCGGCGGCTGCGGCGGCGCGGGCGCGGCGGGCTCGTGGGCGGCGCCCAGGTACCGGATCGTGTCCAGCAGCTGTCGTGCTGTCAGTGTGGAGCTATGATATAGATAGGTGAGCACGTGTGACCTGGTGCGGGTGCGGCGGCTGCGGCGGCGCGGGCGCGGCGGGCTCGTGGGCGGCGCCCAGGTACCGGATCGTGTCCAGCAGCTGTCGTGCTGTCAGTGTGGAGCTATGATATAGATAGGTGAGCACGTGTGACCTGGTGCGGGTGCGGCGGCTGCGGCGGCGCGGGCGCGGCGGGCTCGTGGGCGGCGCCCAGGTACCGGATCGTGTCCAGCAGCTGTCGTGCTGTCAGTGTGGAGCTATGATATAGATAGGTGAGCACGTGTGACCTGGTGCGGGTGCGGCGGCTGCGGCGGCGCGGGCGCGGCGGGCTCGTGGGCGGCGCCCAGGTACCGGATCGTGTCCAGCAGCTGCTCGTGCTGTCAGTGTGGAGCTATGATATAGATAGGTGAGCACGTGTGACCTGGTGCGGGTGCGGCGGCTGCGGCGGCGCGGGCGCGGCGGGCTCGTGGGCGGCGCCCAGGTACCGGATCGTGTCCAGCAGCTGCTCGTACTGCTCGCGCCGCGCCGACACGTGCAGCCCGCCCACCACCTTGCCCGTCACTTCGCACTGCAAACGCAACAAGAAAATCTACAGATCTCACACTACGCGCAACTATCAAAGGTTTTGAAAATTTCACTCCTCGTATGCAATGTCAAAAATTCGCAAATCAAATTGAAACTATAGTACATTGTTGTAGAGGCTGTAAAGTAAGCAATAGATTAACGAGTAAAGGGTATAGCCGTGTTTGTATGGGGCATCGGCCCCAGAAGCCAAATCGATTGCCGTTTTGCTAATATATTAGCCCAGATGTAAGATGCTATTTTACAAAAAAAATACCCTGAAATACTTCAGGTTTTTGAGAAAATTAAAAAAAACGAAAATTGGTTTTTATTTTCTTTTATCTAAACTACTCAATGGATTTTTTTGTAACTTATACACATTATGTAGGATATAAAGATGTATTATTAAAAAAAAAATGGATTTCCAAATATCCTTATAAGTAGTGAAATTTTCACTTTAAATTTTTCAATAATTTTTTTTTTATATTTTCGAGATAGGGACACCCACCAATTTTGGCTATGTTATGTATAAACTAATATTCTATCATATATATTTTTTTCAAAAACATTCACTTGGATCAACATATCCAAAATGAAACAAACTTATCGCCTGGTGACAATTTTTCAGACAGTTATTTTCAAAACCTCGTATCTAGTTTGTTGATTGATACTGAGATACGAGCTTTATTTTAAGTAGGTATTTGTTATTTAGTTTTGGTTGTCAACTGACGTTATGGTATACCATACATTTGTTGGACTTAATATGCCTAACTACTCGTACAAGAATCGAATAAAAATAACATAAGAGCATCATCGAAATAAAATGTCTATATGTAGTACAAACAGAAACGCATCTAACTGACCATTGGTAGACCTTATGAACATTGACATAAGGCCTACTGATGGCCAGTTACAGTCTGATTTATTTTTAATCATCCATTTGACACTTCTCTGTTGATGTTTGTAGTGATCTAACGATTGATCGAATCGATTTTATCGACGAACTTTTTTTTCGAATCTGCATGTGTTTTGTGTAAATCAATATTTTTTGAGCTATGAGCCGTGGGACTCACTGGAGCTTTCTATGTAAAGACAAATGCTCTTATATGTGATTTTTATTCGATTCTTGTACGAGTAGTTAGGCATATTACATAAGTCCAACAAATGTAGGTATGGTATACCATAACGTCAGTTGACAACCAAAACTAAGTAACAAATACCTACTTAAAATAAAGCTCGTATCTCAGTATCAATCAACAAACTAGATACGAGGTTTTGAAAATAACTGTCTGAAAAATTGTCACCAGGCGATAAGTTTGTTTCATTTTGGATATGTTGATCCAAGTGAATATTTTTGAAAAAAATATATATGATAGAATATTAGTTTATACATAATATAGCCAAAATTGGCGGGTGTCCCTATCTCGAAAATATAAAAAAAAAATTATTGAAAAATTTAAAGTGAAAATTTCACTACTTATAAGGATATTTGGAAATCCATTTTTTTTTTAATAATACATCTTTATATCCTACATAATGTGTATAAGTTACAAAAAAATCCATTGAGTAGTTTAGATAAAAGAAAATAAAAACCAATTTTCGTTTTTTTTAATTTTCTCAAAAACCTGAAGTATTTCAGGGTCCTTTTTTTGTAAAATAGCATCTTACATCTGGGCTAATATATTAGCAAAACGGCAATCGATTTGGCTTCTGGGGCCGATGCCCCATACAAACACGGCTATACCCTTTCGAAGGCCGACCCGCAGGGGAGGCCTTCGATAGTACGAGTTAATCTATTGCACTTTCAGCCGAGACTTAACATAGTGCTTTTCACGACACGAGGAAATATATTATAATAAGAGTTTTTCATATTGGTCATTAAACTCGGCGCGTTGTTGCAGCCTCATTGTTATAAAAATCAGGGCTATTATTAACATAAAGCTGATCGTGCCCCCAGATTCAAACGACATAAAGACGATTTTCAACCCAGTTATGTGTGGTTATACAAAAATATTCAAACTTACCTCACTTTCAACTTAATTTAGATATTTAAATATTTAGTCTAGGTTACACTCAGGTAAACAACCCTACGATACATTATACACTGAAGGGTCATTGTAACGGTACGCAATATTAACATACGTTTCTAATATTATATAAAATTTCGTGAGTCAATGTGAACATTATTAAATTACTCACATTATCACAATACAAAACCAATTTTAATATTTACTAAACAATATATTTTGTTTTTTTTTTTTTTTAATATGGCCGGCTGCCTCGTAGCGCATGCGCGCTTCGCATCTCATCGCAATGGAGTCATAGCTTTTCAGCCAAATAAAAAAAAATATGAACTCAATATTTCTAGTAATTAAAAGTGTTTATTTGTTGAAAACTGTTTATTTGTTGAGAAATTAGTAATTGTAGAAATTAGGAAATTGTTTTACGCCCCATAACTAATTTTAAAATATAAATGTACATGATTTTCAGAGTAAAACCTTTTTTAACAAAAACTTATTAAAAAGTAAACCTAAGGAGTATTATCTTACTTAAGAAAATAAACTCGTTTGTGGGTATTTATAAGTTTAAGAAAAAAATACACCTCATAAATGACGCATTCTCATTGGTCAATTTAATTTGACGTGCAGCAGACGATTAAGCTTTGATTGGTTAAATTGTCGTTTAAGCCGGCCGAGAAAATTAGACTGAAATATTTTCTAAAAAGTCGTATCTTACTATGAAATTCAAGTGTAGATACGAACTGTTACTGTAAGGTCCAATATTGTTGTCGTGTTGGGAGCTAACATAGATATACAGTTTACAAATGAACATATATAAGCAGTTTTGTGTACTGGATTCAGGTAATCTATAGCCACATTTTCGAGCAGTGTCGTGAAAAAGGATATTTTAACGTAAAGTTTAAGCATACGAGTAGTTAATTTAGAAATAAAGTACAAGATAACATTTGTCAAAGTTTTATGACCTCGCGCGTAAGGACTCGCTACCGCCTACATTTTTGTCCGCCCGCCTCCTAAGATGGCCTAACCGTAGCTTAATTCAATCCCGAGATTCAATATTTTCCCTTTCTTGGGTATCAAGCTCAAAAGAAAAGTTATTGGGAAAACCTCGATCCAAGTCAGCAAAAAAAATTTGAACTTATGGCAAATCGAAAAAACGATAGATTTTATCCTGATTGAGTCCTGGATCCTCTCCCGCCGCCCCGACTAGCCCTGACCTGCGGCTCGCCGTGCTCCAGGTGGTGGTAGTGCACGGCCAGCTGCAGCGCCGTGTTGTGCAGCACCGGCTTGCCGCCGCCCGTGTCGTAGATGGCTGGCATGCTCTCCGCGCTCAGCTGCAGCTGCTTCAGCTTCGAGCCCACGTCCACCTGACACACACAAACATGTGTTTACAATAGGCTAAGTAAAGTTTCAAGCCGTGGAAGGTCAACGTTCTCGCGGCCGGTCTCCTACTAGGTGGACGGATCTCATAAAGTCAACGACGAAACGTTCCCTTACGGAGTGTGCACGGAGTGCCACAAACAGAGAGAGATGGAGAAAAATCGCAAAAGCCGTCATTGATGTAGAAGAGGACAATCCATAACCACGACCACTCTGACAAGAGTGTACGACTAAGAAGAAGAGAAGTAAAGTTTTCCGCAGACCATTCAATTCCCGGCCATTGAACGGCCGGTTGGCGAGGCTCATGCGGCCCAGGTGCGCCACGACATACTCACGGAAGCAAGCGAGATGTCGGTGACGCGCACTCGGTACGCGGCGCGGCGCGGCTGCGGCCGGTTGGCGAGGCTCATGCGGCCCAGGTGCGCCACGAACACCTGCGACGACGCGCCCGACCGAGGGACCACCACCACCGGGGACTCCAGCTCTATATTCACGCTACAAACAACAGACACAACTTATCATTTCCATCGACAACAATCTACGAGAAAACTGTCAGCTTAGGGGACACTCATTCATTACCTAGGGGGAAGGGGGAGTCGTAAAATGTTTACATGCCGTATTTGGTAATTCTTAAGAGTATGAGAATGTTTTTAAATGGGGATAAGATGTTCAAAAATGGCCAAAATTTTCCTTACTGCATTAAAAACCGGCCCCTTAAAATACCGATAAACGCAGTTATAAGATTATCGTTTACATTAATTCTCGCTTGCAGTAAGAAACAGACGCGAAAATAGGAGAAAAGAGGCGGCAGGAATATCGCTCGCTCATTTGAATGCTCCTTTCGGTCGCTCTGCCCTCACACACGCGCGTCATCCTGTAAGGAGGTGGAGGAACAAACCTGAGCGAGATCTCTTCGGCGGGCTCGTCCAGCGAGCAGCCGAGGCTGGTGGTGCGCCGGCGCGGCGACACGCCCTCCTGCGACTGCGACAGCTTCGGGTTCGCGTACAGCGAGTCGCCTCTGTAATAAACGCAATATATTATCGCCTCTTCTATCATCTTCACATTCTCTACGAAAGATTCAATTTACAAAATAATACTGGCAAAACACTAGAAATGAGAAACAACGTTACAGATTAATGATTATCAAAGCAGTGGCGTAGCGAAAAATTTCCAAAATTGTATGCTTTGAACGAGATTTGAACCCATATCTCCACGGCTTTTCGGGCCCGACGGGCGAACTATCACTTGACATATCGGCGCCACCGTTTCGGTATTTTTTTTTATGTCATTGTGGGCAAACAAGCCAACGGATTACCGTCGCCACTTGCAACACCAGAGGAGTCACAAGTGCGTTGCCGGCCTTTCAGGTGGGTGTCCGTGTTTTTTTGAAGGTTTGAAGGATAGAAAGATATTATATATATCCGAAAGATACTCCCAAACCAGGGTCTTGCCAAGTATTTTTACCAGAGCAGATCTTGCGGCCGCTATGGGTTTTTTCAAAACATAGTGAACCTTCACAAGTGCATTACGGCAGTTGTAAGGGAGGTATATCGACGGTACCTGGGGTGGACGAGCCCGACGGCCATGTCGTGCGCGGCGGCGCGGATGGAGCGCGCCAGGTTGGCGAGGTACTGCTTGAACTCGGTCAGGCACGAGCGCAGCTCCCGCAGCAGCGCGCTCGAGTGCGTCACCCACACGCTCGCCACGCGCAGCGACACCGACGCCTCCACGCCTGCGAGGACGAATTATTTGTGAAAACTACAAAATCGACTACATTTTACTTTCAAGATTTGAATAAACAGTAAAAAAATCCCAACCCGCTCAAATACTCATGCAAATAAAAGATAGATATAAATAAAGGTAGCGCACTCGGAAAGTTGAATATCTCGATTTAGAGCAAGCTTTAGTAAATTACTACCGAGGCCGAGAAAATTTAATTGCCTACCGAGTAGGTATACGGATACGAGGCTGGTAATCCTTTTTCACGCCAAGGTGTAGTGTAGGTAAAGTGTTATTTCAAATATGCAATTATATAAAAAAAACACATCGAACAATAAAATCAAATCACAACCTGAAATAAACTACTACCAGATGTCAAAACCTTTTTTCTTATATAAATTAGGTTTGAAAATGCGAATATATTTATTTAAAAGGTTTCCAACGGCAATGTCCAATCTGACCAGATCAGACTTTAAAAGAAATAACTAGGTAGTTTAGTTTAAACTTAGTTTGAAATTAATATTAAAAGTTGTGTATCTTATTAAGGATGTGTATTAAAAGTAATACAGTACTTTTTATAAATATTATTTATTGATTTTATGTAATAAAAACTGCAAACGTACCTTTATTGTTTTTTTTTTATTGGCGTAGTGGCCGAATGCCATAACTAACAGTACTGACCGTCGGCGGTGACCCTGCGGGTGATGGTGAACAGCAGCGCCCTGGTGTCGGGCTGCGCGGGCTGCGCGTGCGCCGGCGCGGCGGCGGCGCGGCCCGCGCTCAGCACGCGCGTGTGCAGCCCGCCGCCCTCGCACAGCGACACCGCCTGCTGGTGGCTAACACTACTGACCGTCGGCGGTGACCCTGCGGGTGATGGTGAACAGCAGCGCCCTGGTGTCGGGCTGCGCGGGCTGCGCGTGCGCCGGCGCGGCGGCGGCGCGGCCCGCGCTCAGCACGCGCGTGTGCAGCCCGCCGCCCTCGCACAGCGACACCGCCTGCTGGTGGCTAACACTACTGACCGTCGGCGGTGACCCTGCGGGTGATGGTGAACAGCAGCGCCCTGGTGTCGGGCTGCGCGGGCTGCGCGTGCGCCGGCGCGGCGGCGGCGCGGCCCGCGCTCAGCACGCGCGTGTGCAGCCCGCCGCCCTCGCACAGCGACACCGCCTGCTGGTGGCTAACACTACTGACCGTCGGCGGTGACCCTGCGGGTGATGGTGAACAGCAGCGCCCTGGTGTCGGGCTGCGCGGGCTGCGCGTGCGCCGGCGCGGCGGCGGCGCGGCCCGCGCTCAGCACGCGCGTGTGCAGCCCGCCGCCCTCGCACAGCGACACCGCCTGCTGGTGGCTAACACTACTGACCGTCGGCGGTGACCCTGCGGGTGATGGTGAACAGCAGCGCCCTGGTGTCGGGCTGCGCGGGCTGCGCGTGCGCCGGCGCGGCGGCGGCGCGGCCCGCGCTCAGCACGCGCGTGTGCAGCCCGCCGCCCTCGCACAGCGACACCGCCTGCTGGTGGCTAACACTACTGACCGTCGGCGGTGACCCTGCGGGTGATGGTGAACAGCAGCGCCCTGGTGTCGGGCTGCGCGGGCTGCGCGTGCGCCGGCGCGGCGGCGGCGCGGCCCGCGCTCAGCACGCGCGTGTGCAGCCCGCCGCCCTCGCACAGCGACACCACCTGCACCCCGCCCAGCGACCCGTCCACCTCCACCACGGACGCGTCTACACACGACAGACAGAATACTATGTATACACGTAGTTGCGTCACCTTAGGCCGTAAGTGGGATTTACTGCCCGCGACGCGAGGTGAAAATGTCGCTTCTTGGCCAAGGCAAAATATTAGACAATTTTTTTATGACACAGTGAGCTAATTATGTATGTATGTAAACACTTTATTGCACATAAAACAATATTGACAAAAACTCAGAACAATACATGTTTACAAGGGCGAACTTATCCCTATAAGGGTTTTGTTCCAGTTAACCTTTGATCAAACGAGATACAAAACTAGACGTTGAAGTGACAGACAAACGAACAAATTAAAACGCTGCAATATGCTGTAGAATTTAACATCAGTAGTCATTCCTATTCACCGCCCTAGGTATGTAATGTCCCAGGTAGCAAACAAGCTGTATCAGAGCTTATATAGCCATTATAACTCTAATCCAAGCTGTATAAAGGCTGTACAAGTGCTTATCGTCGGGGATAGTACAATACCGCGTAAATAACAGCTGTCGATAAAGTTCTCATTTCAATAAAATACTTAGCATTTGTTTGAATATTGATTCGTATCTACACTTGTTACTTACGCGGTACTGCACTATCCCGGCGGTTATACAGCCATTATATATATTGTTGAGAATTGATAGGTTTTTACCCACTGGCCACACAATCAGTTAGTTCATTTTTCTTTCACGGCGCTGCGAGCGCGCGCGCTGTCGCCAGCGGACGCGAGCCGGCGCCATTGGTAATATGGGTTTTTAACGTAACGGCTCTTGAACATTATAACCTCCGTGGTTTGGGAGATATTTTGGAAGTTTTACGCTTTAACGGAAAGTGTTGAAATACGGCTCAATTCCTTGTACGGTGGGCTGCTTCGGGCGCCCCAAGGATTGTTATTTAGAGTGATATAAGGACTACTACAGTGTGAATTGTGTTTGGCGTGTTTGCTGACGAGATCGGGGCGGCGGCGGCGCAGACCGGGACGTCGTTTATTGGTGCAAGTAAACATACATACACTTTACACAAAACAGAAACACAACCTTGCAGCCAGGAAGATATTCGGCTGAACTCCAGGTTAGCAAAGTAGATCAAGTTAGGTTAAGTACATAGGGCGCGTATCGCGTTCCATTGTTTCGCGCTAGGCAAGATTGCTTTGGTAATTTGTTCTTACATGGGCCCGGGATAAATTCAATTTGTGTCTGGCGCAAACAAATTTTTGGTAGCAGAGCGTGGTTCATATCCACAGAAAAGATATTTGTTTCATTTACGTTCGGATAAGTAATTTAGTTAGCATCAAAGTCATAATTGAAATTTGAGGGTGGATTGCGCTTGGTTCGCATTCCAATCTATTAACGTTAAGTTGCATTTGCGTAATTAAGACTAACTAAATTATAAGAATATTAGTTATAACTTTCAATTGAAATGTTAGTTGAGTGAATAAAGTAAATATAGTTTCGTTTCGATACGGAGAAACGTATTAATAAGTAATTCATAATTGGGGTTCCGCTGAACTATTATTCACTCAAAATACATTTAATTTAAAATAAATTTAGTGTTGTTTTCCGTTGCGTAATATTGGTGTTGGGTGAATAACTTTGAAGTTGTCGCGTTTGGTACGAAAAATAAAAACGGATTGTTATTGTCTAAAATCGGGGTTCCACGGACAAAATTATTCACCCAAATTTATTAATTTATTTTTAAAAATTTATTTTATTGATCCGCGTTATCGAGGTTGGTACCATGGCTCCCTCAGTAGTTAAAACGGTCGCGTCAAGGGTCGAATCGGAATTAAGATGGTTTTCATTAGTCGTTACGTTAATTGGTCGTACGGATCGCGAGGACGCATTATTGTCACGCGCGCGACAGGTAGATGAAAGATATGACGCGGTATTGAAATTGCATGCCGAATATTTGGCCCGTATTGACGAAGAGGAGACCGGGGAAAGTCGGACCCAAGCTGTTGAAGTGGTGCAACGCAATGTAGACCAGTGCGGTGATATGGTGATGAGTATCATCCAAGCGGCAGCGGATATCGAGCGCGCCCGAAAAGGGGATGTTGGGGTAAGGCGTGCACCCAGTGGTGTGGCACTAATGGCGCCGTTGCCACCAGTGAATGTCCCGGAATTTGGTGGTGAATATGCCGACTGGCCGAGGTTTCGCGACATTTTTAACAGCGTGGTGCACTCGCGCACGGATTTGACCCCCGCGTATAAAATGGCGCAGTTGATGGGGAGATTACGCGGTGAGCCTCACGATATTTTGACTCATTTGGAGATTACGGATTCCAGTTACGAGACGGCATGGGGCCTATTAATTGACCGATATGATAATCGGCGATTAATTATTGATGGGCTCATCGAAAAAATATTTAGTATATCGAAGGTCACTAATGTACACGAAATAAGGTCGAAAATCCTTAATCCCGTCATGGTGGCGGTGAATACGCTGGAGCGACTCAAGTTGTCACTAGGGGACAACAAGTACATTGTTGTGAACCGGGTTTTGCGCAAGTTACCTAGCGAGGTGGTGGCGCGGTTTGAGCAGTCACATGGGGGTGATTCATCGAGTCACCTCCCAACATTTGACGAATTGAGGGCGTTCCTGGAGGGTGAGTGCAGGCGGGCGGATTGCCAAGGGGCAACCACGCCGCAACCCCCCACGTCACCCCGGCGTACGGTTGGGCCCAAACCGGTGGAGCCCCGTCGGGGAGGACAGCGGTACAACGCCCTCCAATCGGAAGTGTGCCCCTTCTGCCGGAAGGGGGGACACGCGATCATCGCGTGCGCGGATTTTGGAGCACAGCGGGTGCAGAGGCGCAGGGGGGTGGTCAAGCAGCGAAACTTGTGCTTCCGCTGCCTAGGCGCACACTATGTGCGTGAATGCAGTAAGACCACCAACTGCCGAGTATGTGGAGGAGCCCATCATGAACTTCTCTGCCTGGCTGAGAGTGGGGAGCGGTACGGGGCCTCATCGGGAGGCCATCCTCCCTCTCCTAAGCCAGCCTTGGGTGGACGGTCGCCCCCCCACCGGGGAGGGGGGTCACCCAGAGACCAGCGGTCGCCCCCTCCTCGGGGAGGGGGGTCATCGAGGACTCCGGAGTACCGCCGGATGCCGCAGTCTCCTCCGCGGGGGGGGGATCGGCGCCGAGATTCGGGCGGGTGCCCGGAGATGACCCATGGGGAGTCGGGTTACGCGACTTACTCGGCCGCGCTGGGGGGCAGGTTGCCGCCCCCGAGTAGTCGCTTCTCCCCACCCCTCGCAGAGCGCCCACGCTTGATGGCGCGTCCGCCGCAGATGGGACGGATGCCGATGGGCTATTACCAGCCGGCGCGCATGGCACCGATGGGTCGAGGGGTGTACTACCCGGGGTGGGACCCATACCTGGGCCAGGGGCCCTCTCCCCCTCCAGCAGAAGGGGAGGGAGGTGCCCCCTGCTAGCAATTAGCAGTCTGTTCATCCGTCGTGCCCACCCCACCAGTGACGGTATTATTACCGACGGCTAAGATTACCGTCAGGGGTACGGATGGACGGCCAGTGCCAGTGAGGTCACTCCTGGATTCGGGGGCACAAGGTTGTATCGTGTCCAGCCGCCTAGTGGCCAGGCTGGGCCTCAGGTTGGAGCCATCACGGGATGGCGCAATAGGTATAGGTGGCAATCCGGTGCCTCAAATCAGGGGTCAGACGGACCTCCTGTTTGAGATGGGTGACTCGGCATCGATCACGCGGGTGAAGGCCACGGCTATTGTTTTAGATGAAGTGGTCGGGGTTCTTCCTTCGGTACGGTTACCGCCGGCGGTAACGAAGCTGACCAAGGGATTGGAGTTGGCCGACCCTCACTTCGCAATTCCCGGACGGGTGGACGTCTTACTTGGAACTGACGTCCTCGGGAAGCTGCTGCGGAGCGGTAAGCGGGAGCTGCAACCAAACGGGTTGGTGGCCGTGAGTACCGCAGGTGGGTACGCATTATTGGGCCCAGTACGGGGACCACAGGACGCAACGGATTATAGCAACATATACTACGGCAGCGTGTTATCGGAGGTCCTGCAAAGGTTCTGGGCAACAGAAGAGCCACCCACAGCTCCCAGGACAAGCCCACTGGACGAGGAGTGCGAGACATTTTATCAGTGCAACACGGTGCGCCTCCCTTCGGGCAGATTTCTGACACGGCTGCCGTTCCTATCGACGCGACCTCCGCTGGGGAGCTCCAGGGGCCTGGCTGAGAAACGGATGATGGCCATGGAAAGGCGCATGAAACGGGACTCCAACTTTCGGCGAAAGTATGTTGAGTTCATGCGTGAATATTTGGCTTTGGGTCACATGTCGGTATCCAGGGTAGACTGGCGTCGTGAGGAGCACTACGTATTGCCTCATCATGCAGTCCTGAAGACACCTGACTCCAAGATCAGGGTCGTGTTCGACGGGAGCGCGGCGACATCTAACGGGGTGTCCCTGAATCAATGCCTGCACGCTGGTCCTAAGTTGACCAGAGACATTGCAGACATTCTAACGGACTTCAGGAGACACCAAGTTGTCTTCGTTACGGATGTGAGGATGATGTTTCGCCAAACGGAGATCCATGCGGATGACCGTCGGTTCCAGCTGATATTGTGGCGAGAGAGCCCAGAAGAACCGATGATCACGTATGAGCTTAACACGAACACGTACGGATTAAAGCCCAGCCCGTATGTAGCGATGCGGACGCTACGAGAGCTGGCTGACCAGGAACGGCTGCGCTTCCCTCGCGCAGCTGCAGTCATCGACCGGGATGTCTACGTGGATGACATTTGTACGGGCACGGACAGCATTGAGCAAGCGCTCATCCTAAGGGATGAATTGGTGGCGCTCATGGCCTCCGGTGGCTATGAACTCAGGAAGTGGCTGTCAAACTGCCCAGAGGTGCTGGCAGGACTACCAGCTGAGCACCAACAAGACCCGCATTTGTTTGAGGACTCGGATAATCCTCATGCGTTGGCAATTTTGGGGGTCCAGTACCGACCGACTCAGGATGTCTTCACATACAATTGTGAGGCCGAATTGCTGTCGAAGACCTGGACCAAGCGATCAGTCCTTTCGACTATCGCACGAACGTTCGACCCAAATGGTTGGATCTCTCCGGTCACGTTCATGGCAAAGTTCTTCATGCAGAAGCTTTGGTTGGCCCAACTAGGCTGGGATGAGCAGCTCACGGACGAGCTGCTGCACGAGTGGACGGCATTCGTGACCACATTGCCGCATATTAAAGAAATTGAGATCCCGCGCAAACTGCTCCCTCAGGCGGGAGCCAGGGTGACCCTGCATGGGTTCTGCGATGCTTCTGAGAAAGGGTACGCGGCCGCGGTCTACCTGAGAACAGGTGAGACTGCTGGCGAGGGCGTTGTACGCTTGGTCATGGCCAAGAGCAAGGTTGCGCCTGTTCGGACCCGGTGGACGATTCCGAAGATGGAATTGGCGGGTGCCGCGCTCCTGACCCGCCTCCTAAACCATGTGGCGCAGAACCTGCGTGGCACGGTGGATCTGAATGACACGGTTTACGCATGGACGGACAGCCAGATCGTGTTGTGCTGGCTGCAGACTTCGGTCCATACGCTTGAGGTATTTGTGGCCAACCGAGTGTCACAGATAAATAACTCGGAGACTCCTCTGGTCTGGAGACATGTTCCAGGTGAAGTTAACCCGGCAGACTGCTCGAGTCGCGGCTGCCCGGCGCCTGCTCTGGTTGAGCATTCTCTCTGGTGGGGGCCTCAATGGCTGGAGCGGCCACATACGGAGTGGCCTTTCAATGACTGCGGACGCCAGCCACTACCCCCTGACCAGGGTCTGAGAGTCAATGTGACTACAGTGGAGTCTGTGGCAGTGGACCACACTCTTTTGGAACGGTATAGCTCACTAGGGAAGCTACTTCGAGTCACGGGATGGATAATGCGGTTTTTCCATAATTGTCGAAGCCCTGCGGCACACCGCAACCTGTCACCTGTAATGGGACCTGAGGAGCAGCAAAGGGCTCTCTCACGTTGGGTGGGGGTCATTCAGGGGAATGAGTTCCAGGATGAACTTAGGATCTTGCGGACTGGCGTGGGCAGAATGAAGAAGAGCCTTGTCCGCCTCAACCCGTTTATTGATGAGCACGGAATGCTCCGGGTGGGAGGCCGACTACGGAATGCCGAATTGCCGTATTCAGCGCGGCATCCTTTAATTCTTCCCAAGAAGGGAGCTCTGGTGGAGCTGTTGGTTTGGGACCGTCACATCAGGAATTCACATGCAGGCTGCAACACACTGCTGGGCATTTTGCAGCGGGAGTTCTGGATTTTGTCGGCACGGAGAGTGATACGGAGCGTTGTGTTTCGTTGCTTGCCTTGTTACCGGCTCAAGGCAGCCACAATGCAGCCACAAATGGGAGATCTCCCGCCCGACCGAGTTACGGAAGCTCGGCCGTTTGCTGGTGTGGGGACAGACTTCGCGGGGCCTTTCATGGTCAAGACATCACGCCTTCGCAACGCGAAGTCGGTTAAGGCATATTTGTGCGTCTTCGTGTGTCTGGCGACCAAGGCCGTTCATTTGGAAATGGTAGCTGATCTCTCTACGGAGGCCTTTTTGGCAGCGCTGGACCGATTCGTTTCTCGACGAGGGATACCGGCCTTGATCCGGTCGGATTGTGGTACCAACTTCAAGGGCGCCGATCGTTGTCTAAAGGAAATTGTATTATTTTTAAGTCAAAATGAGCGAGAGATCGGCACGGCCATCGCCAGTCGGGGCATTTCGTGGTATTTCAGTCCACCTGGATGCCCCCACTGGGGTGGAATATTTGAGGCAGTGGTTAAGTCTGCCAAGACTCATTTGTATCGGGTCATCGGCTCAACGATCCTCTCCTTTGAGGAATTGTCAACGGTGTTCTGCAAAATTGAGGCAGTTTTAAATTCGCGCCCCTTGTGTCCGTTGAGCGCTGACCCGAATGACCTGGAGGCCATTACCCCAGGTCATTTTTTGATTGGCCAACCACTTAACGCCTTGCCGGAGTATCCGTATACGGATGTTAAGTTGTATAGGTTGTCACGGTATCAGATGTTGCAGCAAATGACTCAAAATTTTTGGAAGCGATGGTCGCTTGAGTATTTGCACATTCTTCAGCAACGCGTTAAGTGGACGGACAGGACGACCCCACCGTGCGTTGGAGACCTCGTACTGGTTAAGGATGCTAACCTATCACCGTTGTGTTGGCGACGGGGGCGTATCGTTAACTTGATAGCGGGCAAGGATGGGTCTCCACGGATCGCTGATGTACAAGTGAGGGACTCGATCCTTAGACGGGCGGTTTCAACGCTATCCCGACTACCGGGAGTTTGAGCGGACCGACGACGGGTCGGTCCGGGGCGGGTGGTTGTTGAGAATTGATAGGTTTTTACCCACTGGCCACACAATCAGTTAGTTCATTTTTCTTTCACGGCGCTGCGAGCGCGCGCGCTGTCGCCAGCGGACGCGAGCCGGCGCCATTGGTAATATGGGTTTTTAACGTAACGGCTCTTGAACATTATAACCTCCGTGGTTTGGGAGATATTTTGGAAGTTTTACGCTTTAACGGAAAGTGTTGAAATACGGCTCAATTCCTTGTACGGTGGGCTGCTTCGGGCGCCCCAAGGATTGTTATTTAGAGTGATATAAGGACTACTACAGTGTGAATTGTGTTTGGCGTGTTTGCTGACGAGATCGGGGCGGCGGCGGCGCAGACCGGGACGTCGTTTATTGGTGCAAGTAAACAT
The DNA here is from genome assembly GCA_932273695.1 of Apotomis betuletana. Classification (NCBI taxonomy): domain Eukaryota; kingdom Metazoa; phylum Arthropoda; class Insecta; order Lepidoptera; family Tortricidae; genus Apotomis; species Apotomis betuletana. Next base: position 828,819 of record OW026305.1, read on the forward strand.
ACATACACTTTACACAAAACAGAAACACAACCTTGCAGCCAGGAAGATATTCGGCTGAACTCCAGGTTAGCAAAGTAGATCAAGTTAGGTTAAGTACATAGGGCGCGTATCGCGTTCCATTGTTTCGCGCTAGGCAAGATTGCTTTGGTAATTTGTTCTTACATGGGCCCGGGATAAATTCAATTTGTGTCTGGCGCAAACATATATTTTTTATTTTTATTTATTTACCAACAAAAAACATACATAAAATACAAATTTAAGTAATTTCTCGCCAAACTGTAACGTTTATTGGTTTATATCTCTAATTTAAGCTGAACAAAGGCTGTGTAAGTGCTTATACCGCCATTATAACTCTAAACTGTATAAAGCTGTTTACAATGAAGCGAAAAATTGAAAAATTTAATGGTTCGGACAGGATTCGAACCTGCGTTTCCAACGGCTTTCCCAGATATCAGAGCCATTGAATCTTTCAACCAGTTGCTTCAACATGCTTTATGGTGGCATCGTAGCGCTATCTACCAATTTTTCAATTTTTCGCTTCATTGTAAACATTTGGTTTACGTTAGCAGACGTTACTGCTTTAATAAAAAACCGGCCAAGTGCGAGTCGGACTCGCGCACCGAGGGTTCCGTACAAACACTTTCCATCCCTAAATGGTTAAGTTAAGTTTGCACCTGGTATGTATAGCGCCCCATATAAATTAGGTGCAAAGTTAGGTATTAAAAATTTTTTTTATGGTTTTCGTAATTATTCCTTTATCTATGCTATAAGACGTTGCTTCGTACCAAATTTCAAGATTCTGAGTTCACGGGAAGCACCCTGTAGGTTTTGATTCCCTTGCAAGTGTCGAAAATTTGCGGCATAAACGGCTGTATAGGTATTAAAAAAAAAATTTATGGTTTTCGTAATTATTCCTTTATCTATGCTATAAGACGTTGCTTCGTACCAAATTTCAAGATTCTGAGTTCACGGGAAGCACCCTGTAGGTTTTGATTCCCTTGCAAGTGTCGAAAATTTGCGGCATAAACGGCTGTATCTTTTGATTGCGTTGGCTTAGAAGTTTGATTTTTTCACAGCTTCAAGGGACAGTAGACCTGAGTAATTGATATAAATTTCAGCTTCATACCTCCACGCGTTCCTGAGAAAAAGGGTCTTGACAGACGGACGGACGGACAGACGGACAACAAAGTGATCCTATAAGGGTTCCGTTTTTTCTTTTGAGGTACGGAACCCTAAAAATAAAAAAATTATAAAGGCTGTATAAGTAATGCAGCCTGCGTGCTAGTGGGGGTGTGCGACTGACCGACGGTGGCCTGGATGCGCGCCTCGCTGACGGTGGCGGTTTTTTTTTTGATGACATAATGAGCTGTATAGCGGCTGTATAAGTGCTTATACATACAGTTATTATAACTCTAATTTAATCTGTACAAAGGCTGTACAAGTGCATGTACGGACATTACAACTCTAATTTAAGCTGTACAAAGGCTGTGTAAGTGCTTATACAGCCATTTTAACTCTAATTCAAGCTGTATAAAGGCGGTATAAGTAATGCAGCCTGCGTGGTAGTGGGGGTGCGCACTGACCGACGGTGGCCTGGATGCGCGCCTCGCTGACGGTGGCGGTTTTTTTTTTTGATGACATATTGAGCGGCTGTATAAGTGCTTATACATACAGTTATTATAACTCTCATTTAATCTGTACAAAGGCTGTGTAAGTGCTTATACAGCCATTTTAACTCAAGCTGTATAAAGGCGGTATAAGTAATGCAGCCTGCGTGGTAGTGGGGGTGTGCACTGACCGACGGTGGCCTGTATGCGCGCCTCGCTGACGGTGGCGGTGGCGATCTTCTTGGCGACGACGGCGCCCTCGTGCACGGCGGCGCGCAGCAGCAGCACGCCCAGCCGGTGGAAGTCGAACGTGATCTCCGTGCGCACTTCCTGACCACACATTAGACAGGGTGACTTTAGTCGTGAACGGTAGTGCCAGTAGCTGATGAGGAGGGTGACGCTGAGCAACTTCCACTATGGAACAACCACGAAATCTCGACAAAAAACTATCAATTAACTTTTAATTGATACTTAACTATCAATTGCTTACTGAGCCGGCGGTCCCGGGTTGGAATTCCGGCCAGGGCAAATATTTGTATGATGAACTCGAATATTTGTGCCATGGTCATGGTGCTTGGGTCATGGTCGGTCTATGTATTTAAGTATAGGTATATTTATCTATATAAGTACGTATATCGTCGTCTAGTACCCATAACACAAGCCTTCTTGAGCTTAATTTGGGACTAGATCGATATGTGTGAGGTTGTCTGATATTTATTATTTATTTATTTATTTATTTAATTGAGTAACAAGTAACTCTTTATTAGGAGATTTTATTCCGAAATTTCGTGGTGGTCAAAAAAAAACTATCAATTAACTTTGAATTGAGACTTAACTATCAATTGAGTATCAATTAACTCTTAATTAGGAGATTTTATTTCGAGATTTCGTGGTTGTCTCCATAGTGAAAGTTGCTCAGCGTCACCCTCCTCAACCCCCTGGCACTACCATTCACGATTAAAAAAGTCACCCTGTAGGAATCGTCAAATCAAATTGTCCTAAAATTAGCATATATTTTTCAAGCGACAAGAAAATATAGTGGTATGAACAATAAATAGGCTTGGTAACATTTTTGGATGACCGTGAAATTATATTTTTTTCAATAGTCCTTGCTGTAAGGATCAACAAGCTGCCAGTCATAAATTGTTCGTTATTGCGGCTCCACACTCCTCGCGAAGTTGACCGCAGTTAGCCGAGGGGAAGTTGGTCGAAGTGTGGGTTTCCCCGACAAAGTGGCCCTCCACACTATCATATGCGCCCAAGGGCGCGTGTACACGGTGCCGCCTCCGCGCCGACACCGCACCGCCGCCGCTTTTAAACTTTTCCGCTTATCTTTATATATTTCCAAATGTTTGTCCCATAGCACTTCTCTTTCCTCTACTAGACATATAAACAATTCGTAATAAAAAAAAATCATGATAGTTTACTAAGTAAAGTTTAGTAAGCACGTGCACGTTCTTAAGCGATCGGTAATGAAATAAATAACAAAATGGCATCGGGAGGCGCGGCGGCGGCGTGGCGGCGACAGGGGGCTCGCGTCTCGTATACATAGCGCGAAGGTGCGGCGGCGTTGCGGCGGCGGTGCGGCGGCGGCGCGGCGGCGGCGCGGCGGCGGGCTTTACGCGTCTCGTGTACATAGCGCGGAGGTGCGGCGGCGGTGCGGTGTCGGCGCGGAGGCGGCACCGTGTACTCGCGCCCTAACCTCGCCAACTTCGCGAGTAATGTAGTGTTACCATGGCTATGGCATGACTAGGGTTACCATGGTTTTTCCGAAATGTTTTTTTTTTAATTGACAATGTCAATGTCAAAATTTCTACGGTTTGGCACTGACATGTGTTAAAAAGAATCTAAATGGTTTGACACTGGCGATGGCGTGTCAAAATTTCAGCGGGTTGACATTGCCAAGTGCCAACCATCAATAATATTTTTTAAATTACGTTCCGAAGGCAAAGATCCCTTCAGCCACTATAATTAGCTACTTCAGATATCGGTGAACACACATAAAATAAAATACATACAGTGAAACATAGAACCTCCTCTTTTTTCAAGTCGGTTAAATACAAAAGTGACCTTGGCTACAACTCGACCCAACTGGCTCCAATATAGTCAGTTCGCAGCAGTGCCCTTACCTTGAGTTTACAGAAACCACGACACGCTAGCGATTACATAAAAGGTTTGTTGGAGACTTGTAGTTCTACAAAGTAGCCGCTAGGGGCGCTGTACCATTCTCCGTATACATTTTTTCATCACACTTTGCTCGTAAACAATGGCTTACATGCTAGAAAAGCGGGCGGTAAGTCGTCAATTACGCCCTAGGGCGGTAAGTAATTTTTATCACACTTTAAGTGATTACATGCTAGAAAACCGGGCGGTAAATCGTATATACCGCCCTAGGGCGGTTATTCGGATATTACGCCCTAGGGCGGTAAGTAATTTTGGTATTGACTACTACTACTTTTGTTTTATTTCCTCCAAAGTGTGATGAAAAACGTCGTACGTGACTCTGGTGGTAAAGGAATTCCTAACTCGTGTCATTAAAGCCCTCGCCTTCGGCTTCGGGCTTCTAATAGACACTCGTTTGTAATTCCTCGTTTACCACCCTTGTTACGTAATGTACTATTACTGTACTACTACTGCACTTTATAAGGCGCGTCGTGAATATGCGTTTGCGCAGACAAAGACAAACTGTTCCGATGATGACTGAAGTTATAATTAAAACTTCAAATCAAACGTACATCTCGTTATTAATTAAAATTACCATTAATCTATTAGCCGTCTCAATCGCAGCTGAATACCGCGTGGTGCGCTCTACCAATAGTAGCAAACGTCAAAGACGCACGCTACGTGGAACGCGCCGATTGGTCAATAACATTTCCCGCGTTTCGAAAATTCGTCTACAGCGCAGGTAACATCAGTGAGCCATATCTGTTGTGTACTACTGTACGTAGCGAATACGGTTACGTTAAATAATGGACCTCATGGTAAGTGTGAGTATACTAAATTAGTCTTTAAGTCAAACGAAATAAGTTTTACTCTTAAACAAAGAGAACACAGATGTTGGTCACTTCGTAAGTGAAAGAGCAGTGAAGCTCGTTTTGATGCTTATAATGACAATGAAGTGACCAACATCTCTGTTCTCTTTGTTTAAGAGTAAACCTTATTTCGTTTGACTTAAAGACTAATTTAGTGTAAAAGTAATTTGCACTTATAACGCCTTACATTTTGAAGTGGCAGTTGTGGCCGCAGCTAACAATACAGATAATGGTATTCTTCATCGGGTACAAAGCTAAGTGGATTCGCTCAACCAAAAGAATTATTTCTATACCTTGAGCGTGTCGCAGTCGGGCGCGGCGCGCGATTGGCTGGCGGCGGGCGGGTCGGGCTCCGCCTTCTTGCCGCCGCCGCCGAACACGCGCTGCGCGAACCCTATCAGCTCCACTATCGTCTCTTGGTTCGCTGTACAAGTTGACACAATCATTAGAATATAAATACTTACTTTACTTGCCGGGTGAGTAGGTATAGCCGGCAAGCCCTTTTTACGGCTAAACATGTATAGTGCTTTTCTCAAACATATGCAATGAAAAAAAATACACCACACAAAAAAAACCAGCTGTGTAGTCTGTTCATAAACACAGACGCCATGTTTAAAAAAAATACTTCCCGGCTTAGGCCTTGAACTTTATGTGAAGTTCATTTACAGTTCTCTTCGAGTTGATCAGCCCGAAACTTGATACTTCGAGGCCTATTATAACGCATGTTATGAAGACATTTCATTGCGTGTTTGAGAAAATGAAATGTCTAATAAATTTTAAAATATCAGTGTACGGTCTGTACAAAGGTTACGCCACGTAACATTTATTCCATATCTTCTAAAATATGAAAAAAATATTTCATGTCATCAATACCTAAATCGCATTTCGGTGGAAAACTGCATTATCGACTATCACCTCGAGTGTGTGGGAGACTGTCCCGTACATCTTTATGGTCCTCGTAGACGATAATGTGTTTGACATTTATGGTAGGGTTACCAAATGACAGCCTTGAAAACCCTTGCTGACCTAGCTGCCTCAGGTACAAATATTTATTTATTTATTAGGAGAACCAACAGCTACATACAATACATTGCTCTTAGAAATAGTTAATGGAAAGCCAATTACAGGTTCCCACCGATAGTGACATTTTATACAAAAATAAAGTGCTCGCACAATGCACAATATCGCAACTACCTGTGACTACAAACTAAGTGATATTGATAAAACATTTATGTGAACTGACCAATAATATCCAAATTGTTGAACAGTATATTGGCAATCCTCAGGTCCTCGGCGCCGGCCTCGCCCTTGACGAGCGTGAGCTCGACGGCGATGAGCGCCTCCTCGTCGAGGGCGGGCGCCGCCCAGCTGCTGCCGCAGGCCGCGCCGCCCGCGCCCGCCGCCGTGTAGCTGTTGCTGGTGTTCCAGCTCGCGGTGCCCGCGCCCGCCCCGGGGCTGCTCCGCCCCGCTTCCGCAGGATCTAGATATAAACAGACTTATCCATTTAAACTATGAATACAAAGATCAAAGCTTAAAGAAAAATTGAAAAAGGAGCTACCTGGTGGAAGGGACCGGGAGTCGAACCCGGTACCTCTGGATTACCGGTCCAAACCGGTCCATTAAACAAAATGAGACATTACATGTTTCATAAATTTATAAAACTAACAGCGCCCTCTCTCGCTTGCTCGTTCACCACTGTAAAGTGGTGCGGTAAGATGTGAATATTAACGTATTCACATAGAGGTCGCTAAGGTGTAAAAAACCTTTCAAATAAACAATGCAAAGATCGACACACAAAGCATAAGGAAAAATTCGTCAGGTCTACGTGGAGCGAGGGTAGCGAAGTGGCTAACGCGCTGGACCGGTAATCCAGAGGTACCGGGTTCGATTCCCGGTCCCTTCCACCAGGTAGCTCCTTTTTCAATTTTTCTTTAAGCTTTGATCTTTGTATTCATAGTTTAAATAAAAATTGTGGTGTACCCACATTAAACAAAATGAGACATTACATGTTTCATAAATTTATAGACTTATCCATTACTAGGAGCCCCCGACAACTTCGTACGCGTAACGTAGTCGGGTAAAAAGTATCCTATAACCATCTTTGGATGCCTATCCCTGTACCGGTTATAGTTTGTCTAGTCGTTTCGGCGTGATGCGAGGACTAAGAAAATTATGAAAGCAGATGGCGCCTGGCTGGCATGGCGCCGCGCGCCCATACTAAACAAATGACGATCCTGCATCACACTATTATTTTTTCCTAAAATCATGAGAGGGGTCATAGAAAATTGATTTTCAATACAAGTCTAGAATTGAATAATATGTAGTATAAATATTACTTGTAGTCATCTAAGGATAGTTGCAGAACGCAGTGGAAGCCGAACTATTTTTGGTACTACACATTTGAAGACGGTAATGTGTATCTATGTAAATATGTATCTTAGTTTTATGTTTTCCCGAACCCTTAACTCTTAATCCGAATTAATATATAGTTATATTGTACGTTATATTTTATCATCGTAAGACGAAATCTATTTTATCAGAAAATAAGAAAAGTCGTAACACTAAACTAAACGCTTTACACCCTAAACGCTGTTACCGCGCTATGGCGATGGCCCGATCGACTGACGCAGTGGCAGCTGATCCGAGTTCGCGTTCAGTGGGGCTCCTACGTTTTTTTTTTTTTTTTATGTCATAGGGGGCAAACGAGCAAACGTATCGCCTGATGGAAAGCGATTACCGTCGCCCACCTGCAACACCAGAGGAGTCACAAGTGCTCGCCTACCCGGAGGACGAAGATAGAATGCCTCTATGCTAGTAATTTCACCGGCTATCTTACCCCCACACCGGAACACAACAATGCGAACATTGCTGTTTGGCGGTGGGTTAGCAGGCAAGACGGTAGTAACAATCCGGACGGACCCTGCACGAGGCCCTACTACTCCACTACGCGAGTATAATAGTACATTACTGCAGAGGCCGCGAAATAGGGAATTGTTGGCCGAGTAGTAATAGATGGCCGAGTGATAACGAGGCCATCTAAAGATACGAGGCCGACAATCCCTGTTCGCGCCGAGGCTTGTATAGTGCTTTTCTCAAATAAATCCAAGGAAATAATACAAACGTTCAACTTATATATTCATATAAAAACAAATGTATTTCAAATTTATTAAAAAAGAACAAATTTATTTTTTAAGCTGTTCGTGTTAATGTTTTTGCCACCAAATGTTAAGATGATTCTATTTATTAAAAAATGACAACACCTTTTTAATTAGATATTGTTATATTTTTTAACAATAAACGTGATTCCTTGTTTATTTTATTGAATATCTGTTTTAATCTAATTTAATAATCTAGTTAAATATCAGAAATAAAACGTAAATATACATACACAAACTACGTTTTTTTTTATTGGCAGTATGCCATAGATTATCAATAAAAGAAATAAACCCCACTGAAACAAAAGACAATCTCTTTGTTGGCCACGGCCAATAATGTTGTATGAAATTCCTTTATTGACCTCTAATTTGAAATTAGAACGAATCTTCAACAATTTCTATACAAAGACGTATTTCGCGTTCTGTTAACACGATCATAAGCACGACATTTCCTTGGATGTTTGAGAAAAGTAAGTTAGGTGGCGGACTGACTGGAGACGAGGGTGGTGTTCCTGTGCAGCGAGTAGAGCGCGGCTTGCAGCGCGTGCGGCGGCGGCGGCGGCGCGCGCGCGCCCGGCGACGTGGGCGACGTGGGCGACGTCGGCTCCGAGCCGCGGATGCTGCCCGACGCCGTGTCCATCCTGCCCAACAAACAACACACATTTTTTTTTTTATAACGGCACAACAGTTCGCTCCCAGCGGCCACGGCTAGCGATCGTCTCACGCGCCGATAAGAAACCGGTTTACAGCGCGTTCAAATTACTCGATCATTAGTCGTGAATACGATTTGTTTTTAATATTTCTATCGTTGAAAAACATTACTTTGACCGTAATAATGAAATGTAAAACGTGTAGCCAACCTGTAACTGATGTTGTGGTGTGTGGTGCTTGCAACGGACAGTTCCACTATGCGTGCATCGGCGTAACCGAAACTAACTACCGAAAAATGAACGCTGAAAGAAAAGCTGGCATACGCTGTTCCCATTGCCGTTCAAGCCCGGAGAGCTCAGGCTCACAGGGTATATCTGTCGTGTTGGATGAACTCAAAGCATTCAGATCGGACTTCAACTCCATTAAATCTCAAATTCAGAGTATCTTCACTTCCATCGAAGCCATAAATACAAAATGGAACGAGATGGAGACGCGTCTTTCTGACCTGGAGGACCGAGTCGTCGTGTTGGAGGGTAGCGCAGCGATCGTTTCAAAATTACAATCTGAACTCGAAGTCAGAAATGAAATCATACATAACCTACAAAACGAAATGAACGTTCGAGATCAGCAAGCACGTATGAATAATGTCGAGATATCTGGTATCCCGTTTAAGAAAGGTGAAAATGTGGTATCGATACTAAATTCGATTTGTAACAAGGTCGGAGTCAAAATAGAAGCCAACTCGGTAGACTCTGTGCACCGTGTGCGACGCTTTGTCAACAAAGACGCAGCCCGCGAGCCTCGCGCGGACGACGGAGGTCACGGAGATGCCGACACGGCCGGCGCCAGCGACGGGTCGCGTCCCCCGGCGATCATCGTCAAGTTCACCCGGCGCATGTGCAAGGACCAGCTGCTGGCGGCGGTGCGCGCGCGCCGCGGGCTCACCACCGCCGACATCGAGCTGGCCGGGCCGGCCTCCAACATCTACGTCAGCGATCACCTTACGCCGGCAAACAAACTACTCTTAAAACGCGCCAGGCAACGAAAGGCTGAACTCCAGTATGCGTTTCTGTGGACTCGCGACTGTAAAATCCTCATGCGTAAGGACGAAACGTCTAAGATAATCGCGATAACCGATGACTCGGTCTTGTTGAGATTGAAGTGACTATCTTTTCTTTATATGTACTTATTATATTGTGCATGCCTATATTGTTTTTTGTTACTGCTAACGACAGCCATAACAAGCTATGTCATCTCGATGCAGCCCGGTATAGTTGTTTTTTTACCCTCAATTGATTCACCCAGTGATTTTGTTTTTGTTTACGACCGCGTATGCGCATTTGTGTATTATGGACATCATCCAATTATCGACCTAATATATGTAACTATACGTAACACACGTATTTCACACACTGAATATAACAATAAAGATTATATTTTTATTTCATTGTATTGTGTTGCTTGCTATACTGCCATTCCTAAAAAATATACGTTTCATACTTATACTGCCTTATACACCATATATTACTATTTATCTCGTTATTACACAATTCATATAAATATGTTCACTTTTTATAACAATGGCTTGTACAGTTTTTGAAGGTTACTACCAAAATGTACGGGGCCTTCGAACGAAATCCCAGGATTTTTTATCGAAAACCGCGTTAGCCGATTACGATTTTATTTGCATAACCGAGAGTTGGTTAACGTCAGATTTTTACGATAGAGAGTATTTTGATGACAGGTACATAGTATACAGATGCGATCGCTCGGAGGAAGAGAGCGGGGCGCAGCGCGGCGGGGGAGTGGTCGTGGCGGCGAAGCGCGAGCTAATGCCGGTGCGCCGAGACTGGCCCTGCCCCTCTCCTGCGAACGCAGAGTGCATCTGGATATCTTTCCCTATTCATAACGTAAACATTCATTCGCAAGTTCAATATGTAAATATCGCGTGCGTATACATTCCGCATGGACCCAACCACAAAGACACCGTCGCTTCATTTTTTGACATCAGTTCTCGACTCATAATCGACCACCCTGATGACTCATTTCTTATTACTGGCGATTTTAACATCTCTTATGCCGAATGGGAGGACAAAGGTTCAGGCAAATTATTTTTAAATCCTTCCAACAATATTATCGTCCAATCTTTAAGTGACTATATGGCGCTCAGTGGTCTAGACCAATTTAATAACAATGCAAATGTTAATAGTAGAATCCTCGACCTGATATTAAGTAACTCAACATGTTCTGTTAACAAGTGCGACTTTCCCTTAACCCCGGAAGATGCTCATCATAAGGCATTAATATTGGACTTCAAACTGGAATATACTACTCCAATAAAGCCGGCAGAAACCGTTGTTTATAAGTTTCATTTAGCAAATTATGATGAATTGAATAATGATTTAGGAAATATAAACTGGGATGTATTTTTTGACAATTTAAATGTTGAAGGGTGCGTGGGTAAATTTTACGAATTGTTATATAAGTTGATTGACCGGCACGTGCCTTGTTATCCTTCACGAAATGTATGTAATTCTCCGGTATGGCATAATAAGTCTTTAAAAAATATTTTGAAGGAAAAGAGAAAATACCATAAGTTATGGAAATTATATGGAAACCCTTTGGACTATGAAAGTTTCAAAATATTAAGAAAACGAGCTGAAATAATTGAAAAGGAATGTTATAATCAATATATTCAATCTTCTGAAGATAAGATTAAATCACATCCAAAATTTTTCTGGAAATTTATTAAATCTACTATGGCTAATAAGGGAACACCACAGACAATGTTTTATAAGGGTACCCAAGCTTCTAATGGGGAGAGTATCTGCAACTTATTTAGTGAATACTTTCAATCCGTGTTTGAAAATGCTTGCCTTCCTTTGGATATGAATTGTTTGGAACCTCCTACGATGTCTATTTTTAGTATCAATACTGTAAATTTGTCCCATGATTTAGTTCTCAAGTATTTAAAATCAGTAGATACAAATAAGGGAGCGGGACCCGATAAAATTCATCCTTTGCTTATTAGCAAATGCGCGAGTACCCTAGTTTTTCCTCTTGTCAAAATCTTTATGCTATCCCTCAAGGAAGGACATGTGCCAGAAATCTGGAAAAAAGCTTGGATTACACCCATTCCTAAAGGCTCCATAAGCCAAGATATAGAAAAGTATAGACCTATTTCAAAACTATGTCAATTTGGAAAAATATTAGAAAAGATTGTCACTGATCAGGTTTCACATGATGTTCGCCGTCATATAAATCCAACTCAGCACGGTTTTTATCGGGGTCGTAGTGTGGAAAGTAATCTTTTGTCCTTTAGCGAAATAATACGTGATGCCATGGATAATAGGTATCAGGTAGATGCAGTATATACAGATTTTGCAAAGGCATTCGATAAAATTTCTTTTAATACGCTTTTGCTCAAGCTCTGGAACCTCGGCATACACGGTGATCTTTTTAGGTGGATTCAGTCTTACATCGAAAACAGATGCCAAGCTGTAGTACTAGGAGGATATACATCTGGGTATAAAACTACTACCTCTGGAGTCCCACAAGGATCTCATTTGGGCCCCTTGTTGTTTATCTTATACATAAATGACATAACAGAGTCGATAACAAACTCCAAAGCTCTTCTTTATGCCGATGATACCAAAATATTTAGAGTAGTAAAAACACATACGGATTGCGCTATGCTGCAAGAAGATCTGTTTAATTTCGAGAGATATTGTTCTAATAATAGTCTTTTTTTAAATAGCGACAAATGCTCAGTTATTACATTTACAAGGAAAAAAACACCAATTTTATATAATTACATATTATGTGACAATACTTTAACGCGAAAACATAGTATTCGAGATTTAGGTGTAATAATGGATAGCAAACTAACTTTTAACCCCCATATTGATAGCATCCTAAGTAGAGCTTATCGGCAGCTCGGATTCATTCTTCGCGTCTCAAAACCATTTCGAAGGCCCTTGACATATAAATTGTTGTACAATAGCTACGTTCGAAGTCGCTTAGAATTTGCCTCCGTAGTCTGGAACCCATATCATAAAGTGCATAAAGATAGAATTGAAAGGTTACAGAAGAAATTTATTAAAGCACTTGAATATCGCACCGGCGGCAAGTACGAAAATTATGCATCTTCAGCAGCTATGCACAAAATTCAGCCTCTTGTACTCAGACGGCACTGTAATGATCTATCGTTCTTATTTAAAATCCTCAATAATCTGATTGACGCTCCTGAACTCTTGAATAAAATAAGTTTTCGTGTTCCTCGAAAAACTGAGCGTAGTTGCCGGAATAAGGCTTTGTTCAGTCTTGCGAGGAGCAAAACCAAACACGCGGGTCACTCGTACATTAAACGCGCATGCAAGCTGTACAATGAGAAATGTATGAAGGCAGACTTGTTTGGCAGTTCGTTGGCAAAGTATAAAACAAGTGTATTTTCTTTATTGGAAACTCAGTGTGTGTGAGTATTTCTTAGGTCTTAAGTTTTAATTAAGTTTAAAATAGTAGTAAACGATTCCAAATTTATATAAAAAGTTTGTTGGATTTAATTGGTTAATTTATAGTTAAGTAATTTAATTTGTTTTTATTTCTTTCTTTTGGTCAGAGTACTGTAAAATTTTCAACACTATAATATTATGTATGGAACTATAGGTCTACAATTAAGGTTATTTCTAGTCCTATGACGATACTAATGTTATATTATTTTAAGACTGTTTGTTTCTTAATAAAAAAAAAAAAAAAAAAAAAAAAAAACATAGTGGCTCCACTTTGCCTGATGGTAAGTAAAAGGGGAGCCCAAGTCGCAATGGCAACTGACGAGGAACCAACGGTGCCAAGTCAGTTGACACTGCCATGCTGGCCCGAGAGATGCTTCTTCACGCTTCGTTTGAAGGGTCCCAAGTTATAAGAAGGAGGAAACACATGAGCCAGCAAGGAGTTCCATACTTTAATAGTTCGGCAGATGAAGGAATTGCCAAACTTCCTGGTACGTGTGGGAATACTCTCCACGGTGAGGCGATGACATCGCAAGCTGGCACGTGTGGTTCTATGACAGAAAGGGACATTTCAAATAGCCAATGAGGATTAGTTGTTTGATTCTCTGAGCGTTCTAATCACGCGGTGCTAGAATCATTCCTTTTTACGGTTCCGTACCCAAAGGGTAAAAACCGGATTACTAAGCCTCCGCTGTCCGTCCGTCTGTCACTGGGCTGTATCTCATGAACCGTGACCACTAGACAGTTAATTTTTTATAGATGATGTAATTACTATTTTACTACTACCGCTATATCAATAAATACTAAAAACAAGCTAAAATAAATATTTAAGTAGGGCCTAAATTATATTAGAGGCTACCGACGCGCGTCCCGCCGCACACTCACCCCACGTGCTTGTGGCTCGCCACCAGCAGCTCGAAGTCGGGCCCGTAGGTCTGCAGCGCGTCCACCAGCAGCAAGGAGTGCACCGACAGCGCCAGCGCCAGCTCGGCGGGCCGCGCCGTGCACGTGGCCCGCACACTCACCCCACGTGCTTGTGGCTCGCCACCAGCAGCTCGAAGTCGGGCCCGTAGGTCTGCAGCGCGTCCACCAGCAGCAAGGAGTGCACCGACAGCGCCAGCGCCAGCTCGGCGGGCCGCGCCGTGCACGTGGCCCGCACACTCACCCCACGTGCTTGTGGCTCGCCACCAGCAGCTCGAAGTCGGGCCCGTAGGTCTGCAGCGCGTCCACCAGCAGCAAGGAGTGCACCGACAGCGCCAGCGCCAGCTCGGCGGGCCGCGCCGTGCACGTGGCCCGCACACTCACCCCACGTGCTTGTGGCTCGCCACCAGCAGCTCGAAGTCGGGCCCGTAGGTCTGCAGCGCGTCCACCAGCAGCAAGGAGTGCACCGACAGCGCCAGCGCCAGCTCGGCGGGCCGCGCCGTGCACGTGGCCCGCACACTCACCCCACGTGCTTGTGGCTCGCCACCAGCAGCTCGAAGTCGGGCCCGTAGGTCTGCAGCGCGTCCACCAGCAGCAAGGAGTGCACCGACAGCGCCAGCGCCAGCTCGGCGGGCCGCGCCGTGCACGTGGCCCGCACACTCACCCCACGTGCTTGTGGCTCGCCACCAGCAGCTCGAAGTCGGGCCCGTAGGTCTGCAGCGCGTCCACCAGCAGCAAGGAGTGCACCGACAGCGCCAGCGCCAGCTCGGCGGGCCGCGCCGTGCACGTGGCCCGCACGCCGCACACTTGCACTTCCGCGATGCTGCGCCCGCGGGATTGTACCTGCATACATATCAATTATCTATTTATAACTGTAATAATTTTAACTATAATTTACGAAAATAAGTACATTACTGCAGACTCCGAGAAACAAACGAGAGCGCAAAGTTTTGGAACTTTTGGTTGCGTGTGTCCTAAATATCACGCGCTGCCGGTTCCACGTTCCACCGCAAGAATTATACACTCACAAAACTTACTGTAATGCGGCAATTTGGTATCTTATTCTAAAAAGTGAAGTTGCAAATTGGACTTGCGTGTCGTATACAATATGTTGAAGTGTGGTGGTACGCACCTCGAGCGACATCTGGTCGATGGCGAACTGCAGCATGAAGAGCGTGGCGTGGCGCTGCGAGGCCGACGGCTCCGTGTCGGAGCTCTCGCTGCTGTCCGACTCCGCGCCGTCCGGCTCGTCCGCGCCCGGCTCCGCCCGCTCGCCGAGCGACCTGCCATGTTCACACATTTTAAGGAACTCGCCCTTCTGACTGGCACTGACAGCCGATGCTTCGATTGCAGGACCGAAATGGCCATATCCGGTTCGAAATTAGTAATACCGATACACCACAGGATATGTTATCATCGCGTCAAGTGATTTTATACTTGTGATTATTAGGGCCTTATCACACTTGCGATTTGCGAGCGTATTTTCTATACAAATAAGCGACGCGGCGAACACGCTGCGCGATCGCCTTCATACAAAATACGCTCGCAAATCGCAAGTGTGATAAGGCTCTTAGGGTCTTTAGGGCGCGGTATTAAGGACCTTATCACACTTGCGATTTGCGAGCGAGTTGAAAGCGAGGCGAGCACGCAACGAGTTCGCTGCGTGCGCGTAACGCATTCGCCGCGAGCGCGTCACGTTTTCGCCGCGAATTCGCTGCGTACTCGCGTGAAAATCGTGGCGAGTGATTTGTGTCTTGGACAGTCAGTTACATAATGGATTCCGACGAGGGGACACTTCTGTTAACTTTGTTGCTTCGGAGACGTAAGAAACGAATACAAAAGTAGAAAAGACGAGTTTGGGAGGAACCGTTTCTAATTAATCGACTGCAAGAGAGCGACCACTATGTGCTGTTTCGCAACCGAATCAAAAATAATCCCAAAAAATTTCGTACCTATCTGCGCATGTCAATATCAACAGTATTTAAATCTTCCGACGATGCCATTATTGTTGCTAGTTCGTCCGCTCACACTCGTAGATAATAAACTACTACAAAAGATAGATAAAACTAAAGTGGGTAGAAATGAATTTTGCTGACGAATGTACAGTATGGCGTCACAACTCAAGACGCGGCGAACTCGCTGCACGCTCGCTGCGCACTCGCGGCGAAGTCGCTGCGCACCCGCGGCGAACTCGCTGCACGGTCGCTTCGCTTTCAACTCGCTCGCAAAACGCAAGTGTAATAAATGAAGCTCTAAGTGCCTCATAAACAACTATTTCAGCAACTATTTGTGAGTTCCTGTAATTGGCTCTGTATTTCTATTTAAGTTTCTATATTTAGTGTATTAGCTGTTGGTTCTCCTAAAATAAATAAATAAATAAAAACGCCAAAAGTCTCGTCAGCTTCTCAAAGCGAAGCTCAGTCTTCTATGTGTGACGGTTTGGCTCGGGTCGACTACACAATCCCTAGGATGGCCGAGGGGGCTGAGGAAATTCCTGATTAAGTTAGTCCGTCCACTGAATGAACGCTCCTGTGCTCGTGTAGCGCAGGCACTCACCCGTCCAGCCCGAACGGCGAGCTGGCGAGCACGGAGCGCACGGCGAACACCTTCTGCTCGCTGAGGTGCACCACCAGCGCCGGCAGCGTCCCGCACAGCGTGGCCGTCGGGTACTGCGGGTCGGTCGTGTGCACCACGCGCCGCTCCGCCTGACGACATGTATAGTTTCATCACATTTGCTTGTAAAAGATGGTGTCATATGCAGGTGTACTGAAGGCAAGGAAGATAAAAGGTAAGGAAGTACGATGTTCATGGTAAGGAGCGTACGCCGATAAAGATTTTATCGTCGGGGAACTAGATGCCGCCGTATGTATCAAAATGAATTAAAACGGCGTTTCAGTAGCGACATAAACGACAGAGAACGGTGTTAATATTTGTCAACTTTTGCAGAGTTTTGTAAGTATCGTAATGTATGTATCATCCTTGCTGAAGGTCAAAGGCCGATATAGTTACCGCTACACCTTATTGTATAGGCGACTCGGGTAACTGAGTCACCGCCAGCGATAAGGGGAAAGCGGGTTGAAACGAGAAAGGCGGCGCGTAAGAAGACGTCGGCAGCGTAAACTTTCAGATATCTTCCCGGCATCGCCCCCCGCTTCGCTATTACCAATGCGTTTTTCAGGATTAAAGTGGAAACATGAAAATTAACAGAAAAACTCCATGCTTAGTATTGTAAAATGGTCTCCATCTTGGGTTTACGACGGGAGTCGCTTCCTCCAACAATTTGTTATAGTCGTTACCTCTTGAAGTGGGTAGAAATTGTTTTAGCATTAAGTCTGTTGATGTTTTTTTTTATTATGACAAATAACATGGGTGTAACTTTCTAGGTTTCCAAGGATAAACATTAGTAAAACACAGCCTGTCTGACCTGCAGCGATATGCTGAACCGGTCCAGCAGGTGCAGCGCCGACGTGCTCTTGGCGTGCGCGTACTTCCAGTTGTCGCGCGCGCGACCCACCAGGATCTGGAGATCGCTGAACTCTATCGTGTATCTGAGCAGAAATATTAGTACATTACTAGGAAAGAAGGGCTTGCCGGAGGAGTAGGTATAGACGGCTGACCGTACGGAGGCCTGATAGTGATACGAAGCCGACAAGCCCTTTTCACGGCTAAGGCATGTATAGTGCGTTCCTCAAACATATTCAATGAAAAAAAATTCAATTATATCTATATGAAATTTCATTACAATTCTCTCGAGTTGCTCCGCCCGAAACGTGATACTTCGAAGCCTGTAAATTGAAGTGGAAATAGGCGGAGCTGATTGCTCGTAGTACTAATGAACGTGCATTTTCTGATCAAAATCACAGGAAACCGTTGCGTCAGAGCAGCGTTTGACCAGCCGTTGTGGAGACCATGTTGATGTGAAGGTTGATGTGATGATGGCCGGTTTGAACTGTGAATTGAAGCTTACCTGTCATACAGTCGGTCGTGCAAGCGGCGCGCGTCCAGCGGCGCGGCGAGCGGCGGCGGCTCGGGCGGCGACGCGGGCGACAGCAGGCTGCCCGGCGGCGTCGAGCACGGCGTCATGAACATCTCTGCCACACAAGTCACTACTCAGTATGCCACACATTCTAAAACATTCCAATATTAATAATCTGCATCGCTCTCTACCAAAGACGTTCGATGATATCTGAGCCTTTTTTATGGACAGTGGAGTGGTTACACGATCTAAACTCGATATTTCCCCATGAGATGTGAAGCGTTGGGCTAATAAATGATACCATAGAGGATAGTGAAATATAGTGTTTTTATAGTAGTTTCTGGTATATATATAGAACCTCCGATAGCGACATCAAAAACCGTTGGACCGAATATTACGAAGAGCTGCTAAATAAATCCAACCCCAGAGTACAAGAAGGCACGAAACCACCTCAAATCAGTGGTCCAATTCCTGAAGTCACAACAGACGAAATCGTAAAAGCATTAAAACTAATGAAAAGCAATAAAGCCCCCGGCCCCGACGAAATTCCTGTCGAGGTTTGGAAGTTCTTGCGTGGAAAAGGAATCTGTTGGTTGCAAGACTTGTTCAATAAGTTTATTAGTGGTGAGCCAATACCCGACTCATGGCGCAAAAGTCATCTCATTCCCTTTTATAAAGGCAAGGGTATCGTACGAGATTGCGGAAACTACAGAGCAATTGAGCTCATGGCACATACGTTGAAGATCTGGGAACGGATTATACATAGCAGAATCAACAGCATTGTGGAGTTAACACCTAACCAATGTGGTTTTGTACACGGGAAGAGCACGTCGGATGCAATACACACCATTAGAATGCTCGTTGAAAAATCTAAAGCAAATAAACCTAACCAACATATGGTCTTCATAGACCTAGAGAAGGCCTTTGATCATGTACCCAGAGACCTTATATGGGAGGCACTTAGAGTGCAATCTGTGCCGGAATATTACATTGATCAAATAAAGGATATGTATAGTGACGTTACAACACAAGTAGTCTGCGCAGCGGGAACCTCTACAAACTTTGCTCTAAAAGTCAGCGCGCATCAGGGCTCCACCTTAAGTCCACTTTTATTTAACATAACCATGGATTACCTCACAAAGATATGTCAACAGCCCGTTCCATGGAATTTACTGTATGCAGATGACGTTGTCCTTATCTCTGACTCCGTGGAAGATCTACAAAACACCTTAAATGCTTGGGTGAAGGCGCTCGAGCAAAATGGCCTCAAAATCAGCCGAAAAAAGACGGAGTATATGTGCTGCATATTTGATGATTCCAGACAACCACAAAACACAGATATTCACATTGATAATACCATACTACCCACTGTAGAACAGTTCAAATACTTAGGATCAGTTATTAGCAATGATGGAAAAATATA
Source organism: Apotomis betuletana (assembly GCA_932273695.1). NCBI lineage: Eukaryota > Metazoa > Arthropoda > Insecta > Lepidoptera > Tortricidae > Apotomis > Apotomis betuletana. The sequence goes on from OW026305.1 coordinate 848,092, forward strand.
CTCTGATATCACGCATAGGACTAACACTGGCTGGCTCAAATGGCGCGAACTCACAGGTGTAATGTGTGACAAAAAGATGCCCTTGAGAGTAAAAGGCAAAGTTTACAAAACGGCCATAAGACCCGCAATCCTATATGGTTCTGAGTGCTGGGCCACAAACAAACATCACCTGAACAAATTGCATACTACAGAGATGCGTATGCTGCGCTGGTCGGCGGGCGTGACCCTCCTCGATAAGATCACAAACCAGTACATCAGGGGCAGTTTCAAAGTTGCACCAATCACGGACAAGCTGGTTGAGAGACGTCTAAGGTGGTACGGACATGTACGAAGACGACCTCCAGATCACATGGTCAAAATAGCATTGGCGATACCAACGACGACGCGAAAACGTGGGAGACCACCGGCCACTTGGTTGACAACGGTGGAAAAAAGCCTGCAAGAACTTCAGATTGACGAAAACCTAACTCTGAACCGTGCGGAATGGAAGAAACGGACAGCGAAGGCCAACCCCAAATAATTGGGATAAGGTCTAGGATGATGATGATGATGATGATGATCTGGTGCCACATGTAATTACCTTGTGAGTAGGCGTGATGTTTCGTCATACACCACACTTACACGGTCCTTACCTTCATTATGAACTGAATGTTATTAGGCAAAGCCATGAAAGGTGCCACAGTTTCAAAAGATGGTACGAGAGGACCTAAAGAGAGGGAGATAGACACACCATTCCTCTCATTAATCAGCGGTATCCACGCCACTTACTCCGCCCGCGTTCGTCAAGTTGCATGACGATGAACTATTGATCAAAAAAAGAGAGCAAAGCACAAAGAAAAATCAAAATGCGTAACCTGACGAGAGACCACCCTAACGCCAGATAATCTCCGAATTTTTTATTCTTTTCTCTGTGTCGATCTTGCATTGTTTATTTGAAAGTTTTACACCTTAGCGACCTCTATAAGAACACGTTACTATTCACATCATACCGCACTACTTTAAAGCAGTGAACGAGCATGCGAGAGAGGGCGTTGTTATCTTGAAGATGCCAGAACAGGTTGAAGGTAAATTGTAAAAGGTATGGGTTATGCCCGATTACACCTTAGGGGTGTTTCCACATATCTTTAAAAAAATAAGAAGTCTTAGGTAAAGGAAAGTTTTGAGGTAAGATGAGCCAGAACCCCCAACACGTCACTACTAATCCAACTTACCCCGACACTCTCAAGACGTTAGCTAGCTACAGAAATTTACCGTCGTCGTCCGCGGCGTCCGGCGGCGGCGCCGGCTCCGGCGCGTCGGCGTTGGCGAGCCGCAGCCGGCCGAAGTCCAGCACCAGCACCGAGGAGTCCCGCTCCGTCAGCGTCTCCACGAACAGGATCTGCGGCGCGGAGATGTCCAGCTCCACTTGCCAGGACCGTCGCTCGCTCTATTGGAAAAAAAACAAGCGTTTAATTGTTTTTATTCACAAATTGACCGGTGATTGAACTCGGTATCACCTGATGGTAAGTGACTACGGGGTCGAGGATGTAGCTCGATGGTTTAGTATTGGTATTGAAATTGTTTACTCGATGATAAATAAATGAATAATAGCTGAAATAATACCCCGACTTTTGTCTTCTGGTGTTAAGAACATGCTTAAAAGCGCTCATCATAGAATGTAGGTACGGCCATTACGTTGAGCCACGACAAGAAACATGTGGATTTACCAATGTAATGTTTGTTGGACATTTTTTTGTTATTTGAGTGAGTTGTTCCATTTACAGTATACTGACCAGGTGCGGGTGCAGCATGTGCTCCCACTGCGAGCGGAGCGTGGCGCGCGTGTGGTCGCGCACGGACGCGTAGCGGCCGCCGGCGCCGCCCCACGGCTCGCACAGTATACTGACCAGGTGCGGGTGCAGCATGTGCTCCCACTGCGAGCGGAGCGTGGCGCGCGTGTGGTCGCGCACGGACGCGTAGCGGCCGCCGGCGCCGCCCCACGGCTCGCACAGTATACTGACCAGGTGCGGGTGCAGCATGTGCTCCCACTGCGAGCGGAGCGTGGCGCGCGTGTGGTCGCGCACGGACGCGTAGCGGCCGCCGGCGCCGCCCCACGGCTCGCACAGTATACTGACCAGGTGCGGGTGCAGCATGTGCTCCCACTGCGAGCGGAGCGTGGCGCGCGTGTGGTCGCGCACGGACGCGTAGCGGCCGCCGGCGCCGCCCCACGGCTCGCACAGTATACTGACCAGGTGCGGGTGCAGCATGTGCTCCCACTGCGAGCGGAGCGTGGCGCGCGTGTGGTCGCGCACGGACGCGTAGCGGCCGCCGGCGCCGCCCCACGGCTCGCACAGTATACTGACCAGGTGCGGGTGCAGCATGTGCTCCCACTGCGAGCGGAGCGTGGCGCGCGTGTGGTCGCGCACGGACGCGTAGCGGCCGCCGGCGCCGCCCCACGGCTCGCACAGTATACTGACCAGGTGCGGGTGCAGCATGTGCTCCCACTGCGAGCGGAGCGTGGCGCGCGTGTGGTCGCGCACGGACGCGTAGCGGCCGCCGGCGCCGCCCCACGGCTCGCACAGTATACTGACCAGGTGCGGGTGCAGCATGTGCTCCCACTGCGAGCGGAGCGTGGCGCGCGTGTGGTCGCGCACGGACGCGTAGCGGCCGCCGGCGCCGCCCCACGGCTCGCACAGTATACTGACCAGGTGCGGGTGCAGCATGTGCTCCCACTGCGAGCGGAGCGTGGCGCGCGTGTGGTCGCGCACGGACGCGTAGCGGCCGCCGGCGCCGCCCCACGGCTCGCACAGTATCCTGACCAGGTGCGGGTGCAGCATGTGCTCCCACTGCGAGCGGAGCGTGGCGCGCGTGTGGTCGCGCACGGACGCGTAGCGGCCGCCGGCGCCGCCCCACGGCTCGCACAGTATACTGACCAGGTGCGGGTGCAGCATGTGCTCCCACTGCGAGCGGAGCGTGGCGCGCGTGTGGTCGCGCACGGACGCGTAGCGGCCGCCGGCGCCGCCCCACGGCTCGCACAGGAACTGCTGCGCCCGCCGCGCCGCCGCCGCGCAGTACACCACCTCCAACGACGTCGACTTCACCCACAACCTGTACAGAAAAGTTTACAACTTTGTAAAGTAGTCATAGTGTAAGGATTGGCCGTCGTCGGAACTGTCCCTCACTTGTAGTCCGCGTTGAGCCCGAACGGCTTCTTCTCGTAGGTGAGCTGGAAGAGCGGGTCCTGCGCGGCGGGCTCGCCCTGGCGCGCGGCGAGCGGCGCGGGCGCCACCAGCACGGGGAACAGCGAGCCGGGCACGACGCGCTCGCGCAGCGACACGCCGCCCAGCGACACGTGCAGCGCGTGCGAGCCGGCGCGCACGCGCGACTCCACGCCCACGCGCACGGCGCTGAACTGCAGCTCCAGCCCCACGCCGCAGCCGGGGGGCGGCGCCTCTCTGGAGAACGACCGATCATTCTCACTTAAAACGCACCTCGGACGGTTGATGCAATGAAAATATATAAAAGGATTTCTGTTGATGAATCGGACTTCAAAATTATACAAAAACTATTTCTGATTGTGAAAAGAAGTGGAAACTGCACTCACTTGTTGAGATCCGCCTCCGACTCCATCGACAGATTCAAGCACCCCTTATTGAGCACGAACTCGAACTTCCCGAACACGGTGTCCCTCTTCAGCATGGTGTTGTTCTCCAGCGAGTCGGCGATCACGTCGAGGATCTCCTCCTCGAGCTCGGGCGGCGCGGGCGGCTGGGCGGGCGGCTGGGCGGGCGGCTGGGCGGGCGCGCCGTACCAGCCCCACCACTGCGGGAACCACTGCACCAGCATGCTGCGCCCCGGCGCGCCGGGCTGCTCCGGCGTCGACACCGGGGTGGAGCAAGGGACCTTGCGCATCGCGATCTAAACGTCAATAACTTACTATTAATAATATCGAGTTCACTGCGCTACGCTTCGCGCGAGTAGGAGCAACGGCGTGAACTGTGTGTAATGAAACACAGATCGTTTGATTAATCTGCGGGTGTTTCAGCTAGGATATTACAATCATTAATTGCAGAAAAAGTACATTCCATTTAGCTAAATAAAATTAGTCTAAAAAAAATCCGCCTATAATTTCTGTAGGTCTGAGCACAACGCCTAAATTCTGTAGATCTCCGGATTTTTCCGTAGCTCTGGCAACGTTGAGTAGGAGCAAGGATCTAAATTAAGGATCGAATCCGAAATAATGAAATACGAAAGAGAACCATTGTTGTAGATATAGTAAGGTAGATAGTACTCAAACAGTCGCCAAACTTAAGTGGCAGTGGGCGGGGCATATTGCTCATAGAACCGATGGCCGTTGGGGCAGAAAGGTTTTTGAGTGGCGACCGCGGAGACGCAGCGTGGGGGCACCTAACAAGGAGCACCGACGACCTGGTTAGGATCGCGGACAGAAATTGGATGAGGCGCAAGACCGGTCGTCGTGGAGAATTTTAGGGGAGACTCTTGTCCAGCAGTGGCCGTCTCTCGGCTATGATGATGATGAGGAGCGAGAGACAACGCTGCGCCCTTCCGCTGCCACCTCCTTCTCCTCTATTTATTTATTTATTTATAACAAACATGCTTATAAAAGAACTTTAATTTCACTATTTACATAAATTCAAAAAATACTGGTCCAGACAAGCGTTTAACGACATAGTGTGCGGTAACAGCCCAAAAAGACCGTGGTCTGAGCTAGGGCTAGTTACGTATCTCGTGACACAATTCTGAGAGAGCGGTTCGGATATATGAAGAATTTGTGTATGGCCAACCAATAAGAAGCTAAGTAACATGGGATCATCAAAAAAGTAAATGCGATGAGAGCTGCGTAAGAACTTGTAATCCATACTTAATATTATAAATGCGAAAGTGTGTCTGTCTGTCTGTCTGTCTGTTACCTCTTCACGCTTAAACCGCTGATCCGATTTAGATGAAATTTGGTATATAGATAGTGTCAGTCCCGGGGAAGGACATAGGATACTTTTCATCCCGAATAAATTTAGTGTTCCCGTGGAATGAGCGGGTAACACCGCGGGGCACAGCTAGTAACTTATAATTAAATGATTAAAGAAGGTAATATGAAAAAATAATATTTGGTATTTATACGTATTATTATTATTATTAACCCTTCAGGTGGCAGCGCCACCAGTTGCATGGCAGGAGAAGTGGCGCGTCTATTTTACAAAATTTACCGTTAAGTGGCAGGAACCGGGAGCCGGACCCAACGTCAAGTGGCAGAGATCCGGGGGCCGGATCGGACAAAACAAGCCGTTGGGTGGCAGGATCCGGCTCCCGGACCCTGTGCGATGTCTTATTTCGCCGCACCCGAAATAAAACCGTCAAAACTATATTTTGCTTGCTCACACTTGTAAGATGCATTCGTCAATAAGCAAGGACGGCATTCACTAACGGTCGAATTGATGACGCGCAAAGCAAAGTTCGTTAGAAATTGCGTCATCTTCCCGACCCCCCGACCATCACGCGTCGACCGCCGAGCCGTGAGCATTTTAAAAACCTTGTGGTTAGAAAATATTGTATAGTGAGGTGTAATAAAAAGGGTGTAAATAAATATATAGATTTGCCATTAAATTAGTTTTTTCTACGGTTCACTGTTTTTTTTCCTAATTATAGTTATTTTTATACATAAAGTGGTTAAAATTTAGTCATTCGACGATTGATCAAGACTAGCAAAATTTCCGTAAATGGAATGGCATTAATTTCTATACAATAAATATGGCATTTTATGATGAATCCAACGATATATAGTTTATATACAACATCTATACATTTTTTTTTTAGAAAAGATATTTTTTGTAACATGCGGAAATTCGCGATGACCACCCGTGGGAGGCCCGCCACTTAACGGTATATTTTGCCAAGATGGCTGTGCCACTTCTCCTGTCATGCAATCAGAAACCTTGCCACTCAACGGCTTGTTTTGTCAGGTCCGGCTCCCGGATGCCTGCCACTTGACGTGGGGTCCGGCTCCCGGTTTCTGCCACTCGAAGGGTTAAGAGCCTATATTGTCCCACTGCTGGGCAATATATACGTATAAATAAATAAATATTCTATTTATATTTATATTGTGGGGGTATGAATGGGGAGGCAAGTTAAGTACTTAGGGAAATATTTTCTTATAAAAAGTATTAAACTCTGCATGGGAGAAACCTGAAATGATTTTTTTCTATGTAAGTAGTAAAGGCTGATTTAGACGAAGACAATTTTGACACGCCTAAATGACGGCGCCAGTGATTACCGCACAGCACACCTCCGACCGTTTAGACAATGACTATTTTCAGCCGCCTAAATCTCGCCGTCAGTGACCAGCAAGCCGTGTTTACACAGTGCTTTTTTTCAGTACCAGTCATTAGTGGCAGCGAGAGACGCGGAGGGGGGGGTCACTGGCGCCAAAAAATAGGCCCGTGTTCTATTCCGCGTCAGCGCTGGCATGCCGCGAAAAAATGGCGCGGAAAGTGTTTATACGGTGCCTTAAAGGCTGATTTAGACGATGCCAATTTTGAGACGCCTAAATTACGGCGCCTCGAAAAGGCACCGTATAAACACTTTCCGCGCCATTTTTTCGCCGCATGCCAGCGCTGGCGCGGAATAGAACACGAGCCTATTTTTTGGCGCCAGTGACCCCCCCTCCGCGTCTCTCGCTGCCACTAATGACTGGTACTGAAAAAAAGCACTGTGTAAACACGACTGGCGGCGAGATTTAGGCGGCTGAACATAGTCATTGTCTAAACGGTCGGAGGTGTGCTGTGCGGTAATCACTGGCGCCGTAATTTAGGCGTCTCAAAATTGTCTTCGTCTAAATCAGCCTTAAGGGAGAGGCTGTGCAGGTCCCCAGCAGCACTGACCTCCCGGAGCGGCTTGAGCAGATGCAGCGGCGTGCGCCACTCGAACTCGTCCTTGGCGGCCTTCCTGTCCGGCGGCAGCGTGGCGGCGGGGTTGGCCAGCAGGCTCAGGCACACCTCCACGTACTGCCGCACGGCGCGCGCCTGCGCCAGGCACGACTCCCACGACGGCGCAGGCTCCATCCCTGAAACATTATCCGTTATACCCACAGACAACCCCCACTAGACGGAGCATGTAAGGCGACCCGCGCGCACCAACGATATGGTACGGCAGAACATTAAAGTATCAACACGGCGGCCACCGTTTAGTTGCGTCCTTGTTTCGCCGGTCCCTAGTAAAAAAGTCGGATCTGCAAAATGACTACTTTCCAGGAGAGGCAGTTAAAGTTTTTTAAAGACGTTTTTGTGTATAAAATTGTCAATTTAAGTCCTATTGTTACGAAATTTGGCCAAAGTTATTATTATTAAGTACTTTTAGAGTATGTGTAAACAAAACTATAAATTATTTATTAGAAATGCCAGAAATAAGACATGCTACCTTTTTACCTGGAAATTGTCATCCGATATCCTGTCATAACTGCCACATACGACTTTTTTGCATGATATGGTTCGCAGTAATTAGTCGGATGTGGCACTAACGACTTTTATAATCGGATATTGCATTATTATTTATGTCGCAAGTGTCACTTACTACAATTATATTTGGATTGTACACAGTGTTTTGTGGTGAGATACGACATTTTAGTGGTATAAAAATCCGCGGTTTTACCCAGTATAATAAAATTTATAAATATTGTTTTTTAATTATGTTAGTTTGATATCAAAAAAAATATTAACATAATTTTTGTCTTTTAATGTTCATTTTAAGATACACTTATTGGGAGACGACTGAAGTCTTTGAGCATTTTTCCAAGATCTTTGAGAGCCTCAGCAATGACTAGTCATTTACTACGACGATATCATCAGAAGAGAGAAGGTGGCTGACGTCTTTGCTTTTGATATTGATACTAGTCCGTCAAAAACCAAAAAATTGAATTAATCTTTCTATGCAGCTGTGAATTTTTTGGAGACATTAGTACTACTTGAGAGACCGCAGCACCGTCTAACTAAGTCGTAGTCGAATCGAGAGCCTTCTAATAGTACAAAGAAATGGAAGTACATATACATATACATATGGACGTGGTTTACGGTACCTAGGGTTCTAGGGTTAGCGGTTACCAGCGTTGGGGGGATGAAAGTCGTCAAACCTGCGTGCGAGACGGTTCGTGATAAGAGTGTCGACTACACAGGTTATAGTCATGATTCATAAGCGAGATGGGTCTGTAATTTATGAGAAGGGTCATATAAACCTCCCTGAAGATGAGCAGTATACATGCCACACTTTTCGGCCATGCTCCTATCGTTTTGCCTTCGATTATAACATGATTTAATAAATTCTACAGGGTTTTCTTTACCATTTTACCATGCTGCTTTCAGAATCTTAGACATCGCTATCTAAGATTATTTTTCAGTGGGGGCCTGGGGTGGGCCTAGGGAGGGGCCTGGCCATATCCTAAGAGATGAAGCCATGAATTTCTATCGGTAACCCAAAATCCTGGGGTGGGCATTAGACCATACTGGGGTGGGCACGGCCCACCCGGCAACCCCCTAGATACGCCTATGCGCTCCAGCATCATCCGCTGCATTTTTAAGTTATTTGATAGCCATACCAACCTTGTATAGGTTGCTATCTAGGATTTATTCAAATTAGTGTCGGGTTAACCTGACCTTTGGAACTGTTTGTAAGACATCTCAACCTCGCCTAGAAACACGTTGCAATTGGACTGGTGCAAATCACAAATTAAAGACTGAGATCTATTGTTGAACCTTTGGTAATAAGTGGCATCGTCAAGGGAATGCAGAAACATACTTATCGCCTCTTTTAATTTATGAGTTCGAAAGCACCATTAAGGATATTTCTAGTTCTTTCGAAAGATTAGTTCCACTCTCACCGTGGGGTAAAGAGCTTAGATTCCTACTGACTTAGATAAACTGACCAAAAGTAAGAGAACTATCAAGCGGTGATGGCGACCATCAATTGAGACCAATAGAGAAAAGTGATAAGGGATATGAAATCTAGTGATCACGATTCTCAGGAATATGTGTTCGACTAAAGAAGAAGTCATGAGCCGTTACTTATTATTTAACTGTACATTTAATTACACACATTCTGAAATGTTCTCGGCATTGCCACGAGTAATCGTTATCTCATTATGTTCTTATTCTGGTTATTTTCCTTCAGAAGAACCAGAAGTCAGACGGATTTATTTTTTTATCAGGAGCTTGGTTGAAGTTGCCACATTCACCAGAAACATCTCCCAATTATTATTTATCGTTCGAAACCATCAATAAGTTTACTAAATACCCAATTTCATTCAAACTGTTGATTGCAATATTCAAACAATAAGACAAAATTTAAAGCATCCAAAGATATTGTGATAGTTACGACATACACTGCAATTTATTTTCCGTGAAAAAATGTCGGATATGTTACATGCGACCAAAGTTGGAATATATTTTCCGGCAAAAAACATCGGATGTGTCACATACGACACAAGATACAATTTATATTCCGTAATAAAATGTCGTAAGTGGTACATACGACATAAGGTACCCTTAAAATTCCGAATAGTAATGTCGGAAGTGCCACATACTACACAAAACTTTTCAGCTAACCCAGTTAACATAGTCGGAAGTACCACATCTGACAATATTAAATGGACACTGTATAAGATACGACATTTTTGACATTGATTATTCGTGAAAATAATGAAATTTTGAAAAATCTGTAAATGTACGATTAAAGATTAATGTATTTAATAAGCATTAACGCAATAAAACGAAAATGGCAATTTTGTAGATCCGACTTTTTTACTAGGGACCGGCGGTTTATGATCCATGCGTTCAACGAAAATAGTATATTACTGCCGAGGCCGGGAAAAGTCAGTTCGTGGATGAGTATGATTTTGAAGGACGAGGCGTAGCCGAGTCCTTCAATAATACGAATCTGCGAACTGACATTCCCGCCGAGGCTTGTATAGTGCTTTTCTCCAAATATGCTTGGAAATAATCACCAATCTACATTTAAATTTAATGTATCAGTACCATGAAGTTTATTTGGTACTTATTTTTTTTAGGGATAGGAATAAAATTTCGGGTCCGAATCATATGTTTGATTTAAAACAAAATATATGAATAAGAATTCAATATATATGAAAACACAATAACAAAAAATATGCACATAGGTAATTATAAATTTTAGTTAAATTAACAACTTCTAAATACACTGTTTTTTTAAGAAACCATACCATATTTATCATTCGGAGAAGATCATAAGTTCAAAATAACTTTTATATTGATTTGGACACAATCATTTCTGTTTTATTTTTTATTTGTTTACGTTTGGTACACTTATTAATTTTCAACTCACTCATTAAATATCATCATATTATTAAAATTTAAACTTTCGTGAGAAATCTCTAATAAATAACTAAGAATCATGAAAATAAATTAACCGCATATAAGATTATTATTTAAATTGTTTGTCCGTTATTCGAAATTTGTCGACATTCCAAATACATTGACAGTAGCAGAGCAAAAAAATGTTCAGTGCAAGAACTAAACGCAGAGACAAATTAAAAAGTTTATAATAGTTTTTATTTTTTAAATTTAGTGGACAATTGGCTGTATGGTGAATTATCAAAGTCTTTGAAAAAATTAAAAGTAAAAGTGCAGTAACCGGCCAAATTAAGATTACCCTCATTTGTATGAGACGTCATAAACGGAAGGTGTGTTTTTTACTTAATCGTCTTATTTAAATAATATTGATTTCCTGGCTAAGGCCAATAATATATGTTTTTTTTTAATTTTTATTAACGCCTTCTAAATATAACGAACAATTTCGCGGTCCACGGCTTTACTACATTAATGGGACCATTTCCAAGCAAGTTGGAGAAAAAGAAATTAAATAAATAACATGGTAAATTGTAGTGTTAAGTGGTGTAGAGAGACCTCATAAACATGGACGCAACTAAACGGTGGCCGCCGTGTTGATACTTTAATGTTCTGCCGTACCATATCGTTGGTGCGCGCGGGTCGCCTACGGGTCGCGTTACATGCTCCGTCTAGTGGGGGTGCTGTGGTTATACCTGATCAATCCAAATGGGTCAGTAGGGAGTAGTCACAATCTATAAGAGACTAGCTGTGCCCCGCGGTGTTACCCGCTCATCCCATGGGAACACTAAATTTATTCGGGATGAAAAGTATCCTATGTCCTTCCCCGGGACTGACACTATCTATATACCAAATTTCATCTAAATCGGTTCAGCGGTTTAAGCGTGAAGAGGTAACAGACAGACAGACAGACAGACACTTTCGCATTTATAATATTAGTATGGATAGGGAAATCTGTTCTTAGGAAACATGGCGTCGATTTTAAATTTAATAAAAGCTGCATTATTATTTTTTATAAATCTCATACATAATTTTATACATAACCCGGTGAAAACCACTGTAAAGAATGTTACAATACGACATGCGATTACTTACATAATTTTAACCAGATTCAATCCCCAGTTAAGTATGAGATTTATAAAAAAAAAATTAAGGCAGTTTCTATTAAATCTAGAACAAGAACAGATTGCCCTATTTCTAATAGTTTTCGTTTTTTCCCTACCGACCCATTTGGATTGATCGCCCTGTATATCACTTAAATTCACTCCATTTTGTGTAGTGTAAGTGTGCAGTGCACTGGCAAAGATTCGTGCTGGTCAGACTTCGGAATATCATCATATCAGCCGACAGACGCCCACTGCTGGACTATGGGGAAAGTATCGATACTTGAGTTTATCGTTATAGGCGATTTAGCAGCTCATTAAATTTTGCCCCGTATATTGCGAGGTCGAGTGATGGCATTTTTGTATATCCCGATGAATAAATAAGAGATGTCATAAGTTTATTGCGTGTAGCGTGCTCTAAGCTAATAGCTCCTATCTAAACGAATGAATCGATTTTGATATAATATTGTTTTTTATTAAAGCAGTAACGTCTGCTAACGTAAACTAAATGTTTACAAATTAAGCGAAAATTGAAAAATCTAATGATTCGGACAGGATTCGAACCTGCGTTTCCAACGGCTTTCCGGGCCAACACGGGCGTCCTCCCAATTGGACCACCGAATCAGATGTCAGAGTCATTGAATTTTTCAACCAGTTGCTTCGACATGCCTTAGGGTGGCATCGTTGGAAACGCAGGTTCGAATCCTGTCCGAATCATTAAATTTTTCAATTTTCGCTTTATTTGTAAACATTTGTAATAGTAGTTTATGTGACTGTACATAATGAAGGGTATTAAACATGAGTGTGGGTTTATGAAACGCGCCGAAGGCAAGTTTCATAATAGCATCACACGAGTGTGATGCGATTTCCACCTAATTATGTACAGTTACATACACTACTTTGTCTAGCCACATATCATAGGCCTCCATGATGCATTCAGGAGTCGCACATTACGACAAATATTACCCGGTAATGGCGGTAATGAAGTTTTCTGGCAGCTGTCATAGTTTTTCAGCTGTCACAGTTCAGAGACAAACTAGAGTTGGCCCCAACTATCATATCGTTCGATATCTTACTTACGTGCGACATTTGTCATATTTGATGCAAATTTGACAATCCATTTCGAACTAAACGTCATCTCGACTGATATTAGAATAGATGTCAAATCAAATTTCTTTGTTTTTCAAAGATGTTCGAAATTTGAATAAATAATATTATCGAAATCGATGATATTATTTAGCAATAATAACATTTTCACAGATAAGAAATTTGTTCTAATAAAACAGTCTATTTTTATGGTGGTCATAATGTGCAGTTCTTGAACGCATCATGGAGGGTTTATGATATTTGGATAGATAAATATTGTTTTTGTTAGATAAATCGATAACGTGTTCATTCGTTTGAAGATCATCAGCTGTTTGTAGGTGTTTTGTTGAGAGGTAGCGAAGTTGGGTAGTGGTCTCACAGGTGTGGTCGGGGCAGTGGCAGCGCAGCGCGTACAGCCACCACAGGCGCGGCGCCTGGCGCGCGCGCACGCCGGGCCGCAGCGCGCGCCACTCGCGCAGGCGCGCCACGCGCTCCAGCCCCAGCGAGCAGCCCACTGCCTCGCTGTACTGCCGCTGCAACGGACACACACCTTTACCCCAATTCTATATACACCGAAGGTACATAACGAGCGATTTTAAGCTCTTACAAGTGAACGCATCAATTAAATTGTACATGTCAATCATATGACAAATGTTTACGAGTTCACAATTAGGTGAGTACACATTTCCTTCTAAGGTGGAGTCTACATAGACTTAAAAAGTGGGCACCATGTTCTTTAAGAAATCAAGGATAACGTAAGCGATGTAGTACTTTACCGGCTGTGGACGATACCTGCGTGAGGTTGAGCGGCACGGTGTCGAGCGCCAGCAGCGCGGTGAGGCGCGGCCGGGAGCGCGAGCGCAGCGGCTGTGGGCGATACCTGCGTGAGGTTGAGCGGCACGGTGTCGAGCGCCAGCAGCGCGGTGAGGCGCGGCCGGGAGCGCGAGCGCAGCGGCTGTGGGCGATACCTGCGTGAGGTTGAGCGGCACGGTGTCGAGCGCCAGCAGCGCGGTGAGGCGCGGCCGGGAGCGCGAGCGCAGCGGCTGTGGACGATACCTGCGTGAGGTTGAGCGGCACGGTGTCGAGCGCCAGCAGCGCGGTGAGGCGCGGCCGGGAGCGCGAGCGCAGCGGCTGTGGACGATACCTGCGTGAGGTTGAGCGGCACGGTGTCGAGCGCCAGCAGCGCGGTGAGGCGCGGCCGGGAGCGCGAGCGCAGCGGCTGTGGACGATACCTGCGTGAGGTTGAGCGGCACGGTGTCGAGCGCCAGCAGCGCGGTGAGGCGCGGCCGGGAGCGCGAGCGCAGCGGCTGTGGACGATACCTGCGTGAGGTTGAGCAGCACGGTGTCGAGCGCCAGCAGCGCGGTGAGGCGCGGCCGGGAGCGCGAGCGCAGCGGCTGTGGACGATACCTGCGTGAGGTTGAGCGGCACGGTGTCGAGCGCCAGCAGCGCGGTGAGGCGCGGCCGGGAGCGCGAGCGCAGCGGCTGTGGACGATACCTGCGTGAGGTTGAGCGGCACGGTGTCGAGCGCCAGCAGCGCGGTGAGGCGCGGCCGGGAGCGCGAGCGCAGCGGCTGTGGACGATACCTGCGTGAGGTTGAGCAGCACGGTGTCGAGCGCCAGCAGCGCGGTGAGGCGCGGCCGGGAGCGCGAGCGCAGCGGCTGTGGACGATACCTGCGTGAGGTTGAGCGGCACGGTGTCGAGCGCCAGCAGCGCGGTGAGGCGCGGCCGGGAGCGCGAGCGCAGCGGCTGTGGACGATACCTGCGTGAGGTTGAGCAGCACGGTGTCGAGCGCCAGCAGCGCGGTGAGGCGCGGCCGGGAGCGCGAGCGCAGCGGCTGTGGACGATACCTGCGTGAGGTTGAGCAGCACGGTGTCGAGCGCCAGCAGCGCGGTGAGGCGCGGCCGGGAGCGCGAGCGCAGCGGCTGTGGACGATACCTGCGTGAGGTTGAGCGGCACGGTGTCGAGCGCCAGCAGCGCGGTGAGGCGCGGCCGGGAGCGCGAGCGCAGCGGCTGTGGACGATACCTGCGTGAGGTTGAGCAGCACGGTGTCGAGCGCCAGCAGCGCGGTGAGGCGCGGCCGGGAGCGCGAGCGCAGCGGCTGTGGACGATACCTGCGTGAGGTTGAGCAGCACGGTGTCGAGCGCCAGCAGCGCGGTGAGGCGCGGCCGGGAGCGCGAGCGCAGCGGCTGTGGACGATACCTGCGTGAGGTTGAGCAGCACGGTGTCGAGCGCCAGCAGCGCGGTGAGGCGCGGCCGGGAGCGCGAGCGCAGCGGCTGTGGACGATACCTGCGTGAGGTTGAGCAGCACGGTGTCGAGCGCCAGCAGCGCGGTGAGGCGCGGCCGGGAGCGCGAGCGCAGCGGCTGCTCGGTGCGCTCGCGGCGCACGCGCGCCGTCGCCGTCGCCGGCGCCAGCAGCCAGCGGTGCGAGCCCAGCCACGTCTGCGTCATGCGCTCCTGTCCCACACAATCCCAATGTTAGACAAATTTATGGCTGCACTGTATAAATGGATCATGCGTTTGTGCAGCCTTACGTACGTACGTTTAAAATAAATAAAAAAATTAAATTAATTATATCGCGGTGGTGGCAAATAACGCGTACGGCCACCTTACCGCAGTCTATCTGCGCTTACTAATCGAATGTCACTTTTTAACAGCTCGTTTCTCCTTTTCAAACGACCGGTATCCATCAGCATTCATCTATTTATTTTATGCCTTATCTATTAAAAAAAAACTATACGAATGAATAAACCTCAAAAATCTGAAGTCTGGAGTGTTATTTCAATATTCTTTCTGGCACAGTCAGTAGGATCCATCATGGCGCAGTCGATAGGATTTTGCATGCACCACTCTCCACTCACGGTTAGCTCGGGCACGGTGCAGTCGGCCATCATGTCCTGCGGCGGCATGTCGTCCCAGTAGACGGCCAGCCGCTGCAGCTCGAGCAGCTTGAAGGAGCAGCCGTCGCCGGCGGGCGGCAGCAGCGTGAACCCGCGCTGCCAGCGCTCGTCGCAGGACTCGGCGGACAGCGCCGCCGCCGTCAGCCCGCACGCGAACGCGCGCGAGCACGTCGCGCTGTCCTCGTAGCGGATGTGGACGTCGTGCAGCTTCAACTGAGACATATGGTACGTTATAGCGTTGTTTTTTTTTTTGTGACTAACTAATAATTTTAATTAAATCACATCTAAAGAGAGCTACACCGGTGCTGAAAATAGGTATGCTGACGGTGCAGTCGCAGGACCTGTCGTATGTCCTACTAATTTCAAACATTAATTTTCAACTACTCCGCTACCTAAAGGTTGTCTGGAAGAGATCGCTATTTAGCGATAAGACCGCCTGTTGTTTACCTTTCCCTTTTATTTTAATGTATCTCATGTTGTGTTGTATATTCCTTGATGTTGGAGGTGTGCAATAAAGAGTATTTGTATTTGTATTTTGTATGTTTTTAACGCACACAAAACGTAGTCGTAATCGAATAGTTAATAGGAAAATCTATGAAATAAGGTTGCCTGTATCTCTTCCCGTTGTCAACTATTACTGACCTTAATATGATATTTGATGACAGCTCAAATCAGCTACTCTTTATAAAATATCAAAAACGTTCTGTTAGTGTGAGATTAGATACTGGCTAGTGCCGTCATAAAAATCAGTAGTAAAAACACGTCTCATTTTCAGGTCTTGTCCAATTAAAAATGGTATAATGTCCAAAAGTTAGCGGTACATTATTTGGTTCTGTGTATTTTTGAATGTGTGTTTAGTGGTTTCAATTAAATACAAATACAAATATCTTTATTTGCGTAAAATGTGATATTAAAGATGGTACATTTCAAATAAATACAGACACACACATTTTGCCAGCAACTGGCATGCAAAACAAGAGTTTTAAAATACGACACTAATATATAATAAAGCGTCTATAACTAATAATGCAATTATACCTTAATCCATAACAGAATTCACATCTAAACATATTTATAATTATAAAATATTAAGCAAATGTCAGTACATACTAAATAACAATAAATTTTCACAGTAATCAAATACCGTATTGGTCTACCACTAGCACACATACCTGAAGGTTCTCGACGATGTTGGCGAGCAGGCCGGTGCCGTAGCTGAGCCAGGACGAGTAGGAGGCGGCGTAGTAGGAGGCGTCGGCGGCGAGCGCCTCCTGCGCCGCGCGCCACTGCGCCTCGAGCGCGTCCAGCAACGCCACCTTGCGCTCGTGCGCGAAGTGCGCCTCCGCCGCGCTGTCCCACTGGTCAATCACATAAACAATGGTTCAATATTAAGACTGCACCGAGCGAAACGTGAATAAAATAGGCAGTTGCCGTTAAGTAGATAACGTCAACACTAATTGTTTAATCCATTTCTAAACTATATATTTAGCATTACGAAGAATGTGTTAACAACTTTGCCTTGGAAAAATTATAAGATTATTAATATTTTACCCTAGAGAACTAAGTAAAGTTGGACGAAAATTGTAAAATCGTACGCAGGTGTTAAGTGTTTTTTTATACTTTAACAATGGAAATCTGTTCTGATTTTCAGTTCAAAAAAAAGATGAATGTTTACATTACAATTTGACCGCATCAAATATTTCAATTATTGTTTGGTATTAAAGGTCCAGATTTATCAAAAAGTGCTTTTAATTCTCCATACATTTTTACTATGGCGGCCGCGCGCCGATTTAAATACGCATTCCCCGCGCTCTATGGTTCAGTCGCAAACGCTCGGCGCCCCCTTAACCACACACACAATACCATGTCTTAGTGAGAATTGTTCAGAGGCTAGTCAATACATGTTTGTTAGCGCCTCTCCTATATTGGTAAAATCTTTAGTATTACTTTGTAGTTAGACCAATAATGATTTGCATAACAATTTTCATTATAAATAAAATTAATGTACATTAAAAAAATTATACATGAAATTAAATTACGATTAATTGCTTTAGAATCAATGAATTTACCTATTAAGTAAAATTGAATGTTCAAATAGTCATTTGACTCAAGAGTGCAGGTGCATCTTGTTGACATCCATACTAATATTATAAATGCGAAAGTGTGTCTGTCTGTCTGTTACCTCTTCACGCTTAAACCGCTGAATCGATTTTGATGAAATTTGGCATGGAGATAGTTTAAGATCCGAGGAAGGACATAGGATAGTTTTCATCCTGGAATTTATCCCTAAAAAGATTGAAAAGTGAGTAAGTAATTCATGATGACAATGATGACCCTGTAGGAAATGTAACGATTAGACCAAAATCACAATTGCTCTTACATTTGCTTAGGCGCTTTTAATAATCCCTTTTATTAATTAAGGTGATTAGGTGGATATCTATCGTGTTGAACGAGGTTGCTTCCATACTTCCAAGTTCCACGCGGACGTAGTCGCGGGCAAAAGCTAGTTACCTTATAAAAGGCTGCAACATCGTTAAGCCGGCATTCTTCTCGGTCAGACGCTCGAAGAAGAAGGTCGCTAAATACAGTTTGTCCATCACGTGATTGTTTCATTTAAAATCACTACGGATCTCCCTCTAACATGTTTATTTCATAATTTATAATTAAGTTGTTCCTTACGTATCTATCTCTGTATTTTCTCTAAATAAATAAATTGCAGAAGCAATTTTTTATGCGATCAACTGCAATTATTATTACTGCGGCGACCCTATTTTATGGGATCATGCTGAGGCGTGCGTCAACTCAAACATCGTATGGCATTACAGCTCACATGTTTTTAGCCATCATATAAAAAAACTGCGCTGGCTCAGCGACCCAAAATGAGTCTTGGCCTCCGACACAAGAGCTCGCCACTTTACCCGATCCTGCGCAATCTCTCGCCAGTTCGTGGCTCCGAGCTCACGCAGATCCTTCTCTACCAGATCTATCCAGCCATCATATGTAGTACTATAATTCAATTGACAACATTTCATATTCCTAACAAGTGGAAATTAATATAGATATCACGAGAGCTTTGCGTCGTCGTGTACACCCTAAAAAATATTTGAATTTATTTTCCTGTATGTAAAGAAATATACAATTACCGGAATCTACGACAACTATGCCTGCATAAAGCTGTCTCCGTCTAATAAATAAATAGTAAAATCATTAGTAATCTCGGGAAAATATAAAAACAGTGATTACGTTCTCTTTCTAAGCGGAATACAGAAACGGTATTCAATCCAATTCAACGCATTTATTTAAATTTACAGACCATGTCCATATATTGTTAAATACATAGTACTCAGCGCTAGCAGAATGCTCCGACACTAGGCGCAAGAGGGTGTTGGAACTCTTCCACACGCGCCGAATCAGAGAGGAAGTTCTCTTACGAATTATAGCACTGGTGCGTCATAATAAGCTTGCCCATTCAGAGAGAAAGAGGTTTATTTTTATTTAAAGCCACAAAGAAAATTTGTTTAGGAATAAGGTAGTTATTCCAAGTCGCGTTTTTAAATTGCCCATTAATCTTGCATTGTCGCGCGACAAGTCGCGTGTTACAATCGTAGATCTCGTTCCTTAGCTGCGAGTTTTCAGTTACGTAATCATTGTTTACAAATACAAAAAATACAAATTCTTTATTGGTAACACCAAGTTACATGTCAACAATTTTAAGCATAGGTAGGTAGTTTACCTTACTCATATTATTTGGACTATCAGAAGGAGCTATCTTATCTGATTTTGGGCGAGACACGAAAGGCCAAGGTACGAAGTACGTAAATAAACATTTATCTGTAGATTCCAGTACATTCTAACCAATTTTTATCAAGATATCAAGTCTTAAAATGTAGAAATATAATTTATTTATTTACTTACATGATAATCAAATCTGAAGATTTTATGTTAGATTTTTATCGCATTAAGCATGTGTTATTAATTACTATTATTTTATACACATGAAAAAATTAACAATACATATGGAACAACATACGTATCTCTGAAACTTTCAATAACCAACGGGTGGCCTGTCTTCAACCCAGGGAGAAGTCACATATAAATGAAAAATAGGTCAACCTAAGATAAACAACCTAGACATCATGAGCCTGATGGCTGACACATACCTCATCCAGGTTAACGGGCGCGGCCACGAGGTACAGCTTCTCGATGGCAATGAGCCAGGGCGCGGAGCGGATCTGGCGCACGGGCACCTGCAGCTGGACCTTGCCGATGAACCCTGCGCGCACCTCCACCGGCAGGCCCAGGTGCCGCAGCGCATCCTTCTTCAGGGGGAGGTTCTCGAGTTCCACCTTTCCTGTAGACAGGTGTAGTGTGAGTAACATCATGATGTTAAAAGTGGTAATTATTTCTACACGTTTATTTAGCATTGGAATCACTTCACATTAAATCTCTGTTTATAAAAATAATAATAATTAGGTATTGTAATATTAGGTCTATTTAATACAGTCATTAATTGTTAGAGATTGTTCTAAGCCAGAACCGGCCAAAGTTTAAGTTCACTTTGTAATGTTGGTTCAATTGAAGCTATAACACAATTTATTAATAAAATTATTTAATAATACGAAAACAAAGCTAATGAGCATTTCCCAAAAAGTTTGTACACAATTAAGACAGAAAATTAAAGTCAATATAATTTTCCTATTTTGTTACTAATTATTTTAGTAATTTTATATCAATGTTATGGCTATGTTCGATTATTAAGGTTCTGTTATGCTTATACTTTTTTAATGATACATAATCTGATACCAATGTATTGGAAATCACAAAGACAATTGGTAACAAAATAGGAAAATTATATTGGACTTTAATTTTCTGTCTTAATTGTGTACAAACTTTTTGAGAAATGCTCTAATCCTCTAATTTAAAACCATAATTAGACAAAAAAAAAAACAGTTCTTGCAATCAGTTTAGACTTCGATATCCTCCTTTTGCTCAACGCTGCCTCACACACTTTGCGTCCTAATAAATTTTTGGTGGAAATAAAGGCAGCCATCAGCCATCTTTATAGACTTGGCTCTCATTGAAACTTGAAACTTATGACATTGACTTTTTTAAATCTGGAGTAAGTCATAATGTGGTAGGGTGTTTTTGTTGGGGTACTTTGACCCTATAAGGTTACTTTGTCCATCCATAAAAATCCATTTTATTAAGTTCATTTCATAAATCAACACAACACAAAACCAAACAATGGTAGACTAGTCCTTTCTAATAAGAGTTTATTAATATAACATGGTTTTCTATAGGTGGATAAAGTAACCTCGCAGGGTTAAAGTACCCTGACCTTTATGATCAGAGGCATCTTTACTTATTGTGCAGCGTGTGCGTTGCACACAAACACAGCAGTCCTAAGGGGCACCAAGCTCACTCCATTTTGACCACACGTTTACTAGGGGGCGCTTAGGTAATATTTGCACACGGGCATTACATAGGCTTGATACGCCTCTGCTTACGATATATATATATATTTTTAAGTTACTTACAAAAGTTTAATCTATGAAATCAGTATTTATTTATGTATTGCAAGCATACAAATAAGGCACAATGAATAACTGTCAATTGGCGTGACCTGCGTTCAGGAACCATCGCATTTTCATGTAATCCAATTACTCCATAGACGAAAAAATGGCGCGCACTTGTTTAATGACTATTCAAATAAGTGAAATATAACTATGAAGCTTGTACGTATTATTTAATGAAAATGGCAATCTTTTCGTAAGAACATAGTTAATTTGGGTTATTGACGAGAATACAGCTTCGATTATACGCATTTAAATCTCGGTTTCCTTACTAAGATAGTAAATAGTGGGGCGCACCTGAGAGCAGCGCCACGCTCAGCTGGTCCGTGTTCAGGTTCTCCACATACTTCCCCAAGTAATTGTTCAAAACCCATGCCACTAGTCCCTCCAACATCGTGCATGGTCGCTCCTACCCCCTTCGAATCACTGCACTTCTGTTCACAGGTCACTTTCCACAACAAATCACTGCACTATGACACAATTCAATTGCATACAATTTGAGTCCTATGGGTACTACCTAACATTGCGCTTTTGAACATGTTGTTTTCTAATTGCGCAATTGACACACAGTTTCGGCGTGTAATGTTCAAATTTATCTATGTTTTCATTTAATTTTTCTATAGTTCTATAGAAAAAAAGTGACAGCACGCTACTGATAACTTGACAGCTGTTTAATTTGACATAACATAATGACACATGACATTTGCACTTTCGTTCATAAATTATTCGCTTTGAAAGATATCAAGGCCTCTCTCTTCTTTCCGAACGAAAAACACGTTCCGTTCAGCAATTCTAGATTTATTTTAGCTTTATTTTAATTTATTTTCGATTTTAGTTCTTCAGTTTTATTTTTTTAGGCTTAATTTTAATCTAATTGTCCAATGTTATCAACAGTTCGTTTGATGTAGCTACATAACTATTGCCTTTTCATTGATTATAATGGATATTCTATGTCTATGTTTTCAGAATACTTAGACAAATTAAATAATTTGGACGATGACATCATGATTTGACAGCTGATGAACTGACAGGAACAATAGTGAAACGAAACGTTTTGAAATGGAATAGGAATTTTTCGGATTCCAGTTTTATTTTGGGTTTTGTTAACTTAAGCTAATATACAATATTTAATTAATATGACGGCAGTACACGCTATAAGAAGATTTGGTATTCCTTTATCTAATATATGTTGTCACAAAAAACCGACAAAGTTACAAGTGCGATATAGTGCTACTTTGGGATTAACTGCGAAGAGATATGCTCCAGTGCTTATTAAAGTTCGTCACCTGGGATTGGGCCCGACGTCGAAGGATTTGGAGGAACCTACGCAAATAACAGGACCTATAACAAAATTGCATGCAGCTGAGCTCGTACTGCACCTTAAAACTGACGAGAGAAAATTACTACTCACAGCACTACAGGAGTACGAATCTAACAAAATCAAAGAAGAGTTCGAAGGTAAGTGCGCTCCTAACTTTAAATTATTAGTCAATAGATATTGGGATAAAAGATGATTTATAACGCAATAAATTTGCAGATAAACTGGCAGGTCACCGGTGGAGAACAAAGCTAGGTAGACCTAGCAAAGTGCCCTCGCTCGGAGACGTCGACCCCACTGGCTCTTACTGCCCGGTGCCTGATGATTGGCTCAAGAAAAAATATGGTTAGTGAAATGTATTTTTGGCATAACCATCACTGAACCAGTTATTACTGGTTTTTAGCTCAGTCATTCCTTCACTGTTTACCTTACACCATGCTTAGTGAATTTGTTTATGTTTGATTTTATTTATAGTTCATGCTATGATTAAAGACTGTTAACATTTTTGTTTAGTAATATAGTTGTGTTTTCTTTATAAATCTTTATATAGTCATATAGTTTAATATGTAATCATGTCATATAACAATGTAATTATGTATTTAAATGTAATAATTAATCCTTTCTGGTCTTCATGCACTCATTTTGGATTGAACTGTTGGGTACGTTATTTCTGTATGTTCTAACTGAAACCTGCTTTACATTTGTTTAAAGTGAATGAAATATTTAATTTGCCGTAATATTTAATCTTCATTATAGGAAGATAGCTATCAAACTGCATACTTTGTTTTCTTGTAATAATGTATTTTTTAAACATTTCAGCTGCCACAGTGCCCAAACCCAGCACCAAGGAGTTAATCCACTGTAAGTTATTTCATAGAAAAGCCATTTTTTTTATAGTTTATACATTACAAAAAAAATATGGTTTTTCTATTCTATTCTATAAGTTATTTCATTATTGCACATTTTTAGCTATATATAAAAATGTTTATTGCCATCTCTTACTAAATATTGCTTGAACCCTATAACATTTCACAAATTATCACAGCAATATCAAACTTAAGGGTCTGAAGCAACTTATGAAACTTAAAAACAAACAAGTAAATTAAAAGTTTTTAAAGTATTTGTATGACTAACCTCTCATGTCATCTCAATCAGAAAAACTTCTTATGTATTTAAGGAACAATTAAATGTTAGAATGAAAATCAAAAAAATGATTATTGTAGATTTTAAAATTGTTCTGAAATACTTTTTTTATTGCTACCTAATTGTTTTCAGTGTAGAGATAATGATCAAATTGATTTATATTTCAGTCATTAATATTGTTAATGTGAATGTGATTTGCAGTGGGATTAGCAAATTCTGTGCCTTTCATCGGTTTTGGTTTCCTGGACAACTTTATAATGCTAATTGCGGTGAGTTCAATGATATAGATGACGTTTAAACCAAAATGGTCCACTTCATCGCTTACCATAAGGACAAAATTTATTTGCATAAACCAATAACCTGTCAACATGGTACAAATGAAGGCACTGCAGTTAATACACAATTACACGCCCATATACCTTAGTATGTGATAATAAATAAGGTTTCTTCTTCTGCCTCGCCTCCTCATGACTGAGGGTCGTGACCATTTGAGGCCGTTATCCCTTGCACCAAAGCTCTCCACTCCACACGGTTTTCCGCCTTCCGGATTGACGCCTGTAGTGTGTCGCGACAGGCTTCTTTCACGGCATCGGTCCATCGGATCGGTGATCTCTCACGGGTCGTTTTTCCGTCTATGTGGCCAACGACAATGAGCCAACCTATCCAAAGTAATAATAATAATAAATAAATAAATATTAGTTAGACAACCTCACACAAATCAACCTAGTCCCAAATTAGGCTCAAGAAGGCTTGTGTTATGGGTACTAGACGACGATATACATACTTTTATAGATAAATACATACTTACTGAAATACATAGAACAACCATGACCCAAGCACAAATATTCGAGTTCATCACACAAATATTTGCTCCGGCCGGGACCCGGGACTGTCGGCTCAGTAGGTAGTAATAAAATGTACGATGGTCAGTGTCTTCGAAGACAACGTCAAACGTCACATATGATAAAACATTATATTAAACTCACACTCACATATTCGTCAACATGGTTAGCCCCATGGGGGGGCAGCTGCCTACAACGCTAGCGGTCGGTCCTGGGTTCAAATCAAGCATGGCACGGTCAAATATTTGTGTGACGAGCTTGATTATTCCGCCAGGTTTGTTTGGGACAACGACGTTTTATCTTTCCTTGTGGGATCCAATCCATAGTCTGTTACGGTATATGGTCGGGGCCGCTCGGACTCCAATCCAAGTGCCACTCGGACTCCAATCCAAGTGCCACTCGCGACGCTTGATCGATCGGAGTTTTAAAACAGCGTGCTCGAAGATTTTAATTCGAGATTTTCTCGGGCCAGTAGCCTTTAGGGGCATACATGTCCAAATGTCAGAAAGTCCCGAGGTCATAATGTCCATTGTCGAAAAGTCCCAAAGTTTTAATGCACTATGCTCAGATAACCCTGGTGTCACAATGTCCGCTTGTCGAAAAGTCCGAATGTTTTTTGAAACCTAACATGTATTTAAGTTTCCGCTTGTAAATGTAGTATTGAAGACACGTTGTAATGAGATGTGTTCCACCAGGGCGATAGCATCGAGAGCGGCATGAGCGCGTTTATTACAATCTCAACAATGGCGGCGGCCGCGCTCGGCAACACCTTCAGCGACGTCATCGGCATCGGGTCCTCGTACTACGTGGAGCGCGCTGCGGCGATGCTCGGCATGGCGCCGCCGCCGCTGGCGCCCGTGCAGCTCGACATGCCCATCTGCCGGCGCGTGTCCAACCTGGTGAGTGTGACGTCACTCCTCGCACTGCGCGCGATGCTCGGCATGGCGCCGCCGCCGCTGGCGCCCGTGCAGCTCGACATGCCCATCTGCCGGCGCGTGTCCAACCTGGTGAGTGTGACGTCACTCCTCGCACTGCGCGCGATGCTCGGCATGGCGCCGCCGCCGCTGGCGCCCGTGCAGCTCGACATGCCCATCTGCCGGCGCGTGTCCAACCTGGTGAGTGTGACGTCACTCCTCGCACTGCGCGCGATGCTCGGCATGGCGCCGCCGCCGCTGGCGCCCGTGCAGCTCGACATGCCCATCTGCCGGCGCGTGTCCAACCTGGTGAGTGTGACGTCACTCCTCGCACAGCGCGCGATGCTCGGCATGGCGCCGCCGCCGCTGGCGCCCGTGCAGCTCGACATGCCCATCTGCCGGCGCGTGTCCAACCTGGTGAGTGTGACGTCACTCCTCGCACTGCGCGCGATGCTCGGCATGGCGCCGCCGCCGCTGGCGCCCGTGCAGCTCGACATGCCCATCTGCCGGCGCGTGTCCAACCTGGTGAGTGTGACGTCACTCCTCGCACTGCGCGCGATGCTCGGCATGGCGCCGCCGCCGCTGGCGCCCGTGCAGCTCGACATGCCCATCTGCCGGCGCGTGTCCAACCTGGTGAGTGTGACGTCACTCCTCGCACTGCGCGCGATGCTCGGCATGGCGCCGCCGCCGCTGGCGCCCGTGCAGCTCGACATGCCCATCTGCCGGCGCGTGTCCAACCTGGTGAGTGTGACGTCACTCCTCGCACTGCGCGCGATGCTCGGCATGGCGCCGCCGCCGCTGGCGCCCGTGCAGCTCGACATGCCCATCTGCCGGCGCGTGTCCAACCTGGTGAGTGTGACGTCACTCCTCGCACTGCGCGCGATGCTCGGCATGGCGCCGCCGCCGCTGGCGCCCGTGCAGCTCGACATGCCCATCTGCCGGCGCGTGTCCAACCTGGTGAGTGTGACGTCACTCCTCGCACTGCGCGCGATGCTCGGCATGGCGCCGCCGCCGCTGGCGCCCGTGCAGCTCGACATGCCCATCTGCCGGCGCGTGTCCAACCTGGTGAGTGTGACGTCACTCCTCGCAAGACGTCACTCAAAAATCCTGAAATGGTTTTAGAAATATGACTATGATTATTTCAAGTTAAACTACAAAA
Organism: Apotomis betuletana; assembly: GCA_932273695.1. Classification (NCBI taxonomy): domain Eukaryota; kingdom Metazoa; phylum Arthropoda; class Insecta; order Lepidoptera; family Tortricidae; genus Apotomis; species Apotomis betuletana. Next base: position 874,493 of record OW026305.1, read on the forward strand.
TGTTTTAATAATTCAGCCGTTGTCTTCGGTCTAAGTATTGAACTATTGGGCCAAAATGTGCTTTAAATTCGATCAAATATGACAAGAATTAAAATTATAGTAATTGGTGAAGTCTGTTGCTTTGCGTAGTTCATTCTTCTCATCACGCCGAAACGGCTGGGCGTATTGAAACCAATGTAGTAAAGGGGTAACTGGTCATCCAAAGATGAGTATAGGATACGTTTTATCCGAATACAGTAAAGAAAAATAATACGCGGACGAATTTTGTGACCAGCTTTTGTTGCTGAATGTACTTTTTTTAAACATTTATCAACTGCTCGCCAATACGATACTAAAGAGCCCAAACGCGGTAGGCTTTCGTTATTTTATTTGAGAGTTCCTTATGACCATATCCAGCTCTAGCGCCAGACCAGCTCCTTCTTACCATACTATTGTATAGTAATCGAAGTTACGTATTAAGTATACTTAATTCGTACACAATTACTTTCCTGTGAGTTATTTAACTTACAAGATTTGATTATACACAGGCAGATACCAGGAGATAATACGGCAAAGTTTTTGAGCATAACCTTGACTCCGCAGTACCCGATTTACGTACACATTTTTGATAAACGCTGGACGCCCCGCCTCGCTGCACACTCAACTCGAGCGTCCAGCGAGGCCTTTCGCTCAGGCCACGATTTCGCGCGACCGGCGGCGAGCGGCGGCCGTAGGAGTGAGCGAGACACCGCGCTTCGATTTCCGCTCCCACCTATGGCCACCGTTTCGCTGGTTGCCCGAAGTGGTGGCCGGACCGTTACACTTACGTGTCGTGGTTGCTGCCTCCAGGGTCGCGTGCTCGGCATCACGTTCGGCTGCTTCCTCGGTATGATCCCGCTGCTATTCAAGGACACGGACAAAGACGACAAAGAAAAGGACAAGGACGACAAGAAGGCCGCGCCCGCGCCCGCACCCGCGCCCGCGCTGCAAACCAACAAGAGTTAATCACCCCGTCGCCGCGAGCGCCCTCATCACCGGAGATCTTCAAAACTGCACACTTGGTCTTCCAGCCGCGGATACAAGATTGGAGTGGTTTGTCCCCTTTGCCCCCTACCCCCTGTATCCGCGGCTTTGTTCTCTTCATTTCTCAAAATAAGTCTATGCTCGTTGATATCGATGGCGTTATAGATTCTAATAGAATAAAAAATGCACCGATATTGTATTGTTGCCATGGGGGTTTGTAGCTGGGTTGATAATGCACGCCGTTGTATGGGTACATTGCACTTTGTGACTATGCGCTGAAACTTGGCACAGTTGATCCTTAGGTGGTCTTGAGTGAATTCAGACCGGTAGACATCGATAGCCACCGCGCGTTTAGTGGGGGTGAGGGGGGGAAGTTCGACGCTGCCGCGCTTTAATTAATGCAACATTTCTCTAAAACTATACATAATATGGCATGTGATATATCATTTTCGGATAAATCAAGGATGAGGAATCTATTTTTTGGACTAAAATAATGCACTTTCAAACAAAAAAAAATCAAAAGTAGAGAAAACTGAAAAACGTAATTTGTGTTTTTTTTTTATATAATTGACAATTATTTTAAAAGTATAAAAGTAAGCTCAAAACAAAAATAGAGTCGTAAAGCTAGACTTATGTAGTTTCTAAAAATATATAGTTTATTATATATATCTGTTGATCCATGGGAGATAATAAATAATATCAAGCGTAAGTCAGGGCGATCTCAATGCATGATCGTCCGTAAAGTAGGGTTTAGGTACTGTGTTAAGCAACATTTCTCTAAAACTATACATAATGGGGCATGTGATTTATAATTTTCGGTTAAATGAAGGATGAGGAATCTATTTTTTTAACAAATATAATGCAATTTTTCAACAAAAAGGATATTAAAAAGTGTGACATTTGTGTTTTTTTACATAATTTCCAATCATTTTAAAAGTATAACAGAAATCACAAAAAAAAACATGAAGCTAAACTTATGTAGTTTCTAAAAATATGTAGTTTATTATATATATCTGTTGATACATGGCAGATAATAAATAATATTGAGCGTAGATCAGGGTGATCTCAATGCATGATCGTCCGTGACGTAGGGTTTAGTTAATGTTTTAAACACACAAAAAGTGGCTATATTTTATTGTTTATGTCTCTTAGTATTTTAAATGAAACTACGCAATGTAAATAAATTTATTGTATATATTGCAGGATCCACTGCAATGACAGAGGTCTGAACATTTAAGCTGCCCTTCTTTGCAATTGCACCAGCCAATTTGCACCTAAAAATTTCCAGACATTACATGCTCCTGCAGCAACACGCAAGTCTGTCCATGTAGGCTCCCAGTTGTTCTTGACCTTCGTCCAACCCCAAGTAGTTACCCCAAGTGCGTGATAACTGACCCCATACGCCCACCTCTTGATAAATGCTGATACAAAGTGGCTTTGGTCGGTGGGAGGTGTTCTATCTGCTGGTCTATCTTGGTAAAAATATATATATGGGGCTCATTCACTGAAGCAAGCAACTGAGCAAGAGTATTAAAATACCCTCTTTCACGCATTCACAGGATGTGATACGGTATCTTGGTTCAATGGCAAAGGAAAGAGAAGTGCTTTTCAAGCATGAAAGCCTTTCCTGACCTACTGTAGGTTTCGAGTTAGCGATCAAGCGACGCATTGAGGAGGTAATGGCTTCTATCGAAAAATACGTCTTAACATCATATGATAGGTCAGCTTTTCTGCTTTTGAAACTGATATAATAGAATAATAGGATCTCGAAACTTAAAAAAGAATATTGTATATCATAATTATTATTTCAGATCAGCTTCATGTACTTCAGTGAATGAGCCCCATATATATATTTTTACCAAGATAGACCCGCAAATAGAACACCTCCCACCGACCAAAGCCACTTTGTATCAGCATTTATCAAGAGGTGGGCGTTTGGGGTCAGTTATCATTATCACGCACTTGGGGTAACTACTTGGGGTTGGACGAAGGTCAACAACAACTGGGAGCCTACATGGACAGACTTGCCTGTTGCTGCAGGAGCATGTTATGTCTGGAAATTTTTAGGTGCAAATTGGCTGCTGAAATTGCAAAAAAGGGCAGCTTAAATGTTCAGACCTCTGTCATTGCAGTGGATCCTGCAATATATACAATAAATTAATTTACATTGCGTAGTTTCATTTAAAATACTAAGAGACATAAACAATAAAATATAGCCACTTTTTGTGTGTTTAAAACATTAACTAAACCCTACGTCATGGACGATCATGCATTGAGATCACCCTGACCTACGCTCAATATTATTTATTATCTCCCATGTATCAACAGATATATATAATAAACTACATATTTTTAGAAACTACATAAGTTTAGCTTCATGTTTATATTTTTTTTTTATGTGATTTCTGTTATACTTTTAAAATGATTGGAAATTATGTAAAAAAACACAAATGTCCCACTTTTTAATATCCTTTTTGTTAAAAAATTGCATTATATTTGTTAAAAAAATAGATTCCTCATCCTTCATTTAACCGAAAATTATAAATCACATGCCCCATTATGTATAGTTTTAGAGAAATGTTGCTTAACACAGTACCTAAACCCTACTTTACGGACGATCATGCATTGAGATCGCCCTGACTTACGCTTGATATTATTTATTATCTCCCATGGATCAACAGATATATATAATAAACTATATATTTTTAGAAACTACATAAGTCTAGCTTTACGACTCTATTTTTGTTTTGAGCTTACTTTTATACTTTTAAAATAATTGTCAATTATATAAAAAAAAACACAAATTACGTTTTTCAGTTTTCTCTACTTTTGAACCCTACTTCACGGACGATCATGCATTGAGATCGCCCTGACTTAGGTAGGCTTGATATTATTTATTATCTCCCATGGATCAACAGATATATATAATAAACTATATATTTTTAGAAATTACATAAGTCTAGCTTTACGACTATATTTTTTGTTTTGAGCTTACTTTTATACTTTTAAAATAATTGTCAATTATATAAAAAAACACAAATTACGTTTTTCAGTTTTTTCTACTTTTGAATTTTTTTTTGTTTGAAAGTGCATTATTTTAGTCCAAAAAATTGATTCCTCATCCTTGATTTATCCGAAAATGATATATCACATGCCACTTTTTGTACAGTTTTAGAGAAATGTTGCATTAATTAAAGCGCGGCAGCGTCGAACTTCCCCCCCTCACCCCCACTAAACGCGCGGTGGCTATCGACGTCTACCGGTCTGAATTCACTCAAGACCACCTAAGGATCAACTGTGCCAAGTTTCAGCGCATAGTCACAAAGTGCAAGGTGTCGTGCTCTAACACCCCAGCTATTGAAAGTAACTGGACAATTAACATTGATACTATGCTTTTCTCCTCTTAGAATCGATCCTCGCTATTCGGAGTAAACGAGATAAAACATTTCATATACGTGTTTAGAATCAAATATATATATTTATCTATTTCCCTGTGTTGGTAGAATTTACAAAATAGACAAAGGGAGGAGGTATTTATTTAAACCTGAATTACTGTTAAATATGTTGAGGTTCTTGTTACGTCACGCAAACAAAACTTAATTCATTAATTAATCTCGAATCGGTAGCATCGAGATGGAGGTTAATGGCAGGTAGTATAATGCGGATAACTCATAATGACTCATAAGGAATTTTACAACACACTGTACCTAGTTATGACTTAACCACTCGCAAGCGGTGGCAAATATAATAATCTCTTGTAAAATTTTAACTTAGTCAATGTAAGGTTGAAACTACTCAAATGTAGTTTTAAAAAATAAAATCAATTTAAATGATATTTTATGAATCGTTATATTATAGGTTGTTCAATAGAGCAATAATTCTAGGGCCATAATGTAGTTAATCGCACTTTTTCAGACCTAAATGAAGGATTACTAGTATTTCCATTGATGGACCCCACCCCACCTTAGGGATGCTCTAATAATTGGGTGGATCAACTTTTTCTTGTTGTTATTATGTCCAGTCACCCAGGAGACAATGGTGATTAAACTTCTTAGAAGTATTGACAATTTATCATATTGGTATTCTCAAGATATATTTTAAATAAGAATGGGCTTATAAGTGCTGCAATTATATTTTTTTTTGTTGAATATTGCCACTTCTTAGGCACTTTACTACCGTTCGAAAGGATGACTTAAATTCAAATTTATAAGTTATATATAATTTATAAAGCACCCATCCCTTTCTAACAAGCATTGGAGTGCAGGAGTGGCGGGTGCCTTAACGCAACCATCACAGCACCTCTAGCACAACTTTGACACGCGACTCTTTCTCGCGCGAGATATGCTACCTATCCCTTTCTCTACAGTATCGTGAGAGAGTGACGGGTGCTATGTCGCGCGACATGAGTCGCGAACCATAGTTTTGCTGGAGGGGCAAGTCTGGCGCATTGGGGAATTTTATTCAAGTCATTATTCACTATCTTTTTGCTATGCATATTATTATAATAGTAGTTTCTAAATGGTCGTTAATATAATTGTATTTCTCTTGCATGTAATGCAGTTTATGATAATATTAAAATAGGGGCACAACTTCTCTTTCTGACGCAATAGTAGGTATAGGTATGTAGCAGCACCTAATGACTGCAGTAATGTTTTTATTTTATGGATAAGCTTAATAAATAATTTTGTGAAAATACGCGAAGTAAAAATTCGGTGAAATGATATTCGATGAAAAGTTTGTCGGCGAAACAACGGGCACCTTGTTTCGCCGACAAACTTTTCATCGAATATTTCACCGAAAACGTTTCACTGAATTTTTACTTCGCGTATTTTCATTTAGTGTAATTTTATCTCATTTCATTTCAACTTTTATTAATTCGTAGATAAACTTTTCAAGGAATATTATTTGATCGATGATTCATTTCGTATATTTTTTAAATGGAGGAAGTACATTACATCGATTTTCATTTCTTCGACGTTTTACCTATTTCAACTCATTCTTTATAAAAAAAAAACCGGCCAAGAGCATGTCGGGCCACGCTCAGTGTAGGGTTCCGTAGTTGCTTATCCTTCACAATAGACTTAAGTTACAGGAAAGATTTGAAGCTCTATAAAAAGGTTGTAAACGCCAAAGTAACTGTAATTACTTTATTACCTTCTGGAAGTCAACTTACGTCCTTTTAAGAAAATTATGAAATTTTGCAATAACTCAAAAACCGCTCGACCGATTTTGTTCAATATAGTTTTCATTGAAAGTACTTATATAAAGCCTCATTTTTATGAAATTTTCCATATTTTTTTAACCCGTGGTTAAAAAGTTAGAGGGGGGGACGCTATTTTTTTTATTTTCGGAGCGAAAGTTTTTAAAACTGCTGACTTTATCAAAAAATAATGTTTGGAGAACCCTATTATTTTTAAAAGACCTATTCAACGATACCCCACACACTAGTGTTGAAACGAAAAAAAAATGTCACCCCCACTTTAGGTGTTCGAGAGGTACCCGAAAAAAACTTTTATTTTTATTTTTTATTTTACCGTTTTGTCGGCGTAATACATACACATACTCATACCAAATTTCAGCTTTCTAGTACTAATGATCACGGAGCTAGGCCGCGGACGGACGGACAGACGGACAGACGGACATGGCGAAACTATAAGGGTTCCTAGTTGACTACGGAACCCTAAAAAAGCCTTTCAGAGCAAATCCGACTCGGCCGGGTTAGGTTAGGTTAGTTTTTTTTTATATCCCGAAAAAAAACGCTCCTTTTGTTGTAGTTGTGAGTTGGACGCACAAGACAGCTTAGACAGCGATAACAATTTTACTACGAGCGTCAAACGCCTTAAAACCATGAATACCCACATCAGCACATTACGATTTCGTTGCGTTCCGTTCACAACATTGATAATTAATTCTGCGAAATATTGCACATTGAAATGATATTACGTGAAGTAAGTTTTATGTAATTTAAAAAGATTTTAAACGATAAATTATGAAACGTACTTCTATGAAATAATACATCTGTGTAATGAATCATCCGCCATTTGAAAATTCGTGATATAAAAATACTCGTAATGAAATTTCGATGAAGTGAGTTGTCGATGAAATGAAAATACTTGAAACGTTATCTTTGAAGTAAAATTCGACGTAACGAGTGTCGGCGATTCAAGGGTAAACCTAATTTTGTATGCAAGCTAATGCGACTTATCGACTTATAGGTATCATGTGAGCTGCTCGAAAATAGTGTTTTTGTCATAAGACCAGTCCTGTGACAAAGGTTCTAGAGTTATGTATTTATAAATCGACGTATTTTTGATGAGTAATTGGTAATTGAATATTTTGTGTTGTGTTATAAAGCCTGACCACTAATATGTGAGGATTGTCAGGGTCGGGCGCTATTTATAAGATTTATATGGCAATAATTTTGCAACTGTCAGTATAGTCCGAAAACATAATATTGGCAACTGGTTTTTTTTGTACGACATCTTTACTATTATTATTTTTTAAATCTATTATTTGATAGCAATCTATTATTACTAAAAATAAATTTAGAGAGAGACGGCCCGCGGTCACGACTTCGGTCTTCGCGGCGAGCGGCACGGCAGCGGTGCACGGTACATGTATCTCGCTCACTCGTATGGAGGCAGCGCTCGGATCTCTCGCTCGCCGCGTCGCTTGCCTAGATTTGCTTTATTAGGGATAATTTGCTTAGATTTGCTTGCGCATCATTATTACAACAACAACAACCAATCTATCGCAACCGCACTATAATGAAATTTAGTTTAAATACCTGTCAGTTCCCATGCTAACTTCGTGATATCATTTAATGAAATGCTCTCCATTCCTGATTGTTTTTCGTGTAGTAAACATGTGTATACATTATTTATAATATTACACTCACGACTGAATGGTTTTCGGCACTTTTTTTTTTTTTCTTTTTTTAATATTAAGGGACAATCATACACAAATCGACCTAGTCCCAAACTAAGCAAAGCTTGTACTATGGGTACTAGACGACGATATACATAATATATAAATACATATATAGATAACATCCATGACCCAAGAACAAATATTTTGCACAAATATTTGCCCCGGCCGGGATTCGAACCCGGGACCGCCGACTCAGTAGGCAGGTGTCTACCAACCGAGCCAAACGCGTCGTCAGACTTTGTTTTTTTTTTTATATTTGTCTTTTAAAGAAACGTATACAAGCCACCACGTATGATATTGTAGTTGTAGACAAACAATCATAAAATCATTGCTAGCATAAGAAATAAGTTCCAGTGAAATTCCGCAACATGGCGCATCCTCATATATTTGTGGTCAGGCTTTAAATAAAAGCATGTTCTAGGGTGATAGGTAACTCTAATTGCTCTAGAGTGACGACTCTAATTGTTCTAGAGAACTTTAGAACCTTTACAGAATGATTTGATAATTTTGTGACGTAGATAATCAAATTCACATAATTATTTTTTAATTATCCATGATGTTTGTAAAGATACCCATCTATCACAAGACCGTTCGTATGGCCTTTTATTTAATTCTGAATACTAAAATGTAATTTCGTAGATTTGTGTTGGCGCATTTTTATGCAGTACTATTAGTATTTTATTCATTCAAAATATGAAGGCAATCTTAGTATAGTGTAGTAGGTGTATCACATCACACTTTTTAATATTACAACTATACCTAATTACACTTCAATAATGTACACATGGAGTGGCAGCGTAGGTACTAGTTGTGATATCTGGTTTCCAATGTTGCTACATGGCGGCTTGTTTGCAAACAAAGTTCTATTATTTAGTTAAGAGAAATATTTGTTTATAATGCTAGTCGTCGATGAAAGTTTTTTGATATACCTTTACACAAATTTTGTAGCTTAAAAAAGAGGTTTTAGTTTTTGTTTAATCTTGCCAATGGCAGCTCTCTGGCAGAAAAGTAAACGAGATGGCGCGGGCAGTACCGCTGGGCAAACTCTTGACATTAATTCGGAGTGTTGGATTAGCTAAGCCTCGGTTACACCAGCATAGTGTAGCCGGTGGCCTGCCTTTTTAGTGCGTCCAGCATTTAGAATAAATACGCTTACAACAGGTACGCTTGAAAGCGAAGCCCGTTTTGGTTAGCCTCGGGCTTAGCTTCGTCGTCAATGTCCCAAGCGAAACGTCGTAGGCGTACTTATTCAGCTTACCGCGACTACGCTAGACATAACGTCGCCCCCCGCCTCTCTCAAACAGTACTGGATAGATACACGGGTAGGTAGTATATATTTGTCATGCAAGACAAGTGTGGCGCACTTGTGCTAGACGGTCTCTGCAGCTAGGTACCGCCTGCCAAGTTGCCAGGCGGACACGCGTGCTGTGGCAATGGTGGCATGCGCCAGCCGTAACAGACGATCGAACGGTCCATTATACATAGGTATCTCTTTCTAACAGATAGCTGCGTCCCTATCGGTCCGCGGGACCGTTCGATCGTCTGTTAAGGCTTTCAAACCGAAGGTGAGGTAAGGTTGCCTAACGTTTTACTTCGTACCTTGGCCAGTTAGTGAGATTTTTTTCCCGCATAGAGGGAAGAAAATCCTACTTACCTACACCTAGAGTGACGTAATCATATTATGTTATACACGCAGCTCCAATGCGTAGCTATTATGTACTTCTGTCCACGAATCGCAGTACTTATGTGTGAGATAAACCCGCTGCCTTACACACTAAGATTTTTGTATATAATTTTGTATAACGTAGAAGTTTTAGTACAAAAGTATATCGTAATCTCAATAGTAATCAAGTTCCTGTGTAGATATTTTAATGTAAATAATCAAAGCTTTGCACTATGCAACTAATAGAGAATTTCATAAATATTTTGTGTAAAATTAGTTAGAGAGGCCAGGTTTGAAATTACGTTAATGTTATTGTTAGTGAAGTAATTCATATTGCACGTACTCTGAAAGCATTTATATAAAAATAACACGCAATTCTTGGAGCGAAGTGTGTGAAAATATTCATATATCAAATTATATTCAATGTTAACTACATATATTCAGATCAAATTTTTATTTAATATTATAATTCGATGAGGTTTTATGATATGACTTTGTGATTACAATTTAGATGAATATAATTATATGTAATGCAGGTATTAGTTTTATTTATTTTCCTCGTATTGGTAAAGTACGAAAGTGTCAGAACACAATTCATAACGTTGGGTATTTACGACATATATCGTCAAAAAACAACTCAGGGTAGTACTCGCTACTTTCAGTAGCAATAGAGAAAGATGTTCAATTGTCCCGAAGTGCGCAAGCCGGTGGGAATCGGCTTCTATGGATTCTATGGACGCCAAGCTGGTACACTTATTAAAAACTGGCCAAATTTTTGATTTTTGACAAATTTAATTGATACCTGAAATACAAGGGATACCGCAAATATATATAAAAAAAAGTTAATAATAATAATAATCTAAGCTATAAAATAAATAAAGGAGATAATAACAATAATACATTGTCAGGAGGTTCCTCTCTCTGCAGCCCTAACCACCGGTAGCCTGGGCCCTGCCCCGCTGCCGGCGGCACCCTAGGTTAGGTTTTTTGTAATGTGTTTATATTATATTTTGTAATTTCTTTATTGTATTTTACTTTTTATATACATATATAGTAAAGACCTAGCCTAAGACATGAAATGGGAAAAGAGAATAATAATAATACAATACTTTATTGCACACAATAAAAGTTTACAAAAGGAAACAAGACAAATACAATTGAAAAACATATTGATTTTATTAATCAACTAGCGACCCGCCCCGGCTTCGCACGGGTGCAATGCTGATAAATTATACATGTATTATACATATAAACCTTCCTCTTGAATCACTCTATCTATTAAAAAAAACCGCATCAAAATCCGTTGCGTAGTTTTAAAGATTTAAGCATACAAAGGGACATAGGGACAGAGAAAGCGACTTTGTTTTATACTATGTAGTGATGATATACCTACAACTTGAAATCATCGTGCTTTGTTTTATTTCTTTCCAATTAAAGCCCCGCCTCGAGCAGGCAAACTTCGGGGGAACCAAATTTATGACACAACATCGTAGAGATAAACGGAGAAGTCATAGCATATGTCCGTGAGTATCTTTCTTCTTCTCTCCTTCCAGGTGAGACAGGGAAACGAGGTCGAAATACGGACTGAAAACGCCTGGAGGAGATATTGAGCTTGGCCATGAAACAAAAAATGAAGGGAACTCACAAACGTAACATGTAATATCCTTCCAGCTTCTACCTACGCTGGTGAAACTTGGTCTTTGACTGAAGCTCAGAAGTTCAAACTCAGAACATTGTGCTGTGGATTTCCAGCTCTACTAAATGTGATAACGGAACATTTTAATGCATTAAACGCTAGTTGTTCGTCTGACTACAATACACTACCTACCTACTCTGTTGATGTTCTCCTACAACTTAAAATAATCTGAACTGTCGTTAATTCTCCGAACAAGTTTTAGATCATCAGCAGAGTAGGCAGATAAAGTGCCTGATGACCAAGGAAGGTCATTGAGGTAGGTATCATCAAAATAAACTCCAATGGTCCGCCTGTCTCGCGTGGTTCGCAAAGAAAGATAAAGTATGTGCACTGAATCTTATTAAAAACCTATTTAATACATATCATCTCGTGACTGAATTTGTATAAGATATGATAAAAGTGTAAGCGATTGTGTGGTGTCACAGGACAAGCTCCGCCTAGTGTGAGCCACAAAACTGACATTCAATAATTTGTTGCGTTCATTGAATAAATAAATTGAATTGGAATGAATTGAATCCCGCGTCCACCAATTTGATGAATGGGACGTCATTATCATTATCGACAGTATCAAACGCCTTCCAGAAGTGGAAGTACGTCCACTTGGCCCCCAGCGTCTACCGTAGGCATGATATTCAATTCATCATTAGGTGCAGTAAGTTACCAGTGGTACTGCCGACTTTGGAACCCGTGTTGTGCATCAGACAATAGGTAGCTAGACTCAAACCACGCTAGCGTGGCTTGACTCTACTCACTAGTGGATGTAAACTTAACGATTGTGTACAATACTGTCAATACTGCCATCGGTCGACTGTCCCTGGCTTGCGGCTTCCCCCCTTTCCTTATGGCACTGGTACCCCTCGTGTTAATTTCCACATTGCAGGAAAGACTGCCGACTTTAGATACTAGTTAAATACGTGTAGCACCATCTGCCAAAACGCTACGACAGTTTTTAAATATGTATGTATGCAAACACTTTACTGTACATAAAAATAAGAAAAATACATCAAAAGAATAAACATGTACAAAGGCGAACTTTTATCCCTTTAAGAACTTATCCTTTTAATATATGAGGTGGACTCCCGTCAGGGCCGGAAGACCGTTTCGCCGGAAGCCTGGCTAGTGCGTTTATTATAGTATTTCATCACGTGATAAACGCGACCATTGTAGGCCCACATAAGTACACTGCGTGAGCTGACGGAATTTGATTCGAGTTTTATACCTGTCTCGCTCGGTCTGACGCAATCCCGCAAAACCTCACGATCTGCAAAGTCGGAGTACCTGCAAGTTTTGCATGCAGTTTCACAGTTTGGGGATATTATATATTTAGCTGGCATTAAATATTAAAGAACTTCAAAAGGGTACCAAGGCCCTTTGAGTATTTATATTTAGACAGGAGATGCCATGCATGGGCGACCCCCTCCGGCAAAATAATTGGTCAAATGGTAGCACGTTATATAAAACTCACTGTCATTTTGCATCATTCCGTGTCGCGTGACATTTCTCTAAAAAAATGGTGAATTGTGCAGTATTTTCGTGTAAAAGACGATCCGACACCTCAAATTCGCCACAAGATCGCGTTTCCTATCACAGGTAAGTGTTTTTATTAACTATTAAATGTGTATTGAAGTACAATCTCCATTGAAAGAAAAAACCGTTGCGATACGTAAACGACAGAAAAATGTAAACATAAAACGGTGGTACAGGGGCGAGGGATGTGACAAAGTCAAAACCACGACTCAACATTTGAATGAATCATTCATTCATTCGATCACTGCAGTTCGTTTAATAGTTAGTGTATTATTAGATACTTGCGACCCTCCCGGCTTCGCACGGGTGCAAAACTGATAAATTATGCATGTATTATACATATTATAAACCTTCCACTTGAATCACTCTATCTATTAAGAAAAACTGCGTCATAATCCGTTGCGTAGTTCTAAAGATCTAAGCATACATAGGGACAGACAGACAAACAGGCAGACAGCAAGAAGTGACTTTGTTCTATACGATGTAGTGATTGAATTTAATAATAGGTATAGATGTATGTTATTTTTAAATTGCAAGGTGAATTAGAAATATTACCTTTCTCTAGACATACGATGTTGAAATTTAATATGAAAATGAAAATAATTCTTTGCTAAAAGTATATCTAGATAAAAGGAACATTTAATGCTGGGCTATGAGTATATGCGTTATTCATATACTATTATTTATAGACTTTATTTCATATTCTTTCCATCTTCACTGCTGCCTCCTTATTTCCTTATTCTTCTTTTCTTTTATAGAATGAGAAATGAGGATATGCCGTAGAAGAACCAAGGTAACCGGCATAGCTCACAGGACTGCACGATTGAAGTGGCAATGAGCAAGCCATGTAGCCCGGAGAATCGATGGCCGTTAGGTCAGCAAAGTGCTAGAGTGGCGACCACGTATAGGAAAGCGCAGCGTAGCGAGGGTTGTGACGATTCTTGGGGAGGCCTATGTTCAGCAGTGGACGTCTGTGGCTGATAGATAGATGAATATATTTACTTAATTATAACTTTATTTATTTTATTTTATATGTGGTAATTCTAATTAAATTAATAACAATTTGTTTTATTGTTTTCTCTTTACTCATTATTTACTCGTATGTGCTCATATCTTTAAATCACTTTATATGTTGTTTCATATTAATCACCTTTATTTTTAGATGGGCGTATGTTCTTTTCCTGAAGGTTATATTCACTGACCTCTAACGTTGGACTAAATATTCCATAGGGAATGACAGTTTGTTTTCAGTGCCCATTCAAAGCATCCTGCGTGAACGTCTACTAAAATTGTCATTTCAGGCAAACCGTTCTTTGATCTGTGACGATCTGTGAATCTCTAATATTAGACCCATGGACGCTCACACAACTTGCACATAGCTATCAGCTCCAAAATGGCGAAAATCAGAGACGTATTTTGAAATTTGGCGCCCCGGGCTTATAAGTTTCGCCGCCCCAGAATTCAAAGAAATATTTAACGTTTTTTTTATATAATGGTAGTTGTGTCTATCAAGCACTTAGATATAGCAAGTGTAAGGGTTGGGTCATAGGAAAAAAAACATTATTGAGCATAGAGCATGAGATGAAAGCGCGAGCGCAGCGAGCGCCAAATTTTTCGGCGAGAGGTGCGTAGTAAACACAATCAGATGAAAACACGAGCGCAGCGAGCTCGAAATTTTTCGGCGCGGGGGTATACGTACGTACGTAGTATAGTATATATTGTAACAGAAATAGATAATAACGCGAGCGCAGCGAGCCCGAAATTTTTCGGCGCGGGGGTGCGTAGTAATACGATCAGATGAAAACGTGAGCGCAGCGAGGGCGAAATTTTTCGGCGCGGGTGTACGTAAGTAGTAACAAAATCAGATAAAAACGCGAGCGTAGCGAGCGCCAAATTTTTCGGCCCCGCGCCGGACGTAGTAACACAATCAGAAAATTACGTACGTAGACTACGTAGTAATAGTATATATTGTAACAGAAATAGATATTAACGCGAGCGCAGCGAGCCCGAAATTTTGCGGCGCGGGGGTACGTAAGTAACAAAATCAGAAAAAAACGTACGTAGACTACGTAGTATAGTATATGTATATTGTAACAGAAATAGATATTAACCCGAGTGAAGCGAGCCCGAAAATTATGGCCAGGGGGTGCGTAGTAACACGATCAGATGAAAACGCGAGCGCAGCGAGAGCGAAATTTTTCGGCGCCCCCGTACGTAGTAACAAAATTGACCGCTATAGTGTAAAAAGATCCGATCTGGCAACGCTGATATATGTATGGCCTATTGCCCCCCGCCCCACTTGCCGCCCCGCGACCTCGCTCGGCGCCCGCGCCCATATTTGAAGCATGTTCTTACTTACAGACGCGCCCCGAAGATATTGACAAACTTACAAGCATGTTTTCGACCAAGACTAACTAGTTCTTGTTATTTTTCATGTTCATTTTAAATTGTGGATTGACAAAAAAAAGGTGAGAACTAATAGTTGGTTGAAAGGAGCCAATACCAAAACAAAATGCAATCGGCCAGGGGCGCCTACGCCGCCCCTGTCGGTTTGGCGCCCCGGGCTATAGCCCGGATCGCCCTAGGGTAAATACGTCCCTGGCGAAAATGAAATGGTTTCATTTTAGCAACGACAATATGAAGTCGAGTGTACTTGTTTTAGAAGTCCGTGATTGTTTAAGCCCGAAACAACCGCGGGCGACAGTTTTATTTTACAGTTTAGTTATGCGAGAGTGATAAGGACACAATAAATATAGACAGATATACATAGAAACAAATATATTTATTGGATAACATCTTCAATATACAGAATTTACAGTTTTCAAATTTCACAATAGATAGTACCTATATAAGACAATTCAGTTCATTCATTAAAATGATTTGACTCATTCTTCATATGTGTCCCATCACTATGTTTTTCTTATGTATGCTGCACAGTTACGTGAAAACAGTATCTGTGTGCATGTCATTTTTGATGTGTTGAATTTTGCTGTAGTGTGCGTTTATCGCGACAGCAAAATTTGTGTCTGTTGAGTTATATTCGTCTTTTGGTGGTGTGCTGTACGTGTTTACCTCACCCCCCGCTAAAATTGGCGAAAAAATTTGTTCGAAGAGTTTACGTTATGACACCTCCATTGTCTATAAATACTCAAAGACCAAGGCCTATCCTTTTGTTTCTTATGGGCATTAATTACAGCGTCATCTTTCGTCTTTAAGTGTTATTACGTCATTATTTGGTAATTGGCATGTTTTAGATTAAGTTAATATCAGCTTAGTTACATTTAATTAATTAATAATTTGCTACACATTAATTAAATATTTAATAACTTCATAAATAATGACACAAAGGCAAATTAAGAAAGAAAAATTGAATGCGATCCACTACAATCCAAGCGGGATTCTTTCTTAATTTGCCTTTGTGTCATTATTTATGAAAATAAAAATGTGGTATTACCGCATAAAAAATATGAATCGATAAAAAGATTCTATACAAATATTTAATAACTTCTTGTCAAAACTGTGTAATTCTTTAGCGCCAGATAAACTGAAATTGTCAAACGTAATATTGTGTCAACCTACGAGACAGGCTGAGCCTAGTGTAGGGGACACGGCTACTTCTGCTGAGGTGTAAACATTACCAAACAGTGTTCATTGAGTGTGAGAGATATTGTTTTAATGTCCATTTACTTATTAAGATTTCACAAATACTTTATGTTTTAAAAAATACCCACATTAAAAATGATGAATTGTTTACTTAAAGTAGTGTCAGTGATAACGAACTATAAACTATTTATTTGAATATAAATTTAAATCTTAGTGTATAAAATAACTTCAATTATATAATGGTTAATCATCACAAAAAGATCGAATGATTTGTTAGATATTTAGATATAAGTACTGATTTGATCACTCGGCGCCAATATATGGCTGACCTGTTATTCTTGTCGCCGATTGGTCAATGTTTTCTATTGGTGATTACTATGAATCTTATTTCTGATTGGTTGATTGCAAGACCATAACGTGCTTCGTCAGACCATAACGTGACACATTCTTGTGAAGTCAATCAAGCAGAACGGTCGTAATCGTAAGTTAAGTACCTTTTTGTTATAATTAATGGTTCTCTTTAATTTTATTGCTCTTATAGATAAACCATTTAATGTTTTATTTAAATCAAGTAATCATTAAGTGATATCCTCATTTATTCACTTCCTGGTTCACTTTTATTAAGTGTATTTAATGGTTATTCTACTTAAAATGAATAAATACAATGAATAACAGTTTTAATATTTTATTTTATTTCTCATACAACGCCTGATACATATTATTTATTTATTTCACATTTGTTAATCATATAACGTGATTAATAGATATATTATTAAACATTGCTATGAAGACAATTTAACATTACATTAGTAGCTTAACTATGATTTAGTCATTAACATTTATAGAGTTTTTATAACATCAGAAGTGGGATATTAACCTGCAACACTGTTATAATAAATTACTTAACGATTTCAGATGGATATTCCGGCTTTACAAGAACTTCTCAAGGCTATCAAGGATGCTTTCTCTGCTGGTGCCCGGCGAAAAGACGATGATATTGCGTTACCGACGTTTGATCCAGCTACAAGTGACTGCGGCGCCGAGTCCTGGTGCGTCAAAATAGAAGCTCTCTCCACGGAATTCGGTTGGAGCGACATTGCGGCTGTTGCGAAAGCAGGTAAGGCCCTTAAGGGCTCTGCTTTAGTATGGTACGAGTCATGGGATCCTACCGAGGGCCGTACCTGGACAAACTTTCGCTCAGAACTGACAGACTTGTATCCCGAAAAGAAAAATCTTTCCGAAAAACAAATTACTGCCGAAAATTATGACGTCTGTTGGGACTTACTTACCCACAGATATAATAACAAACAATTACTATTCACTAAACAGTTCCAAACATTTCTGAGACAGCCGAGCATTCAAAAGCAGTCATCCTTAGAGCTAAAAAGAATGTATGACACGAGCATGGAGGCTATTCACGCGATCCACAACCTGGGCGTGGATACTACATCCTGGGATCCAATGTTTGTTCACGTACTATGTGAAAAACTGGATACTGACACATATTCGGATTACATGGAAATGAGGGCCCATCCTGGCGAACTGCCAACACTTGACGAGTTCATGGGTTTCATTGAAGCGAAATTTACGGCATTGGAACCATTGGCAAAACGAAAATCCGGTTCGAAGGACCAAAATATGTACGAGGATGCAACTGGATATCAATGTCAGTTTGTCAAAGCGAGTGCCGAGAGAGTGAAAACACCGTAAATGCGAATAAGATGTTTATTTTACCACGCTCAATCTAACACTGAATATTATAAAAACTTATAGTTAAAATCATATGTCGCTAATTGCTGCGCGTGCGGGGTTATTGACATTATTTTAGAGTAAGTAACAAAGTACAAGCGCAGTGTTGCAAAAAAGATGTGCAATCATTGTACACATATTCGGATTACATGGAAATGAGGGCCCATCCTCGCGAACTGCCAACACTTGACGAGTTCATGGGTTTCATTGAAGCGAAATTTACGGCATTGGAACCATTGGCAAAACGAAAATCCGATACAAATCTCCCTAAGCCGTCTCAGAGCTACTCATACCGACAGCCACAAACCTTCAACAGGCAGTCTCAACCCTTAAACAGGAATTCAAAACCCTTCCAGCAACCTACAACCTATAAGTGCAATGAACCCTCACTATAATTATAACTATCATGCATATTCCAAGAAAATCATATGTCCTTTATGTAATGATGATCACGCATTATTCCAATGCAAACGATTCCTAAGCATGTCAGCAATCGAGCAAATTAATTATGTTACGAAATCCAACATCTGCAAAAATTGTTTATACGTGCATACACAGAATTATTGCAAATCAGAGAAACGGTGTAAGGAGTGCAACGAATCGCACAATACCGTGTTACATAGAGCGATTTCTGCTCAGCCGGCGCAAAAGAAACCGACGACCTCAATACCCCAGTCAACAGCACCAACATCAACGAAAAAACCAATGCAAAATAATTTTGTTGCCGGCAGCGATGATGAAATTTTGTTACCTACTGCATTACTAATAGTAACCGATATTCATGGCAATGACGTCATACTCAGAGCATTGATCGACCAGGGATCGCAGATCGGGTCCATATTGGCTCACATAAAATCAATCCTCCGAATTTTTCTTCTACTACCGATTTGTAGTCAGAATCATCACTCTTCCGAATTTTTTACTTCATAACTTTTGTCCGTCATAAATTTGTACTACTACTAACCGAGTTCATAACATACAGTTTTCAGAACATTGTAATTCATAATGTCGTCACTCAGATTATGTGTGTAGTCATAATTCTGATTTTCATATTTATTTTATTCAGAACTATAAATTACAATAAACTTGTCAATCATAACATTTAAATATCGATACAGTTCTTCTTCATAACGTTTTTATTCATAATGCTTGTTTTCATATTTCTTTCAATAATAACCATAAAAATTCATAAACATTGTAAATCATAACATTAAACAGAACTCTGGAGTCTACTCATATTAAAATTGTTGATGTCGAAACATTTTGATTACATTTGTATTGTTGCTATAATTCATCATTGAGGGTATCTATCGTTTTGCACTGACGCTACGTCTTAACTCGGCCGGCTGCAAGAGTAGGGGTTTTGTAAAGCCACGCTTTGTACAGTACAGCCATATTTGCCAAGTCCATTATGACTCAAAAAGCATGCAAGCATTTTGACGCTCCGCTCGCTTCGCTCGCTCCGCTATACGTGGTTACAATACAAACCTAACCTAACCTACAGTTTTCTGTTTTGGACACATGTTCCATTTTGGCGCAGTTCTTCCTAATGGTATGTATTATTGGTATATGATTATTTACTTACTAATTACTGTGTCTTTTTGAATCAATCCTGGCTATGCATTTGCTTATTGAATTTTGATGTAATAGTAGATTATTTACGATTAAATATACAAGCAAGCATGCAAGCATTTTGACGCTCCGCTCGCTTCGCTCGCTCCGCTATAGGTGGTCAAAATAGAAACCTAACCTAACCTACAGTTTTCGGTTTTGGACACATGTTCCATTTTGGCGCAGTTCCTCCTAACGGTATAACGGTAACGGTATTAGCATACTCTTACTTACTACATACATACTGTTTCTTTTTTAATCCATCCTGGCTATGCATTTGCTTTTTAAATTTTGATGTAATAGTAGATTATTTACGAGTATACATACAAGCAAGCATGCAAGCATTTTGACGCTCCGCTCGCTTCGCTCGCTCCGCTATACGTGGTCACAATACAAACCTAACCTAACCTACAGTTTCCGGTTTCGGACACATGTTCCATTTTGGCGCAGTTTTTCCTAACGGCATTAGTATACTTTTACTTACTAAATACTGTTTCTGTTTCATTGATTATTGATTAAAAATAGTTACCGAAGAATTGCATTTTTATTATTTATTATGTTATAATATGCCAGCAAAGAACTTACCTACTCCGCGTATAGTCTATCCGGTATTTTAAAATCAAATTCTGTCAAACTGGCACAAGTGAAAAGCGACCTTAAATTTACACCTATACAGTTGTTTGTACCTTGTCCCAAAGTGACTTCATTTATCCTTAGAGATCGGACAGGCTATACCTAGACCTAAGCAAAAATAACCTACTTTATTACGATCAAAAATTAAGGGTAAAATTCGTTTAAAATTGATTTGTACATGAAATTATTCTTCTTTGTTTTAAACATCTATCGTTGTTTATGTTATTTGTACGTTTTTTCTAATAACATTTTAACAGATGGTCATTTACTTCGCCTATGGACGGCGGGGTCATCGGGATGCCGCGGTAGGTAATTTGATCTACATTGACAGTGTCAAATAAGTCACAAATTTATTAAAAAAAAATAATGATGTTGGAGTTTATAAGTCAACACAAGTCAGTGTACAAATTATATGATAGTGAAGTTTATGAGTACAAATAAGTCTACTTATAAAATATTATGATAGTGAAGTTTATGAGTAGAAACCAGTCTGCTTAAAAAAATTATGACAGTGAAAAATAGGATCAAAAACAGTTATGATGAATAAATGTATGAAAACAAAAAGTAGTATTAGAGATATTTATGATAAATTACATTATGATTTTAAATGGTTCGGAGTTATGATCGGTAGTAAGAGTGACTAAGTATGAGTAGTGACTATTATGATGAAAATTTTTATGAGAAACATTTTCGGAGTTCCAATAATCGGGGTTGAAAAATTATGTGAACTTTGGCGCACCCATCGCAGATCACTCTAATTACGGAAAACGCAGCTCAACGTTTAGGGTTGAAGAGGACACAACTCCGAGCTAACGTATCCGGAGTGGGAACGCTATCCAACAAAAGCAAGGGAAAAGTGACATTACATTGCAAGTCGCTGCATAACGACTTCGAATTTAGCACCGATGCATTAATTATGACGCGAGTAGTCAGCAATTTGCCCAGCGCTTCATTAGAAGGGAGCCTCTGGGAACAATTTGACAATATTGTACTAGCTGATCCAAAGTACAACATATCCAGCCCTATTGACATTCTCCTGGACGTTGACGTTTATACACGAATTATGATGAATGGATTGGTCAAACTTCCAAACTTGCCAATGGCACAGCAAACAAAACTAGGGTATATCTTATCAGGAGCCGTAAAAACATACAACTGTCACGTTGTCATTAATGACACTGAAGATTTAGCAAAATACTGGGAGGTTGAAGATATTACTGACAACAGCCGCCCAATGACATCGCAGGATGAGTACTGCGAAAAGTTATTCGTCAATACTACTCGCCGATTAGAAAATGGGCGTTACGAGGTTCGCCTGCCTATGAAGGAGAATTTTACACAATTCTTGGGAGAATCAAAGGCGACAGCAATAGCACAATACCGCCGACTTGAGAGAAGGTTACAGAAGGATGAACAACTATCTGCAAGTTATAAAGAATTTATCCAGGAATACATTAAAATGGGTCACATGAAAGAAAGCCTAATTGACACGGATCCTCACTGCTACCTTCCCCATCACGGAGTACAGAAACCCGACTCTTTGACAACACGATTAAGGGTTGTTTTCAACGCGTCCCAAAAAACATCGTCTGGATACAGCCTAAATGATTTAATGGAGTGTGGACCAAAATTACATCAAGATCTACAAGCTCTTCTTATTCAATGGAGAAGCTACAGATTCGTAATCAGCAGTGATTGCGAAAAAATGTACAGAATGATCTTGGTCCATGAAGACGACCAGCATCTCCAGAAAATCGTATGGCGAGACACCCCTAACCAGCTTTTAAAACAATATGCGCTCACTACCGTGACGTATGGTCAAAAACCCGCGCCTTACTTGGCCCTTAGAACCCTCAAACAATTAGCACAAGATGACAGTGACAAGTACCCACTAGCAGCAAACGTCCTCAATAATGAAATGTACGTGGATGACGTACTAACCGGAAGCAATGACATGAATCAAGCCTTAGAAATTCAACAGCAATTAATCAGCATGCTGCAAGGAGCAGGATTCAACCTAAGGAAGTGGACTAGCAACAATCCAACCTTGCTGAGAAAAATACATCCTGACTACATAAGTCCCACAGTAATAGACTTCAATAATGCACATACGACTAAGACGCTCGGATTACAATGGAATCCTGCACGTGACACATTTACATTCAAGAATACACTAAATGACAAGTCCACAGAAAAGCTTACAAAACGCGTATTACTTTCTGAGATTTCTAAGATATTTGACCCCTTAGGGTTCCTTATCCCACTGACAATAAAAGCCAAAATGTTATTTCAAAGCATATGGCAGTCAAACTGTGACTGGTATGACATTGTAGCGGAAACGGTACAAAAAGACTGGCTTGATTTTTCATCTGACATACGCAACATTGAAAACATTGAAATACCAAGATGGTTGGGTGACATGACAAGGGTCTTCGAGATACATGGATTCTGCGACTCGTCCGAAAAAGCATACTCATGCGTCATCTACGTTCGTACACTCGACGAACACAACGTACCCCTTGTGAGGCTTATTGCCGCAAAAACGCGATTAGCCCCCATTAACAAAAGCCAAAAGCAAACACTTCCGCGGCTAGAACTATGCGCAGCACTATTACTTACAGGAAATTAAAGATGACTGGAAAATCGTGATCTACTTTAATATGACAAACTATTGGCAAAATGTTGACGCATTGGATCGCTACGTGACGCACATTAGACAGTATGGCCGCCCTACATGGATAACTCAGTTCCAGCTTATTATCAACCAATTGGATCAAGACATGCAAGAGCTGCAATACTACAATAACCTTCTCAAATATCATCCCCTAGAAACAGCACGATTTAGACGAGGACTAGTGGATAGCGTCGGTTATCTAGCAAACACACTTTTCGGAGTACTGGACGAACGCTTTGCTGAAAAGTACGAAGATGACATACGATTGACCCGACACAACGAACAGCATTTAATTCAGCTGATAAAAAATCAAACAAGCATCATCGAAGCGGAAGATAACATACTAAAACGTAACGAGCTCATTATGAACAAGCAGTTTCAAATAGTAACTGAGCACATAAACGCCATAACCGATAAAAACTTACAGATGCTGTTGAAGTATTCATATTGACAAAGACATGACATTGAAGTTTGCTAAAACCTTTTTCTTTTTAACATCCTCCCTTTTTGGCAAACTTTATAGCTTTAAGCCAATCAGTAGCCCACTAATAAATCCCAGTCTGGGCTTAAAAACAGGCTTTGTAAGAATATCTGCACATTGGTACTCAGTTGGAACATATTTCACCAGTAGTTCTTTATCAGTAACTAGTTCTCTGACATAGAAATGTCTAATCGCAATGTGCTTTGTCCTTCTGTGCAATTCTGGGTTTTGCGCAAGCTTTATAACTGCATCATTATCAATTTGTAAAATCGGGATATCTTTCAGTATTGTTATCTCATTGAAAAGTCTTCTCAGCCAAACTATCTCTCGTGCTGCTTCGCTAGCTGCGACTATTTCGGCTTCTGTGCTCGAGATCGCTACAGATGTCTGTCTGCGACTTGCCCAAGAGATCACTCCTCCTGCATAGATGCACATAATTCCAGAGGTTGAACGTCCCGTACTTTGATCTCCACCATGATCGGAGTCGCTGTAGCATTCTAACTCTCCGGGTTTGTGTCCCTTTTTATAAATAATCGCCGAATCTAGAGTTCCTTTAAGGTAACGAAATATGCGTTTCACCTTCTGAACATCTTCATTCGTTGGACTGTCTAGTGTTCTAGATACGACACTTACGGCATATGATATGTCTGGTCTGGTCCCTGTCATTAGGTATGCCAGTGCACCGACAGCTTCCCTGTATGGAAACTTGACTTTTTCATTCTCTGTCTCCGTATCTGACTGTCCTTCTTTAATTATTGGAGTACTGATTGCCTTGCAGTCACTCATTCCAAATCTATCCAAAATCTTCTTGGTATATAACTTTTGAGAGACCTTTATGGAACCATCTTTCTCGTTGCGGATTTCTAGCCCAAGAAAGTAGGAAGCTGGCTTTGTGGTAATCTTGAATCTTCTCTTAAGTTCAGCCAAGAACTTCACGGATTCTTTTTGATTCGTAGAGGCAATCAAACCGTCATCAACATAGAGTCCTATGATGGTTTTACTCTCAACTCTTTGTTGTTTATTTAAGACCAAATAAACACGGATCAGTGTCAGACTGTTTGAATCCGATTGTCTTGAGATAGTCCACAATACATTTATTCCAACATCTTGGAGCTTGTTTGAGACCATACAGACTTCTCTTCAGTTTGCACACTTTGTTTGTGCCATCACTAAATCCTTCAGGTTGGTTCATATAGATGTCTTCATCAAGTGATCCATTTAGAAAGGCAGTGGCAACATCAAACTGCATAAGAGTAAGCCCTTCGTTTGCTGCGATGCTTAGGATTGATCTGATTGTCGCCAATCTAGCTACGGGACTGAAAGTTTCGTCATAATCAAACCCTTTCTCTTGCGTGTAACCTCTAGCTACAAGTCGTGCTTTATACTTGTCCAGGCTTCCGTCGGCATTTATCTTCTTCTTGAAGACCCATTTACATGATATTAATTTTCTATCTTTTGGCCGATCTACCAAGATCCAAGTTTTGTTCTCATTTAAAGATTTAACTTCGCTTTTCATAGCCTCAAGCCACTCAGTCTTCTGTGGACTTTTTATAGCGTCTTTGTACGTAGTGGGCTCATCATTGATCAATGTAGAAACAATGAAGTCATCATATCTGCTTGGAGCCCGCAGTGTAGACCTGTCACGAAGTATTCTTGTATCAGGGATGTCATCATGATCTTCGTCTGAATAATTTATTCGACATCCATCTGGTTCAGGAGATGACTCGTCCAGATCTTCCTCTTCTTGACTTAAATCATTCGATGTTTGAGGCATTACTTCCGCATTTTGTGGTATATCCTCCCTTGCTTCAAACATTGGTTGATTTTGTGGAGTCTTTGGGAAATTGAGTTCGATTTCTGTCGTAGTTTGTTCATCCTCTACCTCAGATTCAGATATATCAGATTCCAATCCAACAGATTTTATTAGAGTTTCTTTAAATGTCACATCTCTCGAACGGATCAATGTAGGTTCGTTGTTTTTATTAAATCCCAGTAACCGATAGCCATCATCACCATCATATCCGATTAAAATACATTTTTGAGCTTTCTTGGACATCTTTGTTCGCTTCTGTTTGGGAATATGTGCAAAACATTCTGTTCCAATGACTCTCAAATGTTTAATGGACGGCTTCTTTCCAAACCATAGCTCAAATGGTGACTTTCCTTCTTGAGAAGTTGGCCCAGTTCTGTTCAGGATATACGCAGCCGTGTTAACAAGCTCTGACCAACAGGCAAATGGCAGTTCTTCGTGAGCGTGCATCATAGTGCGAGCGGCTTCAACGAGGGTTCGATTTTCTCGTTCACTGGACCCGTTTTACTCTGGTGTATATGGCATTGTAAACCGGTGCTGTATGCCATGCGAATGGAGTATCTTCTCAATGGCTTCGTTTTTGAATTCTCCTCCATTGTCGCTAATTATTGTTTTTATAACATGACCAGCTGTCTTCGTTTCATTGATCATCTGCACAAGCTTGTCTTTGACTTCCGACTTTTGCTTGATGAAGTAGACATGACGAAAGTTGCTGTAGTCATCTTTGAACAGTACGAAATACCGAAACTTCATGAAAGAATTTGGAAACGGACCACATACGTCACTATGTATTATCTCTCCTGGTTCTTTAGCTCTTTCTCTTCTTCCAAATTTATGTCTATGTGTCTTTCCATATACACATCCTGTGCATAATTCAGAATCAAGTTTGACTTTGATACCAAGTTCCTTTTCAATCAATTTTTTAACGTGTATTTTGTTCTGATGTGCGAACCTTTCATGATAAAGTTGCAAAGTGTTTTCCGTTGACAAAGTGTTCATTTCTGGAGTTGGATTTCTAATAGTCTGGACTTTCAGCTTATAGAGACCTCCATTCTTGACTCTTGTGCCAATAAAGTTCACTTTTCCATTATTTATCAGCTGACAGGATTCTCTCTCGGATGTGAAGACACTGTTTTGTAGCTTGTCTTGAGCAGCGAGTACAGAGAACAAGTTGCGTCTTATTGCGGGAACGTACCAAACATCACATAATGTGATATGCTCTTGTCGACCATGGACATCTGCAATCAATTCGACTGTTCCTTTCCCAATGGCTTCAGTTGTAGATCCATTTGCAGTTGTAACCGTCTGGTTCTTAGTAAAATGTTGAAAATTGGAGAATATGTCAGGTTGACGGGTGACGTGACTTGTTGCACCGTTATCGACGTACCAATTGTCAAGATCTTCAAAGTTGGTCACTGCTTCATTAGTCTCAACTTGCATGAGGGTTAGGTTTAAGTTCTTATTGATAGATTGACTTGTAGATGGTTGTGATTCTTTGGGAGGTTTACCATCAGCAATCCACTTTCGACATTGTTTGACGTTATGCCCAAAAAGTTTGCAATATCCACATTTCTTCTTCATTTTGTGAGAAGACTTCTGTATTACTAGCGCTTGAGCTTCGGAATCCTCTTCTTTATTCATCAGAGATCTTTCGTAACAGCAAATTTGCGCTGTCAAATTTTCAATGTTACGGTCCTTTTTAGGGTTCCGTACCCAAAGGGTAAAAACGGGACCCTATTACTGAGACTTCGCTGTCCGTCCGTCCGTCCGTCCGTCCGTCCGTCCGTCCGTCCGTCCGTCCGTCTGTCACCAGGCTGTATCTCAACAACGGTGATAGCTAGACAGTTGAAATTTTCACAGATGATGTATTTCTATTGCCGCTATAACAACAAATACTAAAAATAAAATAAAATAAATATTTAAGGAGGGCTCCCATACAACAAACTTGTTAAAGATTATATATATGTATAGGTACGGAACCCTTCATGCGCGAGTCGGGCTCGCACTTGCCCAATTTTTTGACATGAGCATCCAACTTGACTTGAACGGGAAGTAACTATCATCAGGCAGCGTTTCTAAAACTTTGCATATGAGTAATATCTCAGGAAGATCATATTTAGTTTCGTCCTTTCGTAGCTCAACCTTTAGTTCATGCCATATGTTCTTCAATTTGGATATATGCATGGACATGTCATGCAGGGGATCTTTGCGATAACTGAAGAAGCTGTAGCAAAGGTTATAGCTTTTATCCTCAGATGTGCCGTCGAACAGAGTATGTAATTCATCCCAAATCTGTTTCGCACTCGTCAGTCTCATTACCTTTTGCAAAGTGACATCTGACATATTTGCCATCAGCATGAGCATCGCGGCACTATCTTTTTCATTATAGTCTTGTAGAGCTTTCTGATAACTAGCCTGGTCTGCCGATGTAGCTGTTGCGCCGGGTTGCGTCGGTGGCTTTAGGTTGCCGTTGATAGCGTCCAATCCTCCAGGCGTACCTCGTAGCAGTAACAGTACCTTGCAGCGCCATGTCGACCAATTTTCTTTACCTTCCAAACGACCAATATCAATTTTGCAGCTCGTCGATGGAGTTGACATTTTGACGGATCTTGTTTGAGAATGGTTCGAATTTGGTTTGAAATCGTAGCTAATTATTTCATAAAATAATTATTTTACACAATCACA
Organism: Apotomis betuletana; assembly: GCA_932273695.1. Classification (NCBI taxonomy): domain Eukaryota; kingdom Metazoa; phylum Arthropoda; class Insecta; order Lepidoptera; family Tortricidae; genus Apotomis; species Apotomis betuletana. The sequence goes on from OW026305.1 coordinate 902,557, forward strand.
TAACATGTAAAAATATATTTTTCGTCGCTCATTACAAATATAACGAAATATTTTTCAATATTTTTTACGATAATAATAACTCAGGCTCTGCTACCATGTTGAAGTATTCATATTGACAAAGACATGACATTGAAGTTTGCTAAAACCTTTTTCTTTTTAACAGATGCAAAAGGACAACGAAAATGCATTTTACATCATGACATCAACCATTGCATGGCAGCAAACAGCATGTTACAACATTTGAAAACTATACAACAAACCGTCCTAAATACATAAACTAACATGTACCACGGACAAGTCGATGTACACCTACTATCTCCAAAACAACTACAAATCGAATTGAACCGTATTGCTCGACATGTAACCAGCCAACTTACTCTGCCGGACACTCAAGAAAACGTACGCAACTTATACAAACTCCTCCGAATTCATGCTCGTATTACAAACCAGTATCTCATAATGGAAGCCAAAATCCCACTACTAAGTGATGAACAATTTGAACTTGACAAACTAATTAGCATACCCCAGCACATTTCCAAACAAAATACGATCTACGTCATACCAGGAACAGAATTAATTGCTTTCAACATTAATCAAGATACCTTCGTACCCATGGAGCAATCTGACTTGAACGCCTGCCTCAGAATGAATGAGAAAAAGCAATTATGCCATTTAAATCATCCTATTTATAACATTAATAAAGTAAATCTATTTGCAATACAGAAATATTAACTCATCGAGAAAATCATGACTCGTATTGTCACACGGTAACAAAACCCTGCACCGACCGCTGGATAAAATTACATAAACAAAACACATGGATATACGCTTGTTGCGAAGAATGCTTAGTTCGTATCTTATGCCCAGACGGAGTGGCGTCACAGGTACTACGGAACAACGGCCTGGTGACGCTCGGTCAAGGTTGTGTTTTGAAAGGTGACACCTTTATGCTATACGCTAACAGGAATTACGTCGGACAATCGATAATAACATTAGATACAGAAACCGTTCCTGACATATCAGCACTCAACAGCATGTTGAATACGTCATTGCACCACATGACATTTAGCAACGAAACCCACGAAGAATTATTCTCCAATATTCACCGAGATGTACACCTACTAAAAACCCAATCCCACGAGTCCCACGACCGATATCAATACGTAACCATTGGCACATCCCTGACCATCAGCATTATTCTACTCGTCTTGGGAGTTTATTTGTACTGCAAATACCGAACAGGAAGATGGAACCTGGGACAACAACAGCAGAATGCGGACGAAGTGCGTGACCGCATAAATCATGAACCAATCGCGAGTGCAAGTGAGTTAGTGCAAGTGCCAGTGCCCAGTGCGCGAAATACTACCACCTCTGCGAATCAAGTGGTTTTTGACACTAGTACAGACTTTTAAGGATTTTAAGTAGATTTTTTTATATTTCATGTAATCTTAACGTTTAGATTTACATAGTGTATTAATGCACTTTACATTTTCATTATATTGCACCTTAACGTTTAAACTTTTAACGTTGTTATTTTCTCGTTGTTTCTCGAGATGGCAATATGTACAATGATTGCACATCTTTTTTGCCACACTGCGCTTGTACTTTGTTACTTACTCTAAAATAATGTCAATAACCCCGCACGCGCAGCAATTAGCGACATATGATTTTAACTATAAGTTTTTAGGGTTCCGTACCCAAAGGGTAAAAACGGGACCCTATTACTGAGACTTCGCTGTCCGTCCGTCCGTCCGTCCGTCCGTCCGTCCGTCTGTCACCAGGCTGTATCTCAAGAACGGTGATAGCTAGACAGTTGAAATTTTCACAGATGATGTATTTCTATTGCCGCTATAACAACAAATGCTAAAAATAAAATAAAATAAATATTTAAGGGGGCTCCCATACAACAAACTTGTTATAGATTATATATATATATATAAATATATATATAGGTACGGAACCCTACATGCGCGAGTCGGACTCGCACTTGCCCAATTTTTATAATATTCAGTGTTAGATTGAGCGTGGTAAAATAAACATCTTATTCGCATTTACGGTGATTTCACTCTCTCGGCACTCGCTTTGACAAACTGACATTGACATCCAGTTGCATCCTCGTACAATACCCTCTCCCTCTTATTGAAGACCAAATCGATAAACTCGGACATGCAAAGTACTTTATATCTATTGATATGAAAAACGGCTTTTACCAAATACCCGTCTCTGAAAATTCCACCAAATACACTGCCTTTGTAACACCGGATGGGCATTACGAATTCCTGAAAATGCCTTTTGGAATCTGTAATGGTCCATCGGTCTTCCAAAGAGCCATTTCTTCAGCGGTACGGCATCTTAAATTCTTACTAGTTTACATGGATGATATTCTTATTCCTTTTGAAACCATCGAACAAGGATTAGAATATCTTGAGCAAACAATTTCAGCACTCAGTTCTTCAGGTTTTACCATAAATCTCAAGAAATGCAAATTCTTTGTCGACAGCATTGAATATTTAGGTAGACACATATCTCAAGACGGTGTTAGACCGAGTGAGAGCAAGGTTAGGGCTCTAGCTAACTCGCCTGTTCCTAATAATGTTAAACAAGTTCGACAATTTATGGGTCTGGCTAGTTACTTTAGGAAGTTTGTCCCGAATTTTGCTTCACAAACCGCCTGTATTTCAAAATTAACAAAGAACAACCAAAAATGGGAGTGGGGTCCAACTCAGGTTGCTGCTAGGAAATACGTAATAGATCATCTAACTTCTCAACCTTTACTAACAATTTTTGACCCAAGTCTACCAACGGAGCTACATACTGATGCCAGTTCGATAGGCTATGGTGCAATTCTCTTACAAAAGGTCAATAACGTTAATAAGGTGAAAGCGGAGTCTAGATACTGTTCTTATGACCTAGAAACTTTAGCAATTTACAACGCTTTGAAACATTTTCGTGTCTATCTTCTTGGCGTCGATTTTAAAATTGTAACAGATTGTAACGCTGTAAAATCAACCATGACCAAAAGAGATTTGTCGCCGAGGGTAGCCCGCTGGTGGACTTTAATGCAGGACTTTAAATTCGATATAGTTTACAAAAAGGGTAAATTTATAAGCCATGTGGACTTCCTTAGCCGCAACCCTGTTGAGCCTTCACATCCGAAAAGAAGTCCCTTATTACCTGAAGTCAATCTCATTGAAATTGACAACAACAATGCTTCGCGATCATGGCTAAAACGTGCTCAGGATAACGACTTAGAAACTCAAAACTTAATGACACAGTTAGCGGCTGGAGAATTAGATCAAAATCGCTATACAATGAAAAATAACTTATTATACTATTATACGGAACCTGGCGCGGAACTAAGGTTGTTTGTACCAAAAGGTTATAGGCTGAGCCTTTTGGCTCTTCCACGATGAGAACTGTCATGTGGGGTTCGATAAAGTTATACACAAAATAAGACAATATTTCTGGTTTCCGGGTATTGCGGCTTTTATCAAAAAATACATTTATCATTGCTTAATTTGTACTCAAAGAAAAGGGCATTCCGGCCCAAAACAAGGATATTTACATCCCATTGATAAAACTGCAATCCCATTCCATACCATACATTTGGATTGCACTGGTCCATTCGTGAGAACTAACGATGGTTACAAATATGTTTTATTGATAGTCGATCATCATCATCATCATCTCAGCCATAGGACGTCCACTGCTGAACATAGGCCTCCCCTTTGGACTTCCATATATACCGGTTGGAAGCGACCTGCATCCAGCGCCTTCCGGCGACCTTTACAAGGTCATCTGTCCATCTCGTAGGTGGACGTCCTACGCTGCGCTTGCTGGTCCGAGGTCTCCACTCGAGCACTTTACGGCCCCATCGGCCATCTGCTCTGCGTGCTATGTGGCCTGCCCATTGCCACTTCAACTTGCTAATCCGGTGAGCTATATCGGTCACTTTAGTTCGTCTACGGATTTCCTCATTTCTGATTCGATCACGTAGAGACACCCCGAGCATAGCCCTCTCCATTGCTCGTTGAGCGACTTTGAGCTTTGAGATGAGGCCGATAGTGAAAGACCACGTTTCGGTGCCGTAAGTCATCACTGGTAACACACATTGGTTGAAGACTTTCGTCTTGAGGCACTGAGGTATGTCGGACGAAAAGACATTGCGTAGTTTCCCGAACGCTGCCCAGCCGAGTTGGATTCGGCGGTTGACCTCTTTCTCGAAGTTGGACCTACCTAATTGGACCACTTGTCCTAGGTAGATGTATGAGTCAACAACTTCGAGTACCGAGTTTTCAACAGAGACTGGGATGGGCACAACCTTGGCATTTGACATGAGTTTCGTCTTATCCATGTTCATTTTTAAGCCCACCCGTTGAGAAACTCGATTGAGGTCATCGAGCATCATGCTGAGTTCCTCCATCGACTTTGCCATGACTACGATTTCGTCGGCAAACCGAAGGTGAGTGATGTATTCGCCATTGATGTTGATGCCAAGTCCTTGCCATTCCAGGAGCTTGAAGGTGTCTTCCATAACGGCCGTAAACAGTTTCGGGGACACAACGTCCCCCTGTCTCACGCCTCTTCTCAATGGAATGGCCTTTGTGCTCTGCTCCTGAAATCGGACCGACATGGTGGCGTTACTATTCAAACACTTCAACACTTCAATGTACCGATAGTCAATATGGCATCGCTGAAGTGACTCGAGCACCGCCCATGTTTCCACCGAATCGAAGGCTTTCTCATAGTCCACAAACGCTAAGCATAATGGCAAGTTATACTCTTCAGTCTTCTGTATAACTTGCCGCAGCGTATGTATGTGGTCTATGGTACTATAGCTTCTTCGGAAACCGGCTTGTTCGGGAGGCTGGAAGTCATCAAGTCTATGTTCGAGACGGTTCGTGATGACCCTTGAAAACAACTTATAAACATGGCTTAGAAGCGTGATGGGCCTGTAGTTCGGAGAAAATCATGACTCGTATTGTCACACGGTAACAAAACCCTGCACCGACCGCTGGATAAAATTACATAAACAAAACACATGGATATACGCTTGTTGCGAAGAATGCTTAGTTCGTATCTTATGCCCAGACGGAGTGGCGTCACAGGTACTACGGAACAACGGCCTGGTGACGCTCGGTCAAGGTTGTGTTTTGAAAGGTGACACCTTTATGCTATACGCTAACAGGAATTACGTCGGACAATCGATAATAACATTAGATACAGAAACCGTTCCTGACATATCAGCACTCAACAGCATGTTGAATACGTCATTGCACCACATGACATTTAGCAACGAAACCCACGAAGAATTATTCTCCAATATTCACCGAGATGTACACCTACTAAAAACCCAATCCCACGAGTCCCACGACCGATATCAATACGTAACCATTGGCACATCCCTGACCATCAGCATTATTCTACTCGTCTTGGGAGTTTATTTGTACTGCAAATACCGAACAGGAAGATGGAACCTGGGACAACAACAGCAGAATGCGGACGAAGTGCGTGACCGCATAAATCATGAACCAATCGCGAGTGCAAGTGAGTTAGTGCAAGTGCCAGTGCCCAGTGCGCGAAATACTACCACCTCTGCGAATCAAGTGGTTTTTGACACTAGTACAGACTTTTAAGGATTTTAAGTAGATTTTTTTATATTTCATGTAATCTTAACGTTTAGATTTACATAGTGTATTAATGCACTTTACATTTTCATTATATTGCACCTTAACGTTTAAACTTTTAACGTTGTTATTTTCTCGTTGTTTCTCGAGATGGCAATATGTACAATGATTGCACATCTTTTTTGCCACACTGCGCTTGTACTTTGTTACTTACTCTAAAATAATGTCAATAACCCCGCACGCGCAGCAATTAGCGACATATGATTTTAACTATAAGTTTTTAGGGTTCCGTACCCAAAGGGTAAAAACGGGACCCTATTACTGAGACTTCGCTGTCCGTCCGTCCGTCCGTCCGTCCGTCCGTCCGTCTGTCACCAGGCTGTATCTCAAGAACGGTGATAGCTAGACAGTTGAAATTTTCACAGATGATGTATTTCTATTGCCGCTATAACAACAAATGCTAAAAATAAAATAAAATAAATATTTAAGGGGGCTCCCATACAACAAACTTGTTATAGATTATATATATATATATAAATATATATATAGGTACGGAACCCTACATGCGCGAGTCGGACTCGCACTTGCCCAATTTTTATAATATTCAGTGTTAGATTGAGCGTGGTAAAATAAACATCTTATTCGCATTTACGGTGATTTCACTCTCTCGGCACTCGCTTTGACAAACTGACATTGACATCCAGTTGCATCCTCGTACAATACCCTCTCCCTCTTATTGAAGACCAAATCGATAAACTCGGACATGCAAAGTACTTTATATCTATTGATATGAAAAACGGCTTTTACCAAATACCCGTCTCTGAAAATTCCACCAAATACACTGCCTTTGTAACACCGGATGGGCATTACGAATTCCTGAAAATGCCTTTTGGAATCTGTAATGGTCCATCGGTCTTCCAAAGAGCCATTTCTTCAGCGGTACGGCATCTTAAATTCTTACTAGTTTACATGGATGATATTCTTATTCCTTTTGAAACCATCGAACAAGGATTAGAATATCTTGAGCAAACAATTTCAGCACTCAGTTCTTCAGGTTTTACCATAAATCTCAAGAAATGCAAATTCTTTGTCGACAGCATTGAATATTTAGGTAGACACATATCTCAAGACGGTGTTAGACCGAGTGAGAGCAAGGTTAGGGCTCTAGCTAACTCGCCTGTTCCTAATAATGTTAAACAAGTTCGACAATTTATGGGTCTGGCTAGTTACTTTAGGAAGTTTGTCCCGAATTTTGCTTCACAAACCGCCTGTATTTCAAAATTAACAAAGAACAACCAAAAATGGGAGTGGGGTCCAACTCAGGTTGCTGCTAGGAAATACGTAATAGATCATCTAACTTCTCAACCTTTACTAACAATTTTTGACCCAAGTCTACCAACGGAGCTACATACTGATGCCAGTTCGATAGGCTATGGTGCAATTCTCTTACAAAAGGTCAATAACGTTAATAAGGTGAAAGCGGAGTCTAGATACTGTTCTTATGACCTAGAAACTTTAGCAATTTACAACGCTTTGAAACATTTTCGTGTCTATCTTCTTGGCGTCGATTTTAAAATTGTAACAGATTGTAACGCTGTAAAATCAACCATGACCAAAAGAGATTTGTCGCCGAGGGTAGCCCGCTGGTGGACTTTAATGCAGGACTTTAAATTCGATATAGTTTACAAAAAGGGTAAATTTATAAGCCATGTGGACTTCCTTAGCCGCAACCCTGTTGAGCCTTCACATCCGAAAAGAAGTCCCTTATTACCTGAAGTCAATCTCATTGAAATTGACAACAACAATGCTTCGCGATCATGGCTAAAACGTGCTCAGGATAACGACTTAGAAACTCAAAACTTAATGACACAGTTAGCGGCTGGAGAATTAGATCAAAATCGCTATACAATGAAAAATAACTTATTATACTATTATACGGAACCTGGCGCGGAACTAAGGTTGTTTGTACCAAAAGGTTATAGGCTGAGCCTTTTGGCTCTTCCACGATGAGAACTGTCATGTGGGGTTCGATAAAGTTATACACAAAATAAGACAATATTTCTGGTTTCCGGGTATTGCGGCTTTTATCAAAAAATACATTTATCATTGCTTAATTTGTACTCAAAGAAAAGGGCATTCCGGCCCAAAACAAGGATATTTACATCCCATTGATAAAACTGCAATCCCATTCCATACCATACATTTGGATTGCACTGGTCCATTCGTGAGAACTAACGATGGTTACAAATATGTTTTATTGATAGTCGATCATCATCATCATCATCTCAGCCATAGGACGTCCACTGCTGAACATAGGCCTCCCCTTTGGACTTCCATATATACCGGTTGGAAGCGACCTGCATCCAGCGCCTTCCGGCGACCTTTACAAGGTCATCTGTCCATCTCGTAGGTGGACGTCCTACGCTGCGCTTGCTGGTCCGAGGTCTCCACTCGAGCACTTTACGGCCCCATCGGCCATCTGCTCTGCGTGCTATGTGGCCTGCCCATTGCCACTTCAACTTGCTAATCCGGTGAGCTATATCGGTCACTTTAGTTCGTCTACGGATTTCCTCATTTCTGATTCGATCACGTAGAGACACCCCGAGCATAGCCCTCTCCATTGCTCGTTGAGCGACTTTGAGCTTTGAGATGAGGCCGATAGTGAAAGACCACGTTTCGGTGCCGTAAGTCATCACTGGTAACACACATTGGTTGAAGACTTTCGTCTTGAGGCACTGAGGTATGTCGGACGAAAAGACATTGCGTAGTTTCCCGAACGCTGCCCAGCCGAGTTGGATTCGGCGGTTGACCTCTTTCTCGAAGTTGGACCTACCTAATTGGACCACTTGTCCTAGGTAGATGTATGAGTCAACAACTTCGAGTACCGAGTTTTCAACAGAGACTGGGATGGGCACAACCTTGGCATTTGACATGAGTTTCGTCTTATCCATGTTCATTTTTAAGCCCACCCGTTGAGAAACTCGATTGAGGTCATCGAGCATCATGCTGAGTTCCTCCATCGACTTTGCCATGACTACGATTTCGTCGGCAAACCGAAGGTGAGTGATGTATTCGCCATTGATGTTGATGCCAAGTCCTTGCCATTCCAGGAGCTTGAAGGTGTCTTCCATAACGGCCGTAAACAGTTTCGGGGACACAACGTCCCCCTGTCTCACGCCTCTTCTCAATGGAATGGCCTTTGTGCTCTGCTCCTGAAATCGGACCGACATGGTGGCGTTACTATTCAAACACTTCAACACTTCAATGTACCGATAGTCAATATGGCATCGCTGAAGTGACTCGAGCACCGCCCATGTTTCCACCGAATCGAAGGCTTTCTCATAGTCCACAAACGCTAAGCATAATGGCAAGTTATACTCTTCAGTCTTCTGTATAACTTGCCGCAGCGTATGTATGTGGTCTATGGTACTATAGCTTCTTCGGAAACCGGCTTGTTCGGGAGGCTGGAAGTCATCAAGTCTATGTTCGAGACGGTTCGTGATGACCCTTGAAAACAACTTATAAACATGGCTTAGAAGCGTGATGGGCCTGTAGTTCTTCAATAGGCTGTTATCACCTTTCTTGAAGAACAGTACCACCTCGCCTCTATTCCATGCTTCAGGCGTTTTGCCCTCGGACAAGACGGAATTAAAGAGCTTCTGGAGGACCTTAAGTACCGGTGTTCCACCCGCTCTCAGAAGCTCTGAGGTGATTCCGTCTTCACCCGGCGCCTTGTTGTTCTTAAGTTGCTTCAGGGCCATCCTAATCTCGTACAGACTGATTACGATCGATTTAATACGAACCGTGTTAAAGAGACCATTGAGCAGAACAAAGGCTACAAAGTGTTCGCAAAGGACAAGTCTATTGGACAAAGCCAGCTGACCAAGCTGAAACGGGAAGATGGCAGCATAGCGTCGACCAAAGCAGAGGTTCTAGGCGAGATCGAGAGGTTCTATGGTCAGTTATACACTTCAGTCGCAAAGCCCGTTGACAGCTTGGTAGGCGATCCAAGAGCCAAGCTGTCCCGACATTATACCGAAGACATCCCGGACATCAGTCTGTACGAGATTAGGATGATCGTATTACTGATAGTAGATGGTTTTACTAAATTTTGTTTATTGAAGCCACTTAAAACCTTAAATGCTCAGGAATTGATACCGATTATTAGAGAAACCATTACATTCTTTGGTACACCATCATTAGTTATCACTGACAGGGGCACAAATTTTACTTCTAACCAAATTCAGTCCTTGTTTAGGGAACTAAATGTCGAACACCACATGATAGCCACCGGTACACCTCGTGGTAATGGTCAGTTAGAGAGGTATGTAGCCACTGTGACTAATATGTTAAGTACCATGCGAAATGAATTGTCTGATTGGCCGAACGATCTGTGGAAAGTACAGCAAACAATAAATACCACTGTCCAAAAGTCCACTGGCTTTACACCATTACGATTATTAATAGGCGTAGAAGGGATATCCCCTGTGTTCAAATGCGATTAAATGATGTTTTTGGTGAGGATGACGAACAACTTATTGATATACAGGCCGATCGTGATCTTGCAAAACAACGCTTAATGCAAATTTCGGAAAAAATTAAACAGCGTTTTGATTCATTTAGACGAAATAATAGGAATTATAATGTAGGAGATTTAGTTTACGTAAATCAAGACCATCGTCGTAATGACCGGTTAGGACAAAAGTTTAAGGGACCTTATGAGATATCCGCAATACTTCCCAATGATCGGTTTGCCTTAAGAGGTGTAGGCAATTTAAGAAACATTGTTATTGCTAAAGAAAAGTTAAGATTTTGGCCAGGAGAATGGGTGGAGGAAAACATTGCTGTTGAAAATGCCATTAATGAATAAACAACCAACCATGTGTAGTGATTTATAACAATTTTGTAAGATAATAACAGCCTTTTTTTTATCAAATGAATAGATGTATGTATAAATATATACAAATGTAATATAAACGCTGGTCGGCCTCATACTTGGTACCGATTGGTCTCACTGGCAGCGGGTGAACGTGATTGGTATGACTATGTATGATTTGGCAATCGTGTTTATCTCAAAGGGTATTCGCTGGTCGGCCAAATGCTTGATGCCAATTGTTCTCACTAGCAGCGGGTGAATGTAATTGGTATGTCTAGATGTGTCTGGCAAATACCCACTAAAAGAACTCGCTATAACAATATAATTTTTAAATATTTGTATAGAATCTTTTTATCGATTCATATTTTTATGTGGTAATACCACATTTTTATTTTTATAAATAAAATAAAAACCGATAAAAAGATTCTATACAAATATTTAGAACAGCGCCATCTCTCTCGCAGTCTTCACACTTGCTGTAAAGCAATGGGGATTGGGGATCGTGCGTGTAAAACGCACATCCTAGGGTATGGCTAATGCGCAATAAGCATTTCAAAAAAACATATGACACAGAGGGCGCTCCAGTAGCGTAAAGGATTAAGGGATGAAAGATTTGGTGTGACTGACGTAGCGGTCGAATAGCTCAGTTGGGAGAGCAATGCGCCGGAAACGCAGAGGTCGCGGGTTCAAACCCCGCTTCGATTGTAGTAGATCGCATTCAATTTTTCTTTCTTAATTTACCTTTGTGTCATTATTTATAAATATAATTTTTGTAAGCGATTGGTATTTCAATAAATAATTATACATAGGTACACATTTATATCATCTAAATATATATTACTGAAGTTAAACAATTGTATTCAATGATATAATGTTTATTTATATTTATGATATGACGATGATGATGATTGTAAAATGATAATAACATTTATTTCGATTGTTTTTGTTTTTTTTTTACTCCGAGGACGTAGTACCGTCAGTCTGGCCGTGAGAGATATTGTTTTCACCTCACCAGCTCAAACATGGTGATTTTGCTGCGAGCTAACCATGAGCTAACAGTGAACAAAATGCGATTTTGTTTCGAGCGTGAGTACAAAGTAGCTTTTTAATTTCTGGCCATGAATTGTCATTAATCAGCCACAGGTTAATTATAAAATTTGATTCATTCGAATCTTGATGCACTCTGTTTCTTTCATATCTATATATAAAAGAGAGGGATAAAAACATATCAATTTGAAATTTGATTTTCGAATCCGTCCTCGAATGAGAACAGTTCGGATACGTGTTATACCATAAAGTTCATTAAAAACACCCGAAAGAGTATTAATTGCAACATATTGTTTTTAACGACCGAATATTAAAATAATCGTGTCTTTTATATAAAGCAATAGATTATTGTTGAAATAAAATAAGATATTTCAACTTATTGTTTACTTAAAATATAATAAGAATATAATTTCACCAATTTATCATAGATGCATATTCGAAACGTACCTACTTTAAAAAATATTGAGTTTAATTTTTTATTGTTATTTTCTTTTGTATTTATTGTGTTTGGAGCTTTACGAGTAAAAATATTAATCAAGCTATAAACAAAATCTCGTAATAATAAATAAACACGTCATGATGTAGCTGCTATATCTTCGAATTTGATCAAATAATGACAATAACCGTGTTGGCCGTAGGGACTGGTACAGTGTTGGAACGTAAATATAATTTCTATTAAATGATATTGTTATCCCTTTTTAACACGTTGAATGCGGGAACTGGATTTTATAATTTACATTCAGTGCTATACATATCATTTTTGAATTGTAGCATAGTTTTTCACTGGTGCGGTACAAGACTATTTTGACTTGTGACTAGAGGTCTAAAATTTGGCAAATATATCTTTGTTGATTTTGAAAATTTATGATTTACTGATAACAATAGCAAGTTAAACAATTGAGTGATCTAAATCTAAGTTCGTTACAGACTATCGACCTTGGTTTAGGAATTATAAGACAATTAATTAACGATACGAAACTGACTTGTACCGCATCATAGACACAGGGCTGGTGCTCTCAAGTCGATGTTTTGGTAGGGAGGGGAAATATAATGAAACGAAACATCGATATCGATTGTTGGAATTAGTAAAAAAAGTAACTAAATTTACATATTGCCACCTATGGTCCCACCGGAAGACCAGCGCTGGCTCTCGAGCTAGCATCTTGCTGAGGTGGGACCTTTTCGTGGCACAGCCATAAAAATAGTTGCTATTTGTTTTGTTTTATTTTATCTTGTAATAATTTCTGTCACACCATTTATGTAATTATGTTTTATGTCTCGTCGCGAATAAATGTATTTCTTTCTTTCTTTCTTTCTTTCTTTCATATTTGAATGAGACTTATTGAAACATTCTAAACGTATTTTGTTCATATTCTTGGCAGTAGGTATTAAAATAAATATTTTAGAACCGGCCCTACCTGTGTTTTCTCCTTTAATTGTGAATATACTACCGCTGCATTTCTTCTCCATTTCATTATTTTTCGGTTCACTACTCTCGATTTCTTCAAATATATTTTGTAACATTTTTGATGATATTTTCTTGGTGCATTCATGAGAAAAAAAAAGATAAACAAATGATACGTAAGGATCGACCCCCGCACTGGCCTGTACTGACCTGTACCCGTAATGCGATACAAGGCGGTAGGATACAAGACACTTTTGGCCGGTACCGCACTGGTTGATTATTTTTTTCACCTAGTGCGAAACGAGTCAAATTTGTCTTGTACAGTTTGATGTACCCATTGGATAAAATTTGTAGAAAGAAGCATAAATATATACTTGACTCTTTCTAGTCCGTAGGATTTCATAGTCAAATTGCCCCCGCACCAGACAGAAACAAGCTACTTCCTTGCGCCGCACCAAAAGAAAGTCCAGTACAAGTCAAAATTGGCATGTACCGCATTCAACGTGTTAAGCAGCAAGTATCTATTTTTTAATTAATAATATCATTGAAATCAGCAACAAAGACGATAAACATACCTACACCTCAATGGTTGGAAGAAAAAGTATACAAAAATTCGAATATGTTCTCGCTGATGAGGTGAAAAGTTGTGTGTGCTACACGAGAGCAAAGTTTTTTGCATCTCGTGCTGTTGAGTCCCTCGCTACACTCAGGATTCTAACATAGAATCACTCGCTACGCTCGTGATTCAAACGTAGAATCCTTCGTTTGCTCGGGCCTCAAAATCAGCACTTGCTCTCTTGTTGCACAAATAACTATTTAATGTCCATTTACTTATTAAGATTTCACAAATGTTTTAAAAAATACCCACATTAAAAATGATGAATTGTTTACTTAAAGTAGTGTCAGTGATAACGAACTATAAACTATTTATTTGAATATAAATGTAAATCTTAGGGTCAGCTCACACCGAGACGCGACGATACTGGAAGAGGCCGGTGATTTCGCGCTGCGCCGCGCGCCGCCGCGAGACGCATCGCGGCGTAGCGAGGCGCATCGTAAAATCGTTGGCAGCACGACGCCTCGCTGCGCAGCGAGACGCCGCGCGGTGCCGCGTCCAACCGCCCCGCAGTCTACCTATTGCAAGCGCATGAGAACGGCGGCCTCAGGCTGCGCCTTGCGGCGTCGCGCTACGTCGCGCGGCTTCGCGAGGCGCAGCGCCGCTCTTACACGCCGCGCGTACCGGCGATGCACCGCTGCGTCGCGATGCGTCGCTTTACGCCGCGAGGCATCTCGAGGCGCAGCGCTGCGTGGCGCAACGTATTTTGAATTCTCACGATGAAATGTGTCCCTTTTAATGTAGTAATTAAAGTATAATTTTGAGTCGCTCTATTGAAATGTGCGCGCAGCGTCGCGTCGCGTCGCGTCTCGGTGTGAGCTGACCCTTAGTGTATAAAATAACTTCAATTATATAATGGTTAATCATCACAAAAAGATCGAATGATTTTTTTTTTTTTTTAAATTGTGATTGGCCCGTAGACTTCTTATATGTTTTTCTGTAATCTACAAGTATTGAACTATATCCTGTATTTTTTTATTTTTTTTAGACTTAGTATTTAAGGAAATAAGGGATGTGTGGGGAAATCGTCAAGTTTTGCTCGTTTTCGTAAATAACTTCAAAACCGTTTAATTTTGAATTTTTAAATATACATATTTGAGATATTCATAATGTACTCTTTCATTTGATATGTCACACGATATACTTTGCTATTTTTTTTTCTAATTTACCCCTCAAATCTGGCCCCCATGTTTCAAATTACTTGATTTACTTTACGTTACGTTACATTTACATATTTGGGTCATCAATTTACATACGTGTACAAAATTTCAACTCAATCGGTCCAGTAGTTTCGGAGAAAATTCGCTATGATTATAGTAGGATCCCTCGTGTGTCTGTGTCAGTCCGTCCGTCGGTCATAGCCAATTTGCTCCGAAACTACTGGACCGATTGAGTTGAAATTTTGTACACGTATGTAAATTGATGACCCAAACATGGACGTGTAACGTAACGTAACGCAAATAAATAATTTTTTACATGAGGGCCAGTTTAGGGGGCAAAATAGAAAAAAAAATTGGCATAGTATATCGTGTGACATATCAAATGAAAGGGTACATTATGAACATCTCAAATATATTTATTATATAATTCTAAATTAAACGGTTTTGAAGTTATTTACGAAAATGTTAGTTAACATCACCATGTTTCGTGCACTCCAAGGCCCCGAGATACAGGCACAGCCTAGTTCGGGGTCTGCAAGATATTTCCTTGTATTTTATTCATGTGTGCTTTGTGAAATAAATTTATTCTATTCTATTCTATTCTATTAAATGAGCAAAACTTGACGATTTCCCCACACACCCCTTATTTCCTAAAATAGTGAGGCTAAAAATAAAAAAATACAGAATATAGTTCAATACTTGTAGATTACAGAAAAATATATAAGAAGTCTATGGTATTGCAAGTAACACCGTTTAACTAGTACGAATATTTATATTTCGCATAATGGCCAAATGACATAAATTTTAAAAATAGCATTGCAACGGTAAATGAAAGAGAAACAGTAATAAATTATACATTTTTAGAAAGAAAATTTTCCATTCTTTACTTTTGTCATGCATATTATGGCCGAGAAGTGTGCAGTTTTTGAGATAACTAACCTTTTAGCAGAAAAAAAAGATCAATAATTAAAAACGTTAGTATTTGGTAACAGATTGCGCCGATTCTATAAGTGATATCGCTTTTGTATGTATAAAAGGTTTATAGTAAATTTATTCAGGATTATTTCGTTCCTATACACTTTGTATATATCGTACACGGTTTTCTTTTAAAGTGGAAAATACCGCGCTCCGGGACACATTCGAGGTCGCGGGGGGGGGGTGACGCTCACCCCTGAGAGGGGGGGAGAGTAGATAAAATTAAACTTGGCTCTATAACCTACATATCCTGATAGATAAAAGTTGTCCTTTAATTTTGCCAAATTTTCCATACATTTCAATCTAATCTTCTTGGATTAACCATGGCGAGACCATGTGAATCGCCACAACCCAAACCTGAATCCCAATCTGAAATCTCACGTTCTGCGAAGTCAGACTCACCTGCAAGTTTTGCATGCAGTTTGGATATATGATTTTGCTGACATACATATTAAAGGACTTCAAAAAGGTATCAAGGCATTAGGCATATCCTTTTGTTTCCTTATGGGCATTAATTACAGCGTCATCTATCAGTCGGAATAACTGTACGGTATTCCCGCCAAAACTGGTGGACAGATTTTAACCAATTTTGGTAGGTACAGATAAAGAAAAGCGGGTAACGCGGACGAAGCTGCGGGAATCTTCTAGTTATAATAATTATAATTTGTATTTGTACCTAACTTTATTGAAATTTACTGTCACGGTCAATTGTCTCACGTAGGTACTTACTAATTATAACGTAATATAATTTTGAAATTAAATGATTTTTATGTAAGAATAAATTGATTGTGAAAGTAAAATTCAATTTCACAGTCAATTTCTTTCTAATTATAAATATATCGTTTGTTTATCAGCATGGCTGAGCGCCGGCTTATAGGCATAGATATTAGAGAATGCAAACGGAACGGTTAACTTTTTTCCATGGAAAAACCGCAGTTTTGGTTAAAAGCAGCTTTTTTCCTTAACCGATAGCATTCCCTAATAGATATCATCAATTTTACTAAACATCATCATCTGTAATGTTTAATAAAATTAAAAATAGACGTACATATATATATATATATATATACATACCTAATATTTAAGTATTATCATACTAATTAAAACAAGGGGCTCTCATACAAGAAACGTGTCTGACTAAAATATAACGCATACCCGGTCGAGCACGAGTTGTGCTCGCGCTGAGAGGACTCGGGACGTTAAAGAAATCGCTTCTAATAGATAAACACGTCACGTCACGACTATCTAGTGTGGTAGACGTGCGCGAGTTCCACTCGCACTTGGCCGGTTTTATCCAATAGGCTTAGATTTTTTAATTACTCCTAAAACGTTTAAGCATTTCTATTAATTACATTTTCTGAACGGAACTAACTCATTATTTTTTTCAGATCCAAACTGGAACGCACCATGCCAAACTTATGTTCAGGGTGAGTAATGTACTTATACCTACTCTATCCGGATAGGGCTTTAACTAAATGTAAACTAACCTTGGCTGTCAAAGTTGACATATTCAGGTGTACTCAAAATTTTATCAATTGTTACATTTTAATTCTTACTTTTGATTATTATTTTGGTAGTCAGACTCTGATCAAGGTTTGGCAAAGCAGAAAAATAATGAAAAGTCATATTCATATACGTAAAAGAAATGAATACACAGATAGTATGTCCTGGTGTTGCAGGTGTTTATGGGCGACGGTAATCGCTTTCCATCAGGCGATACGTTTCGCGTTTGCTCGTTTGCCCCCTATGACATAAAAAAAAAACATTCAATATTTTAAATGTATTTTTTCTGTACTGCTCACAAACACTAACGCTGGTGTAGGTATGTAAACTACACGTTACGTTATTTCTAAAAACATAGTACGTTAAAGAGTTACATTTTCTTAACTTTGGGGCAAACTATTATTAAATAAAAGAGTTTAAGTAACTGTAATCATAGTTTAATTTGAACTGCCACTATTGCTCTCTAATTTTGATGATACCGAAGATGATGAGGAAGCATCACCAACATTAATAATGAACCGTTCTTTTGTGTCATCCATCCGAGCTAGCCCGGCTTGTACTTGGTACAAGTTCGAAAAAAAACGAATGCAAGCGAAAATCCCGACTAGTATAGTATGCGAAACGAATACAACGAGGTGTCAAGCAAGTGTAATGTTATTTGAGAAAAACCGGCCAAGAGCATGTCGGGCCACGCTCACGCCAGTGTAGGGTTCCGTAGTTGCCCATCCTTCACAAAAGACGAAAATTAAGAGAAACATTTAAAATACGAGAAAGATTTCAAGCTCTATAAAAAGGTCGTAAACGCCAAAGTAACAGTAATTACTTATTACCTTCTGGAAGTTATCGATTATACGCACCAGATTGAGCGAAATGTTTTAATACAGTATGGCTCATAACCAATGTGTATAACGTTCGAAGTGTAAGGACATCGCGCGGCACTTACATCCTTTTAAAGAAAATTATGAATTTTTACGATAACTTAAAAACGGCTCGACCGATTTTATTCAATATAGTTTTCATTGAAAGTACTTATAAGGCCTCATTATCGTGAATTTTTTCATAATTTTTTTAACCCCTGGTTGAAAAGTTAGAGGGGGGGGACACTATTTTTTTTTATTTTCGGAGCGAATGTTTACAAAACTGCTGACTTTATCAAAAAATAATGTTTGGATACCCATATTATTTTTAAAAGACCTATTCACACACACTAATGTTGGAACGAAAAAAAAAATCACCAACCCGAAAAAAAATTTTTTTTTAGTTTTTATTTTACCGTTTTCTCGGCGTTATACATACACATATTATAAGCCGCGGACGGACAGACAGACAGTCAGACAGACAGACGGACATGGCGAAACTATAAGGGTTCCTTGTTGACTACGGAACCCTAAAAAAGGTTGCAGATGCCTAGGTTTTTAGGTTCTTTATTGTGCACGATTTGTAAAATATTTGGTGGCATATTGAAATTATTATTAAGTTAATGTAATTAAGGAATAATTACATAGTCTTGATTGGGTATCGAATGGTTTATTCTATATCCTGATATTATTATCAAGCCAAATAAGTATTATATTTTTTATTAAAGTAATACATTAAGGTATTATTTATAATAGAGCCACAGACCCGAACAAAAATGAAAAAGTGGCATCGTTGTCATATTCAAGTAGATGCCAATAACGCTTATTTATAATTTATAACAACATTATTACTTCGTACAAAAGAACTCAGTGCTAAAGGTTTAAGTGTCAAATTGACTTACCTACGTACTTATTACCACAAATATTTTTCGTGTAAATTAACTTTTTTAGCGTATTCTGACTCATGTCTCTTGTCAAACTTAGAACATGGCACGAATGGAGCAGATTTTAATATTTTTACATACCTACTAAATATATTTTCATTATTATTTTATTTACGTATTAAAATATATTTGTTGTTTGAACTAAATAAACTCGTAAATTGTTAATAACAATTAAGTTACGTTTTTATTTACCACCTGCATAAAAGAGTCCCGACACTGCATAGAAGGGATCAGTAATAATGACATTATTTCTCTTAGAATAATAACGCCTAGAAACCCAGTTCACGCGCAACGGTGAGGCCACTAAAAGTTAGCCAGAAATGGCTAAAAGCGCCGATCGGCTCGTCAGTTGCAAGGACGCGTGACAGGTGTAAAGAGCTCCCACGTTTTCAATTATTATGGCGGTTTGTGCAGTGATAGGGTATCACAATGCAACCGATAAAAAGGATAAACATGCTAAGATAACATTTCACTCGTAAATATTATTCTTTAACTCGTATTTTTACGTAAAACAGTAATCAAAACTTCATATTTTCTATAAGCGGCATGACAACGTAGTGTTTCCAGTGTAAGGGATTTTTTTTACCCATAATTCTGTCCTGACGATATACTGACTTATTTTTTGGGAGTCTATAATTAAAAATTGGGCAAGTGCGAGCCCGACTCGCGCATGAAGGGTTCCGTACCTATACATATATATAATCTATAACAAGTTTGTTGTATGGGAGCCCCCCTTAAATATTTATTTTATTTTATTTTTAGTATTTGTTGTTATAGCGGCAATAGAAATACATCATCTGTGAAAATTTCAACTGTCTAGCTATCACCGTTGTTGAGATACAGCCTGGTGACAGACGGACGGACGGACGGACGGACGGACGGACGGACGGACGGACGGACGGACGGCGAAGTCTCAGTAATAGGGTCCCGTTTTTACCCTTTGGGTACGGAACCCTAAAAATACAAATATGAAAAATTAAGAACATAGATCACTTGATTTTTATCAAGCTTTTATTTGACTGGCCGTGTATGTTTGAGTATGTCTGGGTCAAATATTGCAAATCAAATTTGAATCGAGTTTAAATTTTGTACACCTGTTTAAATCAAGTGACAATGCATTATTATGGTAGGTACTACCAAGCTGGTCTGATGATGAGAACGGATTGAGGCCATAGTAGGCTCCTAAATTACAAATAAACACGACGTGTTAGGGCTCGTTACAAATGTCTTGATGATGAGTTGACGACTGTGCAAATAAAAGTGTTACGCCGATGGATTAGGTCAAAAACTTCGAACGTCGAAAGTACTTTAGAAGCGTTTACAGCTGGCTGAAAAGTCATTTCAGGCCGTTTCAGAATTTGACCATACCTACTATTTACGATTTTATTTATTTTCAACTGACATTGCAAATTAATAATAATAATAAATAATAAAAAACCTTTGTTTAATGTATTTAACAGTGTTTGAAGTCAACAACGGGTCTATTATTCAATTAAAATTTAGAATGTAACCAATCACCACTGGCAAGAGTATACCCCAAATTTCAGGGGAATGTGATTGCGCTAGCAACATTATTGCTGTGTTTGTGTGCGTACCGCCGCGTGTAAATACGAGTTGTTCACAACTACATGAATCCATTTTATGCCTCACGTGGTCACGTGCAGCGCCTCGGCCGTAATAAACTATCCTTCTCAACTCATCTTGTTCTAGTATGTGAAATGAGAGTAAGGCAAGTGCAAAATATTTATTTTATTTATTTATTTATTTTATTTAAACTTTATTGCACAAAACAAAAGTCAGTACAAATGGCAAACTTAATGCCTAATGGCATTCTCTACCAGTCAACCATAGGGCCAAACAGAGATGCTTCAAGTGGGTGCAGAGTAGAAAATTAATCGTTCGGAGAGTAGTCAAGATACAAGTGAATACATGTATATTAACATTTTTAACCATTTAAAGTTTGATTTTATTTTTCGGTGACGTGGTATGCACGGCTGCACACGTTGCCTTTAGGTGTTCTTGGCGTTCAAATGTTTAAACTGACTCTGAGACAAAAAAAAACAATGACAACAGAGCAATTTTTTATTAATTTATTAATATAATCATTTTACGCTTCTTTTGAACATAAAAAACATATATGATTATGCCGAACACACGAGAGACGAATTATTCGGCTGAAATTATTCTTGACGTCTATCTCTTGCTACACGTGACCTCAATTTTTCACGTTGTTAAGGATTGCGTGGGAATCTTTAATAAAAAAAATAGGATACTTATTTATTGCACTCCTTTATTTATTAATAAAATATAAAAATATAGCGACTCCTTAGATTTTTGTTCTGTGATGAGGTGCATTTTGTAGGGACAAAGTTAATAATTCTAATCTAAAATAGGCTATGATTTTACATAAGATTCGTTAATTAATCAATTGAACCTACGTAAAAAAGAATATTCCGACCTTTTTCTTTATTTTATAGTGTTATTTCTGCAATTTTTCACTGAACATTTAGTCATTTTTGAGACCCGTCACGTATCATGGTCTAATGCCTTGATCACACGTACCGAGTAAACGGGCGAGACAGTGCTCTGTCTCGCCCGTTTGTCTTGTGTGTGACAGAGGGACGAGAGCACTGTCTCGCCCACTGTCTCGGTACGTGTGATCAAGGCATAAACGAGGACTGTTCGCCCAACTAATGCGATTTGTGATTTTGCATTACTTGGGAGGGTGCAATTTTTTCCGTCTGATTGTGTCTCCATGTAATTATTACGTCAATGAAGTAATATTATTAAATACAAAATTTACCAACCAATATCGGCCTGATAAAGCACCTAATTTATGGTTTGTGTCATTTAGTTAAATACCTATCCGGATGGTACTGAGTGGTGTAGTGTTCACTAAGATTTCCTATTGGGATACTTACTTCAATAAAACACATTAATAGGGCTTTCTGTAAACCTCCCGGTCCGTCCGCTACCGGTGACGTCTGTCAATGTAATGACGGTAGCTCACGGATCAAGGGCGATCAAACGCGGCTTCGCTCGCACAGGGTCTGGAAACTTTAGCTGTGTAACTTCACTATCCGTTTTATTGTTTTTTAAAATAATACAACTAATATAAATCTGCGCGCATATGATATACATTTTTGGGTAGGTAGTAGATTTATATATTTCTAGATCGTCACGCACGCCGCGCCGTCGTTATAAGTTATAACACACGGGACAATTCATTTTCCGATTCAGAACCGAAATCATAGTCAAAAGTTTAATCTCCTTAAGGATAGGAAATTCCTCGAACGTTTAAATCAGTATTCTCAGTTAACACCACAGAATAGATAGTAGTACAAGTACAGAAGGCACACTACTTTGATCTTCACAAAAAACACTTTTTTTAGCCGAAAAAATATGATTTATGGTATGGCTCTTCTAAAGTCGTCGTCTCTAGCGCAAGCCAAACGGAACGTTGAAGCTGTGTAATAACGGTGACAATGAATTGGCTCACTTGCCGCGTCGGTCGACGCTATAGCGAGGGTTTTCAACGATTAAATAAATTAATAATGTATTGTCCATTATTTATTGCATTCAATATAGGGAGCAAATTATATTATTTATACATTATATACATATATTATTTAATTATTTATTTAACTATAAAATAATAAATGTCAAAATTTACACAAATTGAATCCACCATCAGCCCTCATTTTATTGGCGTTGCTGCAATACAAAATCTTGTTGTTTTATTTTTAAACACTAATAATAGGTACGTATAAAAAAGAATAATGCAACGTAACAAATAGAAACATAGCGATAGTACGGCCAGTGGCGTAGCTACTAAGGGGCTAGGCGGGGCAGTGCCCCGGGGCCCTCAAGCTCAGGGGGCCCTCGAATCCTTACCAGAAATCTCGATCGAACTGAACTTTTGGAAATTTCTCCCATTTTCAAAATAAATATGACAGGTTGCAACCCCGCTTTAATCATGACAACTCAGTTGAGAGAAATTCAAAAGTTATGCCTAGGGAATTCCCCTAAATTCTTTCTGTAGGTTGGCAGTGTTGTCATTTTGACGGATAGTGATATGTGCGTTTTATTATTCATCGATGTGCGTTTTATTGTGAATACGAGTTAAGGTTTTTTCCGAGAACGGCTAAAAAATTAATGCTGTATCAGCAGTAAGTAAGCTTATGTCAATAAACTTTTTTGTACTGGTCAATATTGTGGTTCAATTTTATTTGATTTTACCACTCATATTGATGTCCGTTAAGTCAATAAATCGTGTCAAATCTATAGATTTCGGCTACAGCTCATTTTATAACGCGAAATATCGTGAAAAAATGCAAGTCACCTGCAGTAGGAACATTAATTCAGGTCCGCGGGCAGGAGATCGTTCGTGGTCTCCACCGTTAAATGTGGTAACACTAACGGTGACAAAAAAAAATCCGGGGATTCCCCAAAAACACTTGTAACGTATCATTGTTTCTCTTTCCTTTTATTTTACTTTTAACGTCGTCAGCCAGTGAGTACCTACCTACTCGAGCACAATCTAATATTGTATTGTTTAAATAAATTAGAAAACTAAGATTATGGATAAAAAGAAGAAACCCAGTGGTGCATTTAAACGCAAACAACGCCAAGAAAGAGAAGATAGTAAACAAAAATTGCCCAAAATTGACAAGTTTTTTAGTCAGCCAAGTACATCTGGCCAAAATATTTCTATTGATAGTGACTCAAATAATGTAACTGCAATGTTGGTTGAGAAGCCTACTGAAGAAGATTCGACAATTATTGCAGTTGGAGATACCTCCGCCGCCGATCATGTGAACGTGGATGATGTTTGCATGACACACATAAGAGCGGAGGGTTTGGAGGAACCACAGACCTCTATATTTTTCGAAACAGTGTACGACAAATCTTCAATATCTTCAATAATCAAATATAATTGTTATTTAGTCAGTTGGTAGGCCCGACCGACGATAATAAACCCTCGAATCTTCTCTGTTTCGTTTTATTAGCCAAACCTACACCAAGTAGGTATTAATTGTAATTTATGTTGTTACTGTTTAATATTTTTATTACCTGCCCTGCAGTGCACAAAAAGAGCTTAAGTAGCTTAGCATTTTTAAAGTATTTGTATATTTCATATTTTTATTTGATAAAACCTAATCAGTTTACATAGCAGTGGGGCCCCATTTTTTAATTTGCCCCAGGGCCCTTGGTTACCTAGCTACGCCACTGAGTACGGCGTGGTGGTGGTGCGATGGAGTGATAAAAAAACCGGCCAAGAGCATGTCGGGCCACGCTCAGTGTAGGGTTCCGTAGTCTTGTCTAAGTGGCTTAGCGGTATAGAGCTTGATCAGTAAGCGTAAGGGCGGACGTTCAAATCGTGGCCGGGGTGTATCTTTGTCCACAGTAGCATGCGCAAGCGATCCTGTGGGCCTCACTAGGCGATATGGAGGGAAAACGCGCTGGGTTTTAGTGGGTAAACCGGATCGGCCCGGGAGCCCCACATACCCGTTCCGAACCCCCGATCGGACGGGATGCGTAATGCATTTTCCCAGCGAAAAAAAAAAAAAAAGGGTACCGTAATTGCTCATCCTTCACAATAGACTTAAGGCGACTCCGTACGTGGAATAGTGATTTTTAAAGTCCTAAGGCTCGGCTCGTAATCTAGCCAACGGAAAAATCTGAAAAAAATATATGTTTGTATAGAATCTTTTTATCGATTCATATTTTTATGTGGTAATACCACATTTTTATTTTTATAAATAATGACACAAAGGTAATATTAAATATATGTTATTTTTGACTATTTCTTCTAAAAAATTATAGTTGGATTTTTTTTAAAGCAATAATTACTATGGAAAAAATAATGTCGAAATAGGGTCGTTTTTAATTTTCAATTCCCTAAGGCTTCTAAACTACAAGTGATATTTACACGGCTCTTTCGCAAGAACATTGACAATTCATTGATCTTTAATTTATTTTATTTATTTATTTATTTAAATTAGTTACACAGCATAACAGTAAAAATAAACCAAGGCACTGTGAACTACAAAATTACATTACAAAACAAAAAACTTAAATCTAATTTGATTTAGGCGACGTAACAGCGTGGCTCGTAATCGTATTGTTTAAAAGTTAGTAAAATGGAAATTCGGTCTAATAAAGCATAAAAAAAACTGAATTTCCGCGAGCGCGGCCGTGCCCGGGCTGCGAGCTCTGCAGCAAAGAGTAAAGTAATATGTATGAAGCTCTGCAGTGTAAATCTAACCGTCGAAGGGGAAGGCTGTGTCACTTGCTCTCGCGATCCATCTAGTTACGGAAAATTGTTATATGTAGTACCGGATCCCGCGGAGGTTCGATCTGTCTTCGTGCGTTTGAAGTGTATTTTAAGAGAGTGTAGTTCGTTTTTTCACACGACTACGCTATGCGACATAACAAAAAGCACTCATTTTCATATAGAATTAAATTCAACTGTTTTTTTCGTATTTAGGTATCTATTAATTTTAAGTACTTATAAAAAAAAAACTCATTGCTTAGCATTCCCGAACACATTTGGATACTTAGATATTCTCAGTCATGGGCCCACACCAGACAGGATTCCCAGAAAATAACACTTGGTGTGGGTTTTAGGGCCCTTCTCTGTGTAATATTAGAGTACCTTAGGTATTTCGGTTAGTAAAAAAATCTGATAATACAGATATTTAAGTATGATAACGTCTAATGATCTTTATGAATTCAACCCTAAGTGATCTGTATGCGCCTACGCACACATTGACACGAGCGCTGCGTCGCTCGTGTGCATCAACCAAGTCAGTAATAAACGGACATCGACACGGATTGCTTGTTCCATTACAACTGGCTAACGAGTAGGTATAATAGAACTACCTACGCGTGTGACAAAAAAAAATACAGAAGTTTAATTTCTAAAATGTCTTTTTTGGGAAATCTCAACAGTTTTGACTATAAATGCAATGATTGGCCTATATTCAAGGGTCGATTGGAACAGTTTTTGAAAGTGAATTTGGTCACAGATGACAATAAAAGTGAAATTTTACTAACGTACCTCACCGATGATTCATATCGCCTGGCGACTAATTTAGCTTATCCGAAATCGTTGGATACGTTAAGCTATAAGGAAATAATTGAGCTCCTGGATAATCATTTTAAACCGAAACAGTGCTCGTTCGCGGACAAAGCTAAGTTTTACAACGCAACGAGGAATGCAGGTGAAACTATAAATGATTGGGCGGCGTGACTCCGAGGCCTGGCAAGCTATTGCGAATTTGGCAATGCTCTGGAGTCTAATCTAAGGGACCGATTCGTCCTTGGATTGAACGTGGGACCCGAGCGGGACAAGTTGTTTCAACAAAATGCATCGAGTTTACGATTGTCGGACGCTATGGATATTGCAGCACAAGCAGAATGCGCTAGAGAAGCCCGAACGACGGCAATAAAAGAAGAACCGATGTTTCACTCAGCATACGAACGGCGTAGTGGAGGCGGCGGCGCGCGCCGTCCGGCGCGAGCGGCTGCGGGCGGCGGCGCCGGCAGCGCCAGCGGTTCATCGGGCCATCGCGAACGTCGTTGTTCCGTATGCGGCATGCGAAATCACGTCGAAGACAATTGTCGTTTTAAAGGCTATCGTTGCCAAAAGTGCGGTATTCGTGGTCATCTTAAAAAGGTGTGTGTTAATAGTGGAAACAAGAGTTCTCGTGTAAATAACATCACCGAGGACAGCCGTGTTGACGCGCATTCGGACGATGGAAGCGTGTGTGAAGAGTGTCAAAATTTTAATATAAGGTACGTGACTAATGATCCTATTAAGTTGGAAGTCATATTAGGGAATAAGAGACTTGAAATGGAGCTTGACTCTGGCTCGGGCACTAGTGTAATTTCGGATAAATTGTATAAGGAATTGTTTTCAAATTATAAATTAAACAAAAGTAAAATTAGAATGTGTTTATATAATGGC
The DNA here is from genome assembly GCA_932273695.1 of Apotomis betuletana. NCBI lineage: Eukaryota > Metazoa > Arthropoda > Insecta > Lepidoptera > Tortricidae > Apotomis > Apotomis betuletana. The sequence continues at coordinate 929,539 of OW026305.1, forward strand.
CACAAAATTTCACCGTTAGGTTACTTTAACGCCGAAATAGTTTTTAATAATTTATTGAACAGAGTTCGAATATTTGTAGTCGAAAACGGAGGACCGCCGTTAAGGTGGTTTTCCACCGGCGAGGCGTGGCGGGGCGTGGATGGGCGAGAATTGAAATTAGTACGGCAAATTTTCAATCCCCGCCTAGCGCATCTTCGGTGGAAATAGTAGCGCGAGGCGGGGATGTGCGTGGCTTGAATTGAAATATTTGTTTGTGTGAAAATGACCCTCATTGCTTTTAATATAGGGTAGAGATTAAATGTGATTTTTCCACCGGCGGAGCGGGAACCGGAGTGGCGAGGCGTGGAGAGACGAGACGGGGCGGGAATTTTAATTTGTATTGCATTTTTTCAATCCCCTCCCAGCGCATCTTCGGTCGGTGGAAATAGTAGGAATTGGAGAGGATGTGCGGTGCGGGACATGAATTGAAATATTTGTTGGTGTAAAAATGAACCGTCTTCCTTTCGTCAGATTATAAATTAATTAACAGAAAAACCGGCCAAGTGCGAGTCGGACTCGCGCACCGAGGGTTCCGTACAAACACTTTCCATCCCTAAGTGGTTAAGTTAAGTTTGCACCTGGTATGTATAGCGCCCCATATAAATTAGGTGCAAAGTTAGGTATTTAAAAAAAAATTTTATGGTTTTCGTAATTATTCCTTTATCTATGCTATAAGACGTTGCTTCGTACCAAATTTCAAGATTCTGAGTTCACGGGAAGCACCCTGTAGGTTTTGATTCCCTTGCAAGTGTCGAAAATTTGCGGCATAAACGGCTGTATCTTTTGATTGCGTTGGCTTAGAAGTTTGATTTTTTCACAGCTTCAAGGGACAGTAGACCTGAGTAATTGATATAAATTTCAGCTTCATACCTCCACGCGTTCCTGAGAAAAAGGGTCTTGACAGACGGACAGACGGACAACAAAGTGATCCTATAAGGGTTCCGTTTTTTCCTTTTGAGGTACGGAACCCTAAAAACCGCTTCACGCGATCGATAGGCGTTTTGTTGTTCGTTACCGCTGCTGTTTAGGTCTTGATTTTCTTTTTACACTGAAAAAAATAGTAGATTTATTTGATAGTAGGTGGCTTTGTGGTAATAAAAAAATCATTTAGAGTACACTCTCGGTAAAAAAAAAGATTGTTTGAAATAAATATTTTAAATTTTAAATAGTATTTTTTTGACCTTATACAAACAACTAGTTTTTCTATAGTACTGACAGCTTTTCTGTAGTTGGTATCTTTTTTTTTAATGTAGGTTTCAATCATGGCATGTACCTCATACAACCTTTGTCTTGACGAGTGGACGACGCGTCGTACATTTTTTGAAATTAAACCTAGTAAATATGGCATAGGGCTTAAATTTCAATATTTAGCATAGAATCGAGTCGCCGTTGAGTTGTTATACTGTGCGAAGACCTTAATGTCAACCGCGAGCTCGGTCAGGCACGCGAGGGCCCGCGCGGGCTCGCGATAGCTATTAATGCCAATTTTTAGTGGAAAAGGGTCAGCGCGATTTCAATTCTCGCCCATCCACGCCCCGCCACGCCTCGCCGGTGGAAAACCACCTTTACTAGGCCGAGACTTTATGTCGGCGTTTAATATGATCATCAGTACAAATACTACAAATTTAAATAGTATAGGTGTAGATGGTGAGGTTAGTACTATTTTGAAAGCATTTCCGGCACTATGGCGCGATGAATTAGGTATCTTTAATAAGTTTAAGGTCGAGTTAAAATTAAAAGAAAACGCTGTGCCGAAGTTTTTTAAGCCACGCCCAGTACCTTTCGCTCTAAAAGACAGAGTGGAAAAAGAGCTCGACAGACTAGTCAGTCTCGGAATATTAGTCCCAGTTAATCATTCCCGGTACGCCACACCTATCGTACCAGTACTCAAGGAGAATGGGAAGGTCAGAATAGCTGGCGATTACTCTGTTACCTTAAATAATGATTTAATAATAGATAAATATCCGTTACCTAGGATAGAGGAGGTGTTCGCAAAAATTGGGGGTGGAATGCATTATAGCAAAATAGATTTAAAAAACGCATAGGTACAATCAATTTGTGCTAGATGATGCTTCCCAAGAACTAACAACCATAAATACTTCTAAGGGATTGCTAAAATATTCACGGTTGGTCTATGGTTTGGCAAACGCTCCAGCATTATTCCAAAGATCCATGGAGACCTTACTTTCCGGGATAGAGGGTGTCGCTTGCTGGTTAGATGACATTTGCGTGACCGGGCCAACAAAACAATTCCATTTAGAGCGATTATACGAAGTTTTAAATCGGCTGAATAGCGCGGGGCTTCGTTTACAACAAGAGAAATGCGAGTTGTTTAAACCTAGCGTCACTTACCTAGGTTATGTAATTAGCAAACATGGCTTACAGACGTGTCCACAAAAGGTCAAAGCCATAATCGATGCACCAGAACCCACCAATGCGGCGGAAGTGAAGCGATTTTTAGGTATGGTGAATTATTATAGGAATTTCATCCCTAATGCGTCGTCATTGATGGTTCCTCTGCGCGAATTGTTGCGCAATGGCGCAGAGTGGCAGTGGAGCGAGCGGCAGCGCGCGGCTGTCGCGCGCGTTAAAGCCGAGCTCGCGAGCGAGCGCGTGCTGGCTCACTACGAGCCCGGAGCACAGCTGGTGCTGGCCGTAGACGCTGGGCCCGGTGGGCTCGGCGCAGTCCTAGCCCAGCGGTCCGACGACGGTCGAGAGAGACCCTTAGCGTTCGCATCAAGGTCCTTGACCTCCAGCGAGCGTAATTATAGCCAAATTCAAAAGGAGGCTACGGCTATAATATTCGGAGTCAAACGGTTCCATCAATACCTCTATGGCTGCAGTGAACCGTTTATACTCAAGACCTATAACAGACCGTTAGTTTCGATCTTTAACAAAAAAAACGGTGTATCGATAACGTCTGCCTTACGCCTACAAAGATACGCTATAATATTGTCAGCATATAACTATGTGGTGCAATACACATCTAGCGAAAATAACGTCGTTGCAGATTATTTTTCTCGTGCCCCGTTGAATGACGTAATTAGTACTAGCGATACGGAGTATGATACCTACAGCTCCCTTAACTTCGTAAGCGTTTTATCTCCGGCAGTTACAGTAGATGAGATTAAAAAGGCCATGGTATGTGATACAATATTAAATACTGTTATTAGGTACATGAAAACCGGTTGGCCGCGCAAAATCACATGCAAAGCGATATTACCGTATTTTCAGTGCAAGACTGACTTATAATATGAAAACGACTGTCTTTTTAGAGGTCACAGAGTCGTTATTCCATTAACGTTAAGAGAACGTATGCTGAAGGAATTACACTCGACGCATCTAGGCATCGTAAAAAGTAAAAGCAATGCTCGCGGCCGCATGTGGTGGCCGTCTATCGATAAGGACATAGAACAATGGGTAGGCGCGTGCGACACTTGTGCCAGCTTGCGGCCGGCGGCGCCCGCGCGCGAGGTGCCGCCAGCTGGCCGCGCCCGAGCGGCCCGTGGCAGCGCGTTCACATCGACTAGGGTAGACTGGGTACGGTTGTAACAATTTTTCTTTTATCGCTCATATCATCGCTAAAACAGCTCTAAGAACTAAATACAACTTTACAAATTGAAGAATACTCTTTTGAGTTAAAAATACATATAAAATAAATTTATTTATTTATTTATTTATTCTTTACATTAGCACTAACAGATGAACCTTACATGCTAATTCTTAATTAATTCAATTCATATTACATTCATTATAATTATTATTACTACAGTAGACATTATTATTTACAAAATAAAGAATAAAATAAAGATTAGATCCATAATGATTAATTGATTAATAAAATTGATTTAATGAAATTAATTTATTAGATGGTGCTAGTCATCACTATTGTTTCTAAGTAGCGGATTGATGCTGTCAAAAACTTAGACTCCGAGCTAAAAAATATGTCAAGTTCGCTGTCGCTGTTCAGTATGTCATTCAGAAGCCGTAACGTTTGGTGCAGAGGAGAAGATGCGAGCGCGCGCGTCCTGGCCGCTGAAATATCATATATGCCGTAGTTTTTTGTCAGCAAGGCATTGTTCAGTTTGTGTGCCACTGTTACAATCGTCCCCATGCCGTGGACGGTTGTAACAGTGATGGGGGACGGTTGTAACATACCCAAAATAAACAAAAACAAGTGATATTAATGAGCTTTATTACAAAAAACAATCAAATTTAACAAAGTTAATACCGTACTTATTATTATCATCAACACCAATTAAAAGATATTTAACAACAAATCAACAAAGTTGTCATAAACTTAATCAGAATCTTTGTCATTGCAGTTAAGTCTTCATCCTCTGAAGATTCAGCATTATAATATAATTTGTATCAGCCTGTCTCTTCTTTTCCTTCCCTTCTCCCTTCCTGGCTCCTTTAGCTGTCCCTTTTCTTATATTTCTGCTGTTTGCCGCAAAGACTTCCCTTTTTTCACTTCATCGTAAGCATGTTTAAAGCACTCTTGATCATTTTCGCGTCTAGGTGTCTTCCTGACACGTTTTCTTGGCATCTATAATGAAAGTAAACTCTTGTTATATCCGAAATACAAAACAAAGATTTAAAAAAATACTACAACCTTACCCACAAAAATTGTTACAACCGTACCCAACCCCCTCTTGTGCCAGTAAAATAAATCCACATTCGAAACAGCATAGCCTACACTCAAACTAACACTCGATTACACACCGTAAACGTCTAGCAAATACCAAGAAAAATCAACGAAACGTAACATGCATTATTAATAAAGATAATTTGAAAAGAAATCGACCAAAAATACTTACTTTTGATGCACAAAACACAATATAACCTCCTGAACGCGTATTAACCACGCCGACGGCGCAGAGACACTGGTAATCGTGTTCCTGCCTGTCCGCCGCGTCCCTTTCCCCTTGTACCCCTCACTCTCCTGTAGATAGTTTCGGAAATATTCGAGGTGTTACAACCGTACCCTGTTACAACCGTACCCAGTCTACCCTACCTGTCATTAGAGCAAAGGGTGTATCTGGTGATAATAGATGCGTATACGAAGTGGTTAGATTGCGTTTATATGAATAAAGGTACCACTACAGAGGCATTGATATCGAAATTAAAACAATGTTTCAGCACATTCGGTATACCGCGAGTTTTAGTTTCAGATAATGACCCAAAAATTAATTCTATAGAATTTAAAAACTTCTGCGCTTATAACGGGATAAAGTATCTGTTTGCGCCAGACACAAATTGAATTTATCCCGGGCCCATGTAAGAACAAATTACCAAAGCAATCTTGCCTAGCGCGAAACAATGGAACGCGATACGCGTCCTATGTACTTAAACCTAACTTAAGCTATGCTGCTAACCTGGAGTTCAGCCGAATATCTTCCCGGCTGCAAGGTTGTGTTTCTGTTTTGTGTAAAGTGTATGTATGTTTACTTGCACCAATAAACGACGTCCCGGTCTGCGCCGCCGCCGCCCCGATCTCGTCAGCAAACACGCCAAACACAGTTACACTGTAGTAGTCCTTATATCACTCTAAATAACAATCCTTGGGGCGCCCGAAGCAGCCCACCGTACAAGGAATTGTGCCGTATCTCACCACTTTCCGTTAAAGCGTAAAACTTCCAAAATATCTCCCAAACCACGGAGGTTATAATGTTCAAGAACCGTTACGATCGTACCAATATTACCAATGGCGCCGGCTCGCGTCCGCTGGCGACAGCACGCGCGCTCGCAGCGCCGTGAAAGAAAAATGAACTAACTGATTGTGTGGCCAGTGGGTAAAAACCTATCAATTCTCAACAACCACCCGCCCCGGACCGACCCGTCGTCGGTCCGCTCAAACTCCCGGTAGTCGGGATAGCGTTGAAACCGCCCGTCTAAGGATCGAGTCCCTCACTTGTACATCAGCGATCCGTGGAGACCCATCCTTGCCCGCTATCAAGTTAACGATACGCCCCCGTCGCCAACACAACGGTGATAGGTTAGCATCCTTAACCAGTACGAGGTCTCCAACGCACGGTGGGGTCGTCCTGTCCGTCCACTTAACGCGTTGCTGAAGAATGTGCAAATACTCAAGCGACCATCGCTTCCAAAAATTTTGAGTCATTTGCTGCAACATCTGATACCGTGACAACCTATACAACTTAACATCCGTATACGGATACTCCGGCAAGGCGTTAAGTGGTTGGCCAATCAAAAAATGACCTGGGGTAATGGCCTCCAGGTCATTCGGGTCAGCGCTCAACGGACACAAGGGGCGCGAATTTAAAACTGCCTCAATTTTGCAGAACACCGTTGACAATTCCTCAAAGGAGAGGATCGTTGAGCCGATGACCCGATACAAATGAGTCTTGGCAGACTTAACCACTGCCTCAAATATTCCACCCCAGTGGGGGCATCCAGGTGGACTGAAATACCACGAAATGCCCCGACTGGCGATGGCCGTGCCGATCTCTCGCTCATTTTGACTTAAAAATAATACAATTTCCTTTAGACAACGATCGGCGCCCTTGAAGTTGGTACCACAATCCGACCGCATCAAGGCCGGTATCCCTCGTCGAGAAACGAATCGGTCCAGCGCTGCCAAAAAGGCCTCCGTAGAGAGATCAGCTACCATTTCCAAATGAACGGCCTTGGTCGCCAGACACACGAAGACGCACAAATATGCCTTAACCGACTTCGCGTTGCGAAGGCGTGATGTCTTGACCATGAAAGGCCCCGCGAAGTCTGTCCCCACACCAGCAAACGGCCGAGCTTCCGTAACTCGGTCGGGCGGGAGATCTCCCATTTGTGGCTGCATTGTGGCTGCCTTGAGCCGGTAACAAGGCAAGCAACGAAACACAACGCTCCGTATCACTCTCCGTGCCGACAAAATCCAGAACTCCCGCTGCAAAATGCCCAGCAGTGTGTTGCAGCCTGCATGTGAATTCCTGATGTGACGGTCCCAAATTAACAGCTCCACCAGAGCTCCCTTCTTGGGAAGAATTAAAGGATGCCGCGCTGAATACGGCAATTCGGCATTCCGTAGTCGGCCTCCCACCCGGAGCATTCCGTGCTCATCAATAAACGGGTTGAGGCGGACAAGGCTCTTCTTCATTCTGCCCACGCCAGTCCGCAAGATCCTAAGTTCATCCTGGAACTCATTCCCCTGAATGACCCCCACCCAACGTGAGAGAGCCCTTTGCTGCTCCTCAGGTCCCATTACAGGTGACAGGTTGCGCTGTGCCGCAGGGCTTCGACAATTATGGAAAAACCGCATTATCCATCCCGTGACTCGAAGTAGCTTCCCTAGTGAGCTATACCGTTCCAAAAGAGTGTGGTCCACTGCCACAGACTCCACTGTAGTCACATTGACTCTCAGACCCTGGTCAGGGGGTAGTGGCTGGCGTCCGCAGTCATTGAAAGGCCACTCCGTATGTGGCCGCTCCAGCCATTGAGGCCCCCACCAGAGAGAATGCTCAACCAGAGCAGGCGCCGGGCAGCCGCGACTCGAGCAGTCTGCCGGGTTAACTTCACCTGGAACATGTCTCCAGACCAGAGGAGTCTCCGAGTTATTTATCTGTGACACTCGGTTGGCCACAAATACCTCAAGCGTATGGACCGAAGTCTGCAGCCAGCACAACACGATCTGGCTGTCCGTCCATGCGTAAACCGTGTCATTCAGATCCACCGTGCCACGCAGGTTCTGCGCCACATGGTTTAGGAGGCGGGTCAGAAGCGCGGCACCCGCCAATTCCATCTTCGGAATCGTCCACCGGGTCCGAACAGGCGCAACCTTGCTCTTGGCCATGACCAAGCGTACAACGCCCTCGCCAGCAGTCTCACCTGTTCTCAGGTAGACCGCGGCCGCGTACCCTTTCTCAGAAGCATCGCAGAACCCATGCAGGGTCACCCTGGCTCCCGCCCGAGGGAGCAGTTTGCGCGGGATCTCAATTTCTTTAATATGCGGCAATGTGGTCACGAATGCCGTCCACTCGTGCAGCAGCTCGTCCGTGAGCTGCTCATCCCAGCCTAGTTGGGCCAACCAAAGCTTCTGCATGAAGAACTTTGCCATGAACGTGACCGGAGAGATCCAACCATTTGGGTCGAACGTTCGTGCGATAGTCGAAAGGACTGATCGCTTGGTCCAGGTCTTCGACAGCAATTCGGCCTCACAATTGTATGTGAAGACATCCTGAGTCGGTCGGTACTGGACCCCCAAAATTGCCAACGCATGAGGATTATCCGAGTCCTCAAACAAATGCGGGTCTTGTTGGTGCTCAGCTGGTAGTCCTGCCAGCACCTCTGGGCAGTTTGACAGCCACTTCCTGAGTTCATAGCCACCGGAGGCCATGAGCGCCACCAATTCATCCCTTAGGATGAGCGCTTGCTCAATGCTGTCCGTGCCCGTACAAATGTCATCCACGTAGACATCCCGATCGATGACTGCAGCTGCGCGAGGGAAGCGCAGCCGTTCCTGGTCAGCCAGCTCTCGTAGCGTCCGCATCGCTACATACGGGCTCGGCTTTAATCCGTACGTGTTCGTGTTCAGCTCATACGTGATCATCGGTTCTTCTGGGCTCTCTCGCCACAATATCAGCTGGAACCTACGGTCATCCGCATGGATCTCCGTTTGGCGAAACATCATCCTCACATCCGTAACGAAGACAACTTGGTGTCTCCTGAAGTCCGTTAGAATGTCTGCAATGTCTCTGGTCAACTTAGGACCAGCGTGCAGGCATTGATTCAGAGACACCCCGTTAGATGTCGCCGCGCTCCCGTCGAACACGACCCTGATCTTGGAGTCAGGTGTCTTCAGGACTGCATGATGAGGCAATACGTAGTGCTCCTCACGACGCCAGTCTACCCTGGATACCGACATGTGACCCAAAGCCAAATATTCACGCATGAACTCAACATACTTTCGCCGAAAGTTGGAGTCCCGTTTCATGCGCCTTTCCATGGCCATCATCCGTTTCTCAGCCAGGCCCCTGGAGCTCCCCAGCGGAGGTCGCGTCGATAGAAACGGCAGCCGTGTCATAAATCTGCCCGAAGGGAGACGCACCGTGTTGCACTGATAAAATGTCTCGCACTCCTCGTCCAGTGGGCTTGTCCTGGGAGCTGTGGGTGGCTCTTCTGTTGCCCAGAACCTTTGCAGGACCTCCGATAACACGCTGCCGTAGTATATGTTGCTATAATCCGTTGCGTCCTGTGGTCCCCGTACTGGGCCCAATAATGCGTACCCACCTGCGGTACTCACGGCCACCAACCCGTTTGGTTGCAGCTCCCGCTTACCGCTCCGCAGCAGCTTCCCGAGGACGTCAGTTCCAAGTAAGACGTCCACCCGTCCGGGAATTGCGAAGTGAGGGTCGGCCAACTCCAATCCCTTGGTCAGCTTCGTTACCGCCAGCGGTAACCGTACCGAAGGAAGAACCCCGACCACTTCATCTAAAACAATAGCCGTGGCCTTCACCCGCGTGATCGATGCCGAGTCACCCATCTCAAACAGGAGGTCCGTCTGACCCCTGATGTGAGGCACCTGATTGCCACCTATACCTATTGCGCCATCCCGTGATGGCTCCAACCTGAGGCCCAGCCTGGCCACTAGGCGGCTGGACACGATACAACCTTGTGCCCCCGAATCCAGGAGTGACCTCACTGGCACTGGCCGTCCATCCGTACCCCTGACGGTAATCTTAGCCGTCGGTAATAATACCGTCACTGGTGGGGTGGGCACGACGGATGAACAGACTGCTAATTGCTAGCAGGGGGCACCTCCCTCCCCTTCTGCTGGAGGGGGAGAGGGCCCCTGTCCCAGGTATGGGTCCCACCCCGGGTAGTACACCCCTCGACCCATCGGTGCCATGCGCGCCGGCTGGTAATAGCCCATCGGCATCCGTCCCATCTGCGGCGGACGCGCCATCAAGCGTGGGCGCTCTGCGAGGGGTGGGGAGAAGCGACTACTCGGGGGCGGCAACCTGCCCCCCAGCGCGGCCGAGTAAGTCGCGTAACCCGACTCCCCATGGGTCATCTCCGGGCACCCGCCCGAATCTCGGCGCCGATCCCCCCCCCGCGGAGGAGACTGCGGCATCCGGCGGTACTCCGGAGTCCTCGATGACCCCCCTCCCCGAGGAGGGGGCGACCGCTGGTCTCTGGGTGACCCCCCTCCCCGGTGGGGGGGCGACCGTCCACCCAAGGCTGGCGTAGGAGAGGGAGGATGGCCTCCCGATGAGGCCCCGTACCGCTCCCCACTCTCAGCCAGGCAGAGAAGTTCATGATGGGCTCCTCCACATACTCGGCAGTTGGTGGTCTTACTGCATTCACGCACATAGTGTGCGCCTAGGCAGCGGAAGCACAAGTTTCGCTGCTTGACCACCCCCCTGCGCCTCTGCACCCGCTGTGCTCCAAAATCCGCGCACGCGATGATCGCGTGTCCCCCCTTCCGGCAGAAGGGGCACACTTCCGATTGAAGGGCGTTGTACCGCTGTCCTCCCCGACGGGGCTCCACCGGTTTGGGCCCAACCGTACGCCGGGGTGACGTGGGGGGTTGCGGCGTGGTTGCCCCTTGGCAATCCGCCCGCCTGCACTCACCCTCCAGGAACGCCCTCAATTCGTCAAATGTTGGGAGGTGACTCGATGAATCACCCCCATGTGACTGCTCAAACCGCGCCACCACCTCGCTAGGTAACTTGCGCAAAACCCGGTTCACAACAATGTACTTGTTGTCCCCTAGTGACAACTTGAGTCGCTCCAGCGTATTCACCGCCACCATGACGGGATTAAGGATTTTCGACCGTATTTCGTGTACATTAGTGACCTTCGATATACTAAATATTTTTTCGATGAGCCCATCAATAATTAATCGCCGATTATCATATCGGTCAATTAATAGGCCCCATGCCGTCTCGTAACTGGAATCCGTAATCTCCAAATGAGTCAAAATATCGTGAGGCTCACCGCGTAATCTCCCCATCAACTGCGCCATTTTATACGCGGGGGTCAAATCCGTGCGCGAGTGCACCACGCTGTTAAAAATGTCGCGAAACCTCGGCCAGTCGGCATATTCACCACCAAATTCCGGGACATTCACTGGTGGCAACGGCGCCATTAGTGCCACACCACTGGGTGCACGCCTTACCCCAACATCCCCTTTTCGGGCGCGCTCGATATCCGCTGCCGCTTGGATGATACTCATCACCATATCACCGCACTGGTCTACATTGCGTTGCACCACTTCAACAGCCTGGGTCCGACTTTCCCCGGTCTCCTCTTCGTCAATACGGGCCAAATATTCGGCATGCAATTTCAATACCGCGTCATATCTTTCATCTACCTGTCGCGCGCGTGACAATAATGCGTCCTCGCGATCCGTACGACCAATTAACGTAACGACTAATGAAAACCATCTTAATTCCGATTCGACCCTTGACGCGACCGTTTTAACTACTGATGGAGCCATGGTACCAACCTCGATAACGCGGATCAATAAAATAAATTTTTAAAATAAATTAATAAATTTGGGTGAATAATTTTGTCCGTGGAACCCCGATTTTCGACAATAACAATCCGTTTTTATTTTTCGTACCAAACGCGACAACTTCAAAGTTATTCACCCAACACCAATATATTACGCAACGGCAAACAACACTAAATTTATTTTAAATTAAATGTATTTTGAGTGAATAATAGTTCAGCGGAACCCCAATTATTAATTACTTATTAATACGTTTCTCCGTATCGAAACGCAACTATATTTACTTTATTCACTCAACTAACATTTCAATTGAAAGTAATAACTAATATTCTTATAATTTAGTTAGTCTTAATTACGCAAATGCAACTTAACGTTAATAGATTGGAATGCGAACCAAGCGCAATCCACCCTCAAATTTCAATTATGACTTTGATGCTAACTAAATTACTTATCCGAACGTAAATGAAACAAATATCTTTTCTGTGGATATGAACCACGCTTTTGCTACCAAAATTTGTTTGCGCCAGACACAAATTGAATTTATCCCGGGCCCATGTAAGAACAAATTACCAAAGCAATCTTGCCTAGCGCGAAACAATGGAACGCGATACGCGTCCTATGTACTTAAACCTAACTTAAGCTATGCTGCTAACCTGGAGTTCAGCCGAATATCTTCCCGGCTGCAAGGTTGTGTTTCTGTTTTGTGTAAAGTGTATGTATGTTTACTTGCACCAATAAACGACGTCCCGGTCTGCGCCGCCGCCGCCCCGATCTCGTCAGCAAACACGCCAAACACAGTTACACTGTAGTAGTCCTTATATCACTCTAAATAACAATCCTTGGGGCGCCCGAAGCAGCCCACCGTACAAGGAATTGTGCCGTATCTCACCACTTTCCGTTAAAGCGTAAAACTTCCAAAATATCTCCCAAACCACGGAGGTTATAATGTTCAAGAACCGTTACGATCGTACCAATATTACCAATGGCGCCGGCTCGCGTCCGCTGGCGACAGCACGCGCGCTCGCAGCGCCGTGAAAGAAAAATGAACTAACTGATTGTGTGGCCAGTGGGTAAAAACCTATCAATTCTCAACAGTATCTAACCTCACCGATATACCACCCGGCCAGTAATGGACAGGCTGAAATCTGTGTACGCGTGAGTAAAAATATGTTAAAATGTATTTTAATGGAAAAAGCTACACATAATGAATTGGATGATAAATTACTAGAGTATTTGTTTAATTATAGGAACTCCGTGCACTGCACCACAGGTGAAACTCCCGCTAAACTGATGTTCGGTAGAAATCTGAGATCGCGCTTGGACTGAATTTTCCCAATTAATGACAAAACAGGTAAAATAAAAACCCGTCAGTAGCGAATAGGCGACAATTTGAAAAAGGTGACCCCGTCTGGGTACGGTGGTATAGTGCACGGAAGGAGTCGTGGACGTTGGGTACAATTGAGGAAAAAATTGGTAATAGAATGTACAAAGTTTTAATTTATAATAACAATAATACTTGTGCCAGACATGTGGACCAACTCCATAAGTATAAAGGTAGAAATGTTGAACTTATTGATAACACTTGTCAATCGGGTTCTTCTTCTTCTCCTCCGCCGCGAAGACAACAGTCATCGTTAATAAATGATCACTCTGACCAGTCGAGTAGTATTCATAATGATAACGAACAAGGGCCGTTGACAATAGGGGAAGGGGAAGAGAACGGTGAGTTTATGTTGGACGAACAACCGAACGAAATTGATATGTGGGATGACTGTGTTAGTGAGGAGGGAAATGAGACGTGTGAGCGAAATCCACCTGCCGAGTCGGTTCCTACTAACGTGGTATCGCCTAGGCAGCAGTCCGTTAACCAGCCTAATTTAGACCCATCTACAACTACATCGACTGGGACCTCGCTGGCACGCCTTCTCCGTCCCAGGAAGAAGGTTTAGTTATAAGATTTGATTGTTAAGTACGTTCTGGAGTAAAAATAACGGGATACATTGTATGTAACGTTTATACAAAAAATTTACCCATTTTGTTTGCTCTTGAATATAGTTTTAAGTTTTAAGTGTTTCATTACATGTTTTATTATTAACAGGTTTTCAACATTAAATGTGGAGGGATGATCTGTATGCGCCTACGCACACATTGACACGAGCGCTGCGTCGCTCGTGTGCATCAACCAAGTCAGTAATAAACGGACATCGACACGGATTGCTTGTTTCATTACACTAAGAGATATGAATATCGTAATGCAGAACAAGTATTGTTCGTTTGAATACCATTGTAATATTCGGTAAAACGCTAATTTACGAATACGAATATTTATTGTACCTAAGTATTCACATTCGTTGCGTCACTAGTACAGTACATGGCATATGATATAAAAATACATTATCAAAAATTACAATTACAGGCAAGTGACAATTTTGGCATGAGGGCTTATTTATGTAAATATAGTCAGAATACATATTTGCATCAATAAATTTCCCACTTCATATTTAAATCTAAATGAGCGTTAGTAATTATTGATATATCCGCCGGGCCTAGCTAGACATACCTAGCCTGGCCATAAGTTCTGTTCCAATTGTTTACCGTTTATAAAAAAAAAAACCTGATTTTTATTACATATCGTTTAAAAGCCATATATTGATCGGATTACAGTTGAATTAATGAAAAAATATATTATAACTTTATTTAGACTCATCGTAATGCCCGGACTTGATTTTTGACTAATGCTCAGAATTTTTCTCTCTAAGTTTGCCAGAGGGCAATGAAACGATCTTGGATCAAATTAATCGATCGCGGAAAGAACGCCAAAACCCAAATAGCTTACGTAACCCAGACAACCGCTAAACTAAAGTAGAGCTGACACGTTTGCCGCATGTCAACCGATCTGCAGATCAAGAAATCTACACCCACCCAATAAAATTCGGCGTCACGGTAGATCACGATGGATATGGTGGGACTACCTGGATGTATTACAAAAGGGTTGGACATTGCTGATCTAAATAAGGACGAGTGGAAAAAAGATAGAGGCCTTTACCCAACAAAGGGACGGCACAGGCTTATATATGCATAATAATCTGGGAAAAAAAACTTTTGAGTCATGTATAAGTACATTTAGTTATTGAAAGCTTGTTATTTTATTAAATCTTTTATCTATCCAAATATCATAAACCGTCCATGATGCGTTCAAGAACGGCACATTATGACCACCATAAAAATAGACTGTTTTTTTAACACAAATTTCTTATTTCGATAGTATTATTTATTCAAATTTCGAACATCTCGGAAAAACAAAGAAATTTGATTTGACCTCTATTCTAATATCAATCGAGATGACGTTTAGTTCGAAATGAATTGTCAATTTTCAATCAAATTTGACAAATGTCACACGTAAGATATCGAACGATATGATAGTTAGGGCCGACTCTAGTTTGTCTCTGAATTAAAATAAAAACAATGACAGCTGCCAGAAAACTTCATTACCGCCATTACCGGGTAATATTTGTTATAATGTACGACTTCTGAATGCATCATGGAGGCTTATGATATGTGGCTAGATAAAGTAGTATATGTAACTGTACATAATTAGGCATTAAAACACTCGTGTGATGTTATTATGAAACTTGCCTTCGGCCCGTTTCATAAACCCACACTCGTGTTTAATACCCTTCATTATGTACAGTCACATGAAGTACTATTTTTATTGTATTCATATATCACATTACACCGTCAAAATATGTTATTTTATTACCTTCTTAAACTTCAAAACCTACCTTTGCACAATAAAATGGTAAACATTTAAAACTAGCCTGGGTATGAATAACATTTTCCATCTTGAAATTTTATGCGAAATGACCATTATTATCGGCTAAATTTCATATATACTGATTAAAAGTGATAAACCTCATTATTTATAGATTTAGGTATTTTTACCGGAAAAATCGGAACCCTAATAATACAAATAATCAAAATATAAATCAATCTTATAGCTCTAAAAACAAAAACACCCAGTGTAAGCCCAAGAACTGCTTGCAAAGCATTTATCTTGCACCAGTTTCAGAAGACTACTTGCGAATTGTTATAATTTAAGAAATACTAACTCTACAGGTTACGATGAACTGAGTACCAAAATACTTAAAACGCTGATTGACTTAATTACCCCGCCTCTTACGTATATAGTAAATCTATCGTTGGAAAATGGACAGTTCCCCAACCAACTAAAACAGTCCATAGTAAAACCTTTGTTTAAAAAAGGAGACAAACTTAATATGGATAACTATAGGCCGGTGACATTGATTCCGGTAATGTCCAAATATTTGAAAGAGTAATTCACGACAAAATTACAGACTTTTTTAACAAACATGATATTTTGAGCAAGAGCCAATTTGGATTTCGCAAGAACAGCTCGACTACTTCTGCTTGTTTTTCCCTAGTCAAACTTGTCACCGAAAGCTTGAACAATAAAATTCCTATAGCTGTACTATTCTTAGATATGAGTAAGGCGTTTGATTTTGTATGTCATAAAACTCTAATAAAAAAAACTCGAGACATACGGAATAAGAGGAACCGCTATTAAATGGATTGAGAGCTATCTGGAAAACCGACAGCAATGTACAGAACTATCGTTCATACACAAACAGGAAAAACGTGCATTTAGGTCAGAATATAGACAAAATCACTGCGGAGTCCCGCAAGGTAGCATCTTGGGGCCGCTTTTCTTCCTAGCCTATATCAATGACCTTCCAGATTATTTTCCTCATCCTTGCATACTGTTCGCTGATGACACAACCATAGTGGTTCAATGTCATGCTACAGCGTCGACGAATTTGTTGAAACGTGCACTAACCCCTAGTAATTTAGCTACTAATATGCTAATTTGTATAAGCTACATAAATTTATAAATTAAATGATGACCTGCTAAGCCATATGCGATCCTATTAATTACTGTCTATGAATTTGTTTTTGCTTAAATGTAATTATATTCTATTAATAATAATAAGTTTAAGGTTTAAGTGACATATATTTTACATACTCCAGAAATGTGTACCTAATTACTAGTATATACCTATTAGTTGAATTATATACCTACCTGTTAACCTGACTTGTAAAACATTAACTTTTACCAATAAATGTCTTGTATCTTGTATCTTGTCACGAAAAACAGCATTTTGAACGGGACGTGAATAATGCCCTAAGTCTCGTAATACAATGGATTAAAAAAAAAATTGAAAATTAATATTTGCAAAACGAACCTCATCCAATTTCAGTCATGTAGAGCAAACCTACATAAGTTTACTAATATTAGTTATGAAGACCAATCTGTTAATGAAATTGACAGCACAAAATTTCTGGGAATAACTTTGGATAAACATCTGAATTGGAAAGAACACGTAGACGTTCTTGTATCTTGTATCTTGGTAATTCTGTGGACGCTGATCGTGCGTTTAAGGCTCAGAAGAAATGTATCAGAACATTGTGTGGAGTGGGACATATGGAGTCGTGTAAGCCCCTATTTAAAAAGTTACGCATTTCACCGCTCCCGAGTTTATATATAAAGGAAGTATGTATATTTGTTAAAGAAAATGTTAAATTATTCAAAACACACGCTGACGTGTTCAATTTACGCACTAGAGGGGCACAAAATCTGTATCTTCCTAAAGCCCGCCCCTCACTTTTTAAAAGAAATGCTTTCCACTCGGCGATTAAAATCTATAATAAATTGCCAGAATATCTAAAGCAGTGTGACATACGGGAATTTAAGAGAAAAATCAATGATTTTTTGATGTTTCATTGTTATTACTCAGTTCAAGAGTACTTGACCGACTTGCAGGATTAATTTTTCTATATTTAATGAATCTATTGAGTATTATTCTATTCTGACATTTTAGCGATTTTAATTTGGTTTTATGCTGTAAGTTAATTTGTGTTTTTTATTACATTGTAATTTAATTGTAATTTAATGAAATGAAATTGTAATTTAATTTTTATTTTTATTTTTATTTTTATTTAATTTGATCTAGTTGACATTCTTGTTTTTTTTTCTTTTTACCGTACCTACATTTTATTCTAATTGATTATTTGTTGTACCTAGTCATATTTCTAGTATATAAGGACTTATAAATTTTACACGTCGCGTCAGCGGCCAAATATGTGCAACTTTTTTCTATATTTAAGACCGTTTATGTACGTATACCATATTTGAGTAAATAAAGCTTATTCATTCATTATTCATTCATTCATTCATTCATTCATCATTCATTCATTCCAAAGGATCATTTTGCTGACCGTCCGTCTTTCTGTCACGACCCTTTAATCTCGGTAACGCGTGTAGGTGTAAAGTTGAAATTAAAACCGTCTACACGTCGTACTTTGGTCTACAGTCCCTTGAAGCTATAAAAATCGAAAGTTAACGTAAAAAAAACATAAGGCTCTTTATGCCGCAAAAAAACGTATCTACGCTGGAAAGGAAAATTATCCAAGAGACACGGAGCTAACTTTACAGAAGATCTAAAAAACTACGAACTTTAAAAAAAAAAGTTATTAAATATTCTGTGGACCTACTTTTTAAATGAAGCATTTTATAATTACAAACAACATCATGTTCTCTACATGTCGCTTTTGTTACTTTGTCTATTAATGTAATAAATTAAAATTTAGCATCGCTTACGCAAAATGGCTGTCAAAATAGAATTAGGTAAAATTATCTAAACGACACGTTTCCCGAGATATTAGTCAGGTAAAATAATATAATCTACATTTTACACAACAATCAACACAGTAAACAATATCTATGTGCATGCTCATTTTATAGTCAGGTAAATATATAAATGTGCATAAATCAGCATGAAATACATCAAGAAAAATTATCTAATCGCCTTTGTAGGAAATATTTCAGATATGAAAAGCTATTTATCGTACAATAAAACCTCACGATTAATGTTTTAATTAGAGGAAAATATTTATTTTCAAACATTAAAATTAATGAAGTGACATTTAAAGTTCTCTAAGACAAAAACTTATGGTCCAACTACGCAAATACAAAAAAAAACTGCTTTAGAAATGTTAAAGATTTATTCATCAGATATCACGTTAAATTTCAATTATATCAATTTTTATGTGTGATCTGATCTGCTGAAAGATTTCCAGTAGTTCTAGACCAATTTATGGTAGCAAACGATAGCTATGACTAATGAGAACAGCACAAGAGTTCTCAAGACTGCAGTCACTCGGTACTCATTAAGGAATTTTAAATCACGAACTACGTGAAATTCCAAGTTGTACAATTGCAATGAGATAATATCCTATCCTAACAAGAATAACAAAACTACCTACAACTCTGTGTAGTATAAGTGACGTCTCGTAAGACACTGTTTGAGTGAGATGGCGTTTGGGTCCATCAAGCGAGTCCAAAGTAATGCCTTAGCGCCACAGACACAGATTTACACCTAACGGCCTTTATAAATATATTGAATTACTACTAAATGTGTGATATTTTATAAAAAAGAACCGGTAAAGTTGTCTAACTACCAATTTAACGAAAATATTTGTTTTTTTAGTACATTCTATGCGACAAATACGACTCAATTGTCATTCAAGCTATTCAAGATAAGCGACAGTAGTCGATCAAAGTCATATCAGGTAAAAAAGGATAAGCGACAATGGTTTCATAGTATCAAAGCAGGTAAATTTGGATAAACGCCAATAGTTAAGATACGACAATCAGGTAAATTAATCTGTTATTTTTTTTATAGAATCTTATATCGATTTTGTTTAATAATGTGGAAATACCACATTTTTACTTTTTGGCTAAAATTCACATAAGCATTTTAAACACACATGACACAGAGGGCGCTCCAGTAGCGAAGAATTATGGAATCAAAGATTTAGTGTGATTGATGTAACGATATGATAGCTCAGTTGGTAGAGCACTACGCCGGAAACTTAGGGTCGCAGGTTCAAGTCGTGCTTACATTGCAGTGGATCACATTCAATGTTTCTTTCATAATTTACCTTTATGTTAATTTTATCATAAAGACATAGGTAAAATGCCTCAAACGACATTAAAATATATTTTACGATCAGGTAAAAACAGTTAACCAACAAGTGCAAGGTTAGTTGCAATAAAGATGCCGGGGTGCCTCAGGGATCAGTTCTCTCCGCAACTCTCTTTCTGCTGCACATAAATGATCTGCTCAAGCCTGATATTCTTGGGTATGCAGACGAGAGCACAGTTACGGAGAGATACTTATCTACCGCACGAGCTACCAGTGGTGAGACTCAAAGCCTTAGGGAGGCTATGGTTGAGCGAACTAGCATGACCTTGAAGGCTGTGTCCGAATGGGGCGATGCCAACTTGGTCAGCTTTAACGCTTCCAAAACGCAGGCGTGTCTATTTACTGCTAAGCGGAGTCCGTTCACCTTGACTCCTACTTTCCAAAATGTATCCGTACCAACTACTGATCACCTGGAGCTCCTTGGTTTAGATATCAAACGAATCCTGAACTTTGGCTCCTCTATTGAAGCCAAGGCAAAAACAGCTGCAAAAAAACTTGGTGTCCTATATAAGGTGAGGCGGTATTTCACGCCGGAAGAGCTTCTCACCCTTTATCAAGCTCAAGTCCGTTCGTGCATGGAGTACTGCTGCCATCTTTGGGACGGCTCTGCCAAGTACCAGTTGGCTGCCTTGGATTCAGTAGAACGTCGAGCCCTAAGACTCATTGGTGATTCTTTGCCGGCTGGGGCCATCTTCCAGAGCCTCGAACATCGCCGCAAAGTTGCCAGCTTGTCGGTGTTCTATCGGATATATTTTGGAGAGTGTGCGCAGGAATTGCACGATTTAATTCCACCATCCCCGTTTCAACATCGGACAACCAGGCGAGGGGAGAGATTTCACCCTTATGTTGTCAGTTTACCACTCATTCGCACGAAGCGATTTGCTTCATCATTTCTAATGCGAACCGCTAAGGAATGGAACTCGCTCCCATCGTGTGTATTTCCAAAAAAATATAATTTAGGTATCTTCAAGGTAAGAGTGAATAGGCTATTACTGAACCGGCGAGCTACATCCTCGACCCCGTAGTCACTTTCCATCAGGTGATACTGAGGTCAATCGCCGGTCAGACTGTGAATAAAAAAAAAATAAAAAAAAAATAAAAAATTATCCAAGTTGTTTGATCTGTTTTGACAAATAAGTAAAAAAGCTCTAAGGTTCATTATTATGCAAAAAACTTTTTATGTAATCTCCATTTTGCTAAAAAAAACCTCATAAATCAAGTCGTTTAGTAGAAAAAAAAGTAGAGATTCTCTAAATCACCGACGGGATAAGCGACACAAGAGTCGTCAGACAGATGTATACGAGACCCAACCCATTCGATGCTGAAAAATCTGCCGATCCCAACAGTGTGTATAACTCAATATCCCCAAAAATTTCGCTTAGATAAGTTCTCCTTTCCAGCATCGGCATATTTTGATACTCAAGTAAATTAACATTTATAGGGTATCCATTGACCTTGAACATTGAAATTTGCCAAAAAATTCGTCTAGTAAAATATCGTCAATATCAACAAGTATAGGGGAAAATCTGAGAACATTACTAATGTAGTCATAAAAAACTATCACTGTTTATAAGTAGGTAAAGGACGTAAATCCGTTTTCCAACGGTAAAGTTGAGTTTGTCGCTCTCTTATTTATAGTTTATCTTTTCATTAGAGCAGCATGACCCGGGGGATAAAGCTGTGCCTCCACTACTATGTTAAAATATCGGTTCATCCGCTGGGTCACGATATGATTTATTTATTAAAAAACGATATTTTTTATTTCTGCATGATTTTACACGTATAATCAAGAATCTTGTCGGCATTTTAACTATTTTTGGTAGGTACCTACACATACAAAAGAAACTAAAAAGTATTTTTGATTCGAGACTTCCAAATGGCCAATTTCACTTATTTTTTTGGAAAATAGCTTTAACGCATTTTATTTTTAATATTCTACTGTAGTGGGTAAATAAATATTTAGTAATCCGAAATAATTATATCATTGTTAAAATGATTTATTTTACTTCGAGATTTTTCAATGCCTTTAAATAAGGTATAAGGTTTGTTGATCTTAAACTCACGCTCGGACTATGCGAGTGTATGAAGCTGCTTGGACGCCACTCAACGAGATTATGAACGATGTATTGTTCCGGGGGCGCACGGTCGGCGGGGGGAATAACGTTAGGCTCCGCCCAGATCCTCAAGGACGTTGGGATTACGAGTCGCCTTAAGTTACGAGAAAGATTTCAAGCTCTTTAAAAAGGTCGAAAACATGGCTCTATATTATTACGCCAATGAAGAAAATTGGGCAAGTGCGAGTCCGACTCGCGCATGAAGGGTTCCGTACCATAAAACAAGTTTGTTGTATGGGAGCCCCCCTTAAATGTTTATTTTATTTTATTTTTAGTATTTGTTGTTATAGCGGCAATAGAAATACATCATCTGCGAAAATTTCAACTGTCTAGCTATCACCGTTCTTGAGATACAGCCTGGAGACAGACGGACGGACAGCGAAGTCTCGGTAGGTAATAGGGTCCCGTTTTTACCCTTTGGGTGCGGAACCCTAAAAATTAGTCTTAGTTTTAGCATTTGGTGATTCTATCAGTTCAGTAGTTTTGTTTCCTAATCATGCTAATATTATAAAGGCGAATGTTTGTGTGTTTATGTGTATGTTTGTTACTTCTTCATGATCTAACGGCTGGACCAATTTTAACAAAACTTGGTATGGAGGTAGCTGAAACCATGGATTAACACATAGGCTACTTTTTATCTCGAAAAAAAAAGTGTTTCCGTGGGATGACCGGAAAACTCCGCAGGGTACAGCTAGTAGTTCCATAAATCTGATAAAACCATTCATATTTTATTATCTATTATGGAACAGTTGAAAAAATATACAGTTCATCACATTTCTAAAGGATACAAAAGTGTTCATCAACTTAACCTTCCACTCTGAAACTATCTTATGAATGAGTATAATTAATGATTATTAATAGTGAGCTGTAGATTTATATGATTAATCAATCAATACACAGGTGTACACATGCCGACAAACGGGTCCACACCGTCCGATGTTCATAGGAATTTTATAAGATGCTTAATGTGTTAATTTATAAGATCGATATGTAGTAACATATTAAGCGATCTTATAAACGTAAAACTTGAAAACGGCTGGATGAGACTTAGCAAAAAAATCCTGAAATTAGTTTTCTTTTTTTTAGATCGAGAATCTATATACAAAGTTTTATATCTCTATTTAAAAAAATCTACATTTCCATACAAAGTTTCAACCCCGATTTGACACCCTTAAGGGATGAATTTTGAAATATCCCTTCTTATAGTGCTTGCTTGCATTGTATACGTCTTGATCTATTCTAGAAATTTGAAGTTACTAGGTTCAGTAGTTTCGGCTCTACGTTGATGAGTGAGTCAGTCAGTCAGGACTTTTCCGATTATATGTATAGAAGATAGAAGATAAAAGTCTATACACTACAAGTGGTATTTATTTACATAGTGAGGAATCCTTACTGAGAATTCTCCGAATTCCTGGGTGTCCTGGGTGTGCGGAGGCGACCGTGTGGCGGACTGCCAAACCTTATAAATATTCTCTCACTTAGTGCGTTTGAAATAGGTCCCACGACTCTAAGACAGCTCTGTTAGGTTAGAACTTACAGGATGTCCTACACCAACAATACAATCATATTTCTTTCTTATCGTACATATCACTCTTCTAACCTAACCTCTAAGTAACCTTACGTCATCTAAACTTTCACTTTTACACCAAGACAACAAAAGAACGGTGGCAAGACGTTGGACCGGTTATCTAAAAATACCGGATTCGAGTCCTGGTGTGGACCACGTATGAGCGCAATTCAATTTTTTTTGCATATTATTCCATACTAATATTATAAATGCGAAAGTGTGTCTGTCTGTCTGTTACCTCTTCACGCTTAAACCGCTGAATCGATTTTGATGAAATTTGGCATGGAGATAGTTTAAGATCCGAGGAAGGACATAAGATAGTTTTCATCCTGGAAATTATCCCTAAAAAGATTGAAAAGTGAGTAAGTAATTCATGATGACATTGATGACCCTGTAGGAAATGTAATTATTAGACCAAAAGCACAATTGCTCTTACATTTGCTTAGGCGCTTTTAATAATCCCTTTTATTAATTAAGGTTAGGTGGATATCTATCGTGTTGTATGAGGTTGCTTCCGTACTTCCAAGTTCCACGCGGACGTAGTCGCGGGCAAAAGCTAGTATAATATATGTAGGTATATATAGCAATAGACCTGTGGAGTTACTGCACGCCGAAGACTAAGCATACTAACATGGAAAGCAACAATTTTCTTGACAGAATAACAACCATGAGCTGTGATAAAATGCAGCCTAAGTTTGTATTCAATAGGAATTTCAAGGTACAAGTTCCAACGAGGGCAGAATGGGCCAAGGGTCGCGAGCCACCTACAGCAGATGGTGAAGATATTATTTGGTACACTGATGGATCAAAAATGGGATCAGGTACGGGAGCAGGCATTCATGCAAACGACTTCAATGCAAGTACAAGTATGGGAGGTTATGCGACTGTCTTCCAAGCGGAGACATATGCTATAATCACCTGTGCCCAGGAAAACATAGATAGACTTACCAGAGGGAAGCACATCTACATACTCAGTGACAGTCAAGCGGCACTTAAAGCGCTAGGTGCGCCTAAAGTGGATTCTAGACTTGTGTATAATGGCGTGTGAAGGAAAATGGCAGGCTTGGCTTGAGGCACTCAAAGCTATTCATGGAAAGTATAGAATCAGGCTGGACCAATAAATTATGGAAATACAGCAAAAGACAGCTCCGAATCATAACGGGGGTGTTTACTGGTCACTTTGGGGTCAACGGACTATTGGCCAAGTTGGGACTGTCTGACAATACAGATTGTAGAATGTGTGGCGTGGAGGCAGAGACAATGAAGCACATACTGTGTGGATGTCATGCCCTCGCCAGACTTAGAATGAAGGAATTCGGTATTGGTTACCCAGAACCGAAGGAATTCTAGGCACTACCAACTGGTTCCATCATCCGATATATGGATGTGGTGGAACGATCCCTTGAGTAGGTGCAACAAGAGGTAACTACACAAAAGATCCCATTGGGTCGAAGTGTATCCGTAAGGACCCCCACAATAAGATAAGATAAGATATATAGCAATTAAAATATGTGGTGTTAATTTACCCACATTAAAAAAACACTTCGAGAAACATAATGGTGTATCGAAATAAATTACTTTCAACTCACCTCACTAAAAACATTTTTTTTAGTTGAATCCTGAGATCCAGTAGGCACTTCTAGGGTTCATCATGAGATCAATTAGATCCAGTAGGACCTTCCAGGGTCCATCATCATGATCATGAGGTCAGGTCCGACTAGGACAACAGATTATATAAAAATGACGTGTAAAACAGGTACAAGGTGAGATGTAGTTTTCGTTTTGTTGTTGTTGGCAACCCTAGGATAATTGTACCCCCAACCAGGCGCGGCGCACTCCGCGATTTATGTTCTCCGCTACAAGTACATGCCGGTCGCCCCTGCCCAGGGGCATATTCAGTGGCTGCCACGCTCTGTCTCGGAACGCTCGCGCGCACTGCTCACGAGCTTACGCTCACCCGATTTACGTCGCAAGTGAACGTGCCGCATTTGTCTTTTTATACTAGTGTTTAAAGTAATAAAAAGATGGCTAAAAATAGTGCATCGTAGCGGTTTGCAGGAGTTAGCTCAAATTCGGATATATACCAATATTATAAAACAAGTTAACAACCACCAATTTAAAGACGGCAAAAAAGTTTTTAGAAGTTAACCATTTGTAATGTGTCATGTGTATCACACATATTGTTGTGCGGTATTAATTTATTATCGTCCTTTGTAAATAAAATCAGTATTTATTTTATTACTCCATCGCACCACCACCACGCCGTACTATCGCTATTTTTCTATTTGTTACGTTGTATTATTCTTTTTTATACGTAATTATTATAGTGTTTAAAAATAAAACAACAAGATTTTGTGTTGCAGTGGTTCGCAGTAAAGTAGTGTGCCTTCTGTACTTGTACTATTATCTATTCTGTGCCCCAACAACGTTACAACCAATATCGTCGCGCGTTATTTAAGCATCCAATAAGTTACTGGCAGGCAAATTCCTTTGTCGGCTTTTACGAACGTGCAGAGTGCGACTCGTGTAGTGTACTCTGTGAAATACAATGCGTACCAAACGGGATCACTCACGTCGCAGAAGTCGAATGAATGTCGCTGGATATGTTTCCAATTGGTACGCGATTCATCATCAGGAGCTACGTTCAGTCGTTCAGTGGCGGCGGCCAATCGAACGCTGTGTTCGAGTCGAGTAAACCTGTTTCGTATGTATTTTAATATGACTGACACTCGCGGCACTTCCTATATACAACCAACGACATTTGTTCAAATGTTCATAGGTATATGAAGAACATATGTTATACATAGAGAGCAATGCTAGCATCATATTGTAATTTTTAGTCACGTTGAAAACACTACGGTCGTAAAAAAGACCTTCTAAAAATATTTTGACGTGACAACGTCTTAAATTAGGTTGCGGCTCGGAGTCACTCATGAAAAAGTGTAACGCCCGCTCACGTCTGTTACGAGGGCCGGTTGTCCCGCTAAAACTCGAGAACGGCTGAACCGATTTGGATAATTTTAGTATTGAAATATTCGTGGAAGTCAAGGGAAGGTTTAAACGGTGAGAAAATATTGAATAAATGAGTGGAAAATAATAAATACGATAATTTTATATTCCCATACAAATACAAACTGTTCGTACTTACCTGTCAAACATATGATGTTTGTTCCGTCGGTTCGGTATTTTTAGAATAATTACATGTAGATCTAGACTAAATAAGGGTTTGGAATCGACAATATACATGCATAATAGTCTGATTATCGCATATTTAGATTTAAAACATGTAAAATAATGACACTATAATGACATTAATGACACATGTGATGGGTGCGTTCAGAAAGTAACACTTAAAATGTTGTGAGGGAAATTGTGAATGGATATGATACAAATAAATATTCTACCGAGAAATAGACGTTGTCACGTAAAATCTTCCTTCGCCCGTAAAACCGACTTTACAGGCAACCATTTTTTTATTTCAGATTATGTGGACAGAACTGAACTCACAGGCAGTTGTTATCGCATTATCAATAACATAGATCAAGCATGGGCCTATGCACAACATCTTTGCACAGACGAAGGCCCCAACACCAACTACCTTGTTATTGACAACGAAGTCGAATTCAATATAGTGAAGCAGATAATCATAGAAGTAAATGCTTCTCGCCCTTTGTACATGGATTTGGCACGGTACACAGCTACGAACCTTTTCACAACCTCCGCTGGTGAGTTCCAATAATTTTACGAGTAAAAAATAAAATTAAAAATTTAGAAAACCCCCGACATGACAACCAATAAAAAGAAAGAAATAAAATCTACGAAATGTGCCTGTTGAGAATTGTTATAAGTGTAAAACTGGCTTTGTGATGCTCGTGCAAAGCTAGCCTTACGGATTACGTTGTCTATGCCCGCGCTCTTTTGTCGATATTCTTATTATATTCTTTGATTCATACCCCGATCGGACAGATTTGAAATTTCGATACACTTTTCACGTGCATTATATATCCCACAGGACCATACACGGAGCCGGTCGGCACCCCGAGGTCCACGTTCGCCTCCTCCCCCGTGAACCCCGCGATACTCGTGCTTATCTTTCTTCCTGTCAGAAAGGCTTTAAACCATTCATTCGTGGGACCGCGTATTCCACATTCATCCATCGCCTGCAATAAAATGTCGTGATCCAGTGTATCGAATGCTTTCTTATAATCTATAAAAAGGGCAATTACCTGTTTACCTGAGTCTAGACAATCGTTTACAAAATCCGTGAACCCTATTAGAGCCGAGACCGTGCTGCGCCCCTTGCGGAAACCATGCTGTGTATCTGATAGTACAGTCGAGGAAAATGAATGTTTAGCAGGTTGACATAATTCTGAAATTGGTCGTGTTACTATTTTCCGACGGCAAGCGACGGATAACGAACCACGACGTGTGTATAATCGTAAAATAGAAGAAATTAGCATATTCCTATCTTTCTTTAGCATTGACGTCAGTGACAGGTCAATAGATTATCTTGAATCTTATTGAAGTTAATCTTAATCATATAAATGTGGAAGTTTGTGTGAATATTTGACGTTTGTAACTCGATCACACTAACACCACCAAAAGAATTATGTTTGGCATATTACTCATCTGGCATTTAACCACTCAGTTTCTTCTAATTATTATTGTGACATTAACAATTATTGTGAGTTGAACTCTATTTATAAAATAAAATAAGAGCG
Source organism: Apotomis betuletana (assembly GCA_932273695.1). Classification (NCBI taxonomy): domain Eukaryota; kingdom Metazoa; phylum Arthropoda; class Insecta; order Lepidoptera; family Tortricidae; genus Apotomis; species Apotomis betuletana. Next base: position 957,513 of record OW026305.1, read on the forward strand.
TTAACAGGTAGCCGTAGTTACCAAAAGCTATTGAGTGGCTCAATTAATCTAACAAGTGAGATGAAATAAAAAAACTATTTGCTTGTTTATATTTATTAGTAGGAAGTGAATTATATTTAAAAACGAGTGTAGGCCCCGTGGTTATTTATGACTGCTAAGAGACGGTCGTGCATGGAACCTACTAGCTTAGTGCAGAGGTCGGTTCCTCGCATATCTTCCCATGTTTGATGACAATGTTGAGTGAGGGCTTCGACTCTCCTTTCATTGCGATGATCCCACCTCTGCACCATCAAACCCCAAACATTTTCGATCGGATTAAGATCAGGTGACTTAGCCGGCCAGATTATTTTCGTTATTTCAGGGTGACGACGGAACCAGGTATCAGTTACTCCAGCTGTGTGTATCTTACAATTATCTTGCACGAAAGAAAACTGAGGCATCTCCTGTTGTGGATACACGTTTCTCACACTGGGAAGCATACTCTCCTCTAACATCGTAACATAATCCACTGCTTTTGCTCTTGGAGGCAACTGGACGAGTTCGCCTATGCCGTCAGCGCTCATCCAGCCCCACAAGTTGACGCCAATTCGACCAGATTCTCTATTTCGTACGACGTTTTGTTCTTGATAACGAGTATAATTATACCGCCATAAATTTAATCGGCCATGGGTGCAAGATTTAAACGTTTTCTCATCTGTGAAAATTGTAGACGACCAGTCGAAATCCAGATATTCACGAGCAAAATTCAGACGTGCAGTTTTCTGATTATCAGTTAGATCTACTTTATAAGCAGGCTGCCGGTGGTGAATATTCATAGAGTGAAGAGTATTTCTTATCGTCCTAGCAGTGACACCATATCTCTCCGCAAAAATTCTTGTCGGTATAAACCCATTTATCTCATATGCCCGTAACATTTCCATGCGTTGTTCATTGGATAAAGCCGCTACGCGATGGTTTCCTCCACGATGGTCTACAACCTCGCCTTCTTCTGCGTATCTTCTGACCCAAAAACTGACTGTATTTCGCTAAAAATAAACGTTTATTTAGTTAACATCACAATCATAGAAGCACGCTTACTTACCTATAAATGCATGACTGTATTGATATATTATTTCAACCTACCGATATAAATAACTCTCTTGATATCGCACTGATACTTCGTCCTTCTTGATGAAGATTTATTATTCTATGGCGATCCTCATTGGAAATCGCTGGCGGCATTTTCTTAATAATATTGATATTAGTTATATCGAAAGAATCCAAACAATATTTATATTACGTTTGACGTATCTTTGTCATTGTCACAATCCGATTAGCAAACAATTTTCAGACTTTGAAAATCGAACTATCGTTTTAACCAGCATTAAATAAATCCTTAGCTAGAGACCTTCATAAGTTCGTGACGTAGTTTCTCATTATTATACGAACAGATTATGAGGACGATTAAACTGCTAAACATTCATTTTCCTCGACATTATACCGTTCTAAAAAACAACTAACCTGACCAACGACAATTTTTTCCACGATTTTGTCGATTACAGACAAGATGGCGATTGGTCTGTAATTTGCGTATTCTAAATGGCTTCCAGACTTATAAATGGGCCGTTATCGCATATTTTAATTGGTCAGGATAGGTACCACTCATTAGGCATGTATTTATCAGATTACATATAATGGGACTCAACTGGTTCCGCAAATATTTGACATCTTTAACCCTTATACCATCTAGACCCGCTGCCTTCCCACTTGATAACAAATTAATCACCTTTTCTACATCTGACGGGGTAACTTTCCTAAATCTAAAACTCACATCACACGGTTTTACATATTCGATTCGCTCTAAAAAAAATCTATGACAGATATGTTTAATTTCTTGAATTTCTTTTGTAAATGTTTTCGAAAAATTTGTACAAATTTGATTGACACTTTCTGTTTTACCTAGAAATCTTAAAATAACATCATCTACACTACTTTTATTTCTGCCCAGCCATGAGTTAATGTTAGCCCAAATTTTCCTAAAGTCCCCGTTACAATTTAATATTTCTGCCTGCCTGTATTTGTTTTTTGCTTCATTTACTAATTTATTTACTTTATTTCTAAACCTAGTGTAATCTAAACGCTTAGTCATATTTTTTGGCTGTGCCTTCCATACTCTAAATAAATAGTCCCTACGCTGCAACATCTTATACAAATCTTTATCTATCCACGGCTGGTTCTCCCTTTTACAATTATTTCGCACTGCTACTATAACTGTACTTTCCTTATAAATACGATTAAATTCGGCACTTAATGTCTGAAATAAAAGAAGTGGACATGTTATTGAAAGTAATTGCGCCCAGTTGAATTGTTCAAACTTTTGCTGAGCCAGTTTTTCGTTGATAGTTTCGCGCACATTGTCACTTCGACTCATTAATTGTTGGTTTTCACTAACGCACAAACTCAATTCTATTCCCACAGCATGATGGTCTGAAATATGCGCCTCCAGCACATACGACGACTGCCCTCGGATGCACCGTCCCGCTCGCACCCACACATGATCTAATTCAGTGAATAAAGGATTTTGACCTTACAAACGGTCCGGTAGTTTTGAATTTTTGATATGTTGTCTAGGATGGTTAGTCAGTGTTTAAAATGCAAAATGCACAATTCCCCCCCCTCCGCGCCCGCCGCCATATGGAAAAAACCAGCACTCTCTTCATATTTTTGCTCATATCTTCCTTTAGGAGCATTTTAGCTAGAAGAAAGCTTCGACAATGTTATAGAGAGTTAAATTTACTACATTTTCCATTTTATATTTTGTTTCTAGGACAGATAGTTCCGGAGATATGCACATTTAAAAAAACTTAAGAAATTGCAATTTCCAACTCAAAAACAAACTTCTGGATTATATCTTCGTTTAGGAGCATTTTAGCTAGAACAGTGCTTGGGTAATTTTGTAGAGAATTAAATTTACTATAATTTACATTTAAAATTTTGTTTCTAGGACAGATAATTACGGAGATATGTAAAAAATAAAGTCACATTTTCCGAAAATGTATGTAAAAATGGACATGAGTTTTATAACCAATTATATTTCCTACATGTTTTAATTTGTCCGTAACTGAATGACAGCGTTCTAAACCAATAATTTTGAGAAATTTTCGGAAAATTCAACTTTTCCTGTTTTTTAAATGTGCATATCTCCGTAACTAACCGTCCTTGAAACAAAATTTGAAATGTAAATTATAGTAAATTTAATTCTCTACAACATTGCCCAAGCTTTGTTGTAGCTAAAATGCTCCTAAACGAAGATATAATCCAGAAGTTTGTTTTTCAGTAGGAAATTGCGATTTTTTACGTTTTTTTAAATGTGGATATCTCCGTAACTATCTGTCCTAGAAAAAAAATATAAAATGGAGAATGTAGTAAATTTAACTCTCTATAACATTGTGGAAGCTTTTTTCTAGCTAAAATGCTCCTAAAGGAAGATATGAGCAAAAATATGAAGAAAGTGCCGGTTTTTTCAATATGGCGGCGGGCGCGGAGGGGGGGGAATTGTGCATTTTGCATTTTAAAACTGACTAAACATCCTATACAACATATCAAAAATTCAAACCTACCGGACCGTTTGTAAGGTCACACATAGTACTTTAGTCTCTATTCACCGTGTTATCGTGTCTCCCATCCACTATCGCTTCTCGCGTTATCTCTGTGCTTGGTATTGCACACTGCAGGCCGCATCCACACAAGGTGTTTTTATACTTCGTGGTAGTTGGGTTAATTACGTCATTCAAAATGTCTATATTAGTGTCTCCACTCATGATAACAGTTCCCGATGCTGGTATAGTCTTTATGATAGTACTTAGTTGGTCCATGAATAATATTTTGTTTTTATTGGGTGGCCTATATATGGCAATTATGTGTATTGTATTTTCATGTATCTTTATCTGGCCATATAGGGTTTCTAGGGCCTCGGTGTTAACCTTCTGAGTGTTAAAACTAAGTCCCATTTTTGCATATATTAATATACCTCCTCCTCTCCTATTTTCTCTTGACCGTATAAATGTATTATATCCAGATATTTGATATAAAGGTAATTCTTCCGTTTTGATGTTTATTTCGCATAATATTATTATATCTATTTTATAATTGTTTTTATGTAGTGTTACTAAAAGCTCATTAAAATGTTTCCGGAGTGATCTTATATTTAGATGAAAAATGTGAATATTCTGTTGACTCTTGTTTAAGTCCGTACTCAACGTTTGCATATTATAATATCTTTTGTATGCAGAATCCGAAGACAACTCTTCCTCTCTATCGAATTTTGATAACATAAAATAACCTAATGTGAACTCGATGTGCTAAATGCACCGGTTTATTTGCCGGCTTCGAGCCTATTTACATCCTGCTCCGATCTTATATTATGTATCTTCTTTTCCTCGCTATTTTTTTTAACTAGGATATTACCATCCTGGGCCCAGACGAATTCGAAGCCTTTTGATTTTAGCACGCTTCTTGCAAGCCATAGCAATTGCCGCTTATACTTCGGTAAATCTTCATTTATATAAATACGCGTATTGCTGTTGTTGTTATAGACTTCATTATTTGTTATCTTCTTTCCCTTTTTTGCTCGCAGCCAGCCATCGCGCGCACTTTTGGTCTTAAGTTTAACCAATACTATTCTTGGTTTCGTTGCGCCCTCTTTTTGTTGCCCTACCCGCTGCACGTCTTCAACGTCGCTCGGGTTTAGATTTAATTTTGTGGCAAAACTTTGTACCACTGCTTTGACATCTTCGTTTTCCTGTACCTCTAACCCGTGGATCTCGACATTTTTTTCTTTCTCGCGCGTCTCCAGCTCTAATACCCTTTCTTCTAGAGCTTTATTGCACTTTTCTAGGTACACATTTTTCTGTTCCAGCGACTTGATTTTTTTCTGAGACTCCTCTTTATACTCAACTAGAGTTTGATACATTTCAGCGTAAAACTCCACGGATGTTGTCAGGTCCTCTATTTGCTTCTGGACATTGTAAAGCAATTCCAGCTTTTTATTTACCTCAGCCAACACTTTCTCTCCTGTAGCTTCACTAAGATTTAAGTTTAGCTTCGGTGCTTGTCCCGCCTGTGCCTGCTGTGGGCTGCCTTTGACTTTCTGGCAGTCTTCGCAGATTGTATTAGGTAAACATAATTACAATGATTACATTTGTGTTATAACTAATTACACTGGTACACGTAAAGGAGATGTATAGATACTCCAAATCAATGTTAAGTAGAAACATTAAAATAAAATTTTAACGTTAAATTCATAATATCTGGGGGCACGGTAGTGCCCCCGCCAAGACGAAAAAAAAAGAGGCGGGGCACTACCTACCTTTTCTCGAACCGATTCGTCTCATTTTCAAACCCTCATAGTTTCGTCCCAGTCCCGTCCAGAGCGCCCAAATTCACAGGTTAAGATGCAGTTAGGAAACATATGAAATGTACTAAATTTCATTGATCTAGCTTTTATACTTTAGGTTTTATTGGTACCTAAAATAGGCCGATTTTGCCACTCACTCACTGATGTATCAAAACCTCTGGGGTACTTCCCGATGACCTAGAAAGCTGAAATTTGGTATGTAAGCTAGGTTTAGTACACAAACAATAGAATAATTCTGAAACTTGGAACTTTTACCCCCCAACCCCTTAAACTAGGGGATGGAAGTTTGTATGAGACTTCTGCAAATTTTGATACTAGAGGTCTGAAAATTGATATAGGGACTCCTTTATTATTTATAAATAATAAAATACATATTCTAGGATTTAAAAAAAATCACCCCCCACCCTTTAAATAAGGGGATGAAAGTTTTTATGGGTTTTCCATAATGGGCGATAAAAGTAGTATATATCGGGCTAAACGTAAGTGTTTCTTATACACAATTATTACTACTTCCATATCTACACTTCGACTTCGTATTTTAAATATTTCTTTATACATATACCTACCAAAATGCAATAATAAATGCAGCGCAACTAACACGCGGCATTATATATTTTAATTTTTTCTATCCGTCTTAAGTAGATTTAAGCGCAATATGAATGCATAAGAAGAAATGATATTATCTGGGGGCATGGTAGTGCCCCCGCCAAGACGAACAAAAAAGAAGGGGGCGCTACCTACCTTTTCTCGAACCGTTTCGTCTCATATTCAAACCCTCATAGTTTCGTCCCAGTTAACACTAGAGCGCCCAAATTCTCAGGTTAAGATGCAGTTAGCAAACGTATAAAATGTACTAAATTTAATTGATCTAGCTTGTATACTTTAGGTTTTATAGGTACCTAAAATACGCCGATTTTGCCACTCACTCACTGACGCATCAAAACCTCTGGGGTACTTCCCGATGACCTAGAAAGCTGAAATTTGGTATGTAAGCTAGTATTAGTACACAAACAACAAAATAATTCTAAAACTTGGAACTTTTACCCCCCAACCCCTTAAACTAGGGGATGGAAGTTTGTATGAAACTTCCGCAAATTTTGATACTAGAGGTCTGAAAATTTAAACCTATAGGGACTCATTGTTATAAATCAAATACATATTGTAGGACTTTTAAAAAATCACCCCCCACCCTTTAAATAAGGGGATGGAAGTTTGTATGGGTTTCCCATAATAGGGGATAAAAGTGTATATATATGGGGCTAAACTTAAGTATTTCTTAAATACACAATTGTCTACTTCAATTGACGCCCAAGAAACCCTACAGCCCAAAAAAATTAAAAAAACTAGGGCACCTTACAAAAAGAAATGAGATCCCACCAAAAACATTTCATGTAAAATTGAGGGCCAAGACTCACATTATCATAACGCTTTAGCTGTAAAAAAGTTATCAGATCCCAGGAAAAGCCAAGCCCCTAAGCCCCGACTTTACTAACCCCACCACCTTGGTTTAAAAAGTATGGCATCAACTGGCTTCAAGCCCCTAAACCCGGAGTTTACTAAGCCTACACCTTTGTTTCAAAAGTATGGCTTGGCCGTTTCATAGAGTACCGTAAATAAGTCTAGCGGACTGTCCGGCCCCTATGGTAAGGAATTAAGTTTATAAGTATATATTATCAAAGACATAAACTTAATTTCTTGATACCATATGGGCCAGACGGTCCGTTGGACTTATTTACGGTACTCTATGAAACGGCCAAGCCATACTTTTGAAACAAAGGTGTAGGTTTAGTAAACTCCGGGTTTAGGGGCTTGAAGCCAGTTGATGCCATACTTTTTAAACCAAGGTGGTGGGGTTAGTAAAGTCGGGGCTTAGGGGCTTGGCTTTTCCTGGGATCTGATAACTTTTTTACAGCTAAAGCGTTATGAGAATGTGAGTCTTGGCCCTCAATTTTACATGAAATGTTTTTGGTGGGATTAAATATACCCAGAGATGTATAAAGTCTCTGGGTATCACAACATGCAATAAAATAATAATTACTTAATTAATTTAATTCCACAGAGATGTATAAGGTCTCTTGGCGTCAACATGAATAATTTACAATAGAAAATAATTATTAAAACTAAATTTCTTAGAGATGTATATGGTCTCTAGGCGTCATAACATGCAATAAAATATTTTAAAATTATATAATTTCCTCAGAGATGTATAAAGGCTCTGAGTGTCATACTACACTAAGCTGTTTCTTAGAGATGTATAGTCTCTAAGAGTTCAAAAGGTAAAAATCAACATAGAATAACTTCAATCGAGTACAGGATGAAGTTTCTCACGTTTACTTAATTTAACACTAGTATGCGGTTGCTACATATTTAATTTGGCCCTTGCTAGCATGACAGACTAGTAATGATGCCAATCGTTTTAAGCCAATAGTTAGGCTTTCGTGTTATAAATTGATACAAGATAATGTAATGATGTCCTATATACATGTAATGGGTTAATTTGTTTTGAGTTATTAACTGTACCTGTGATTTGTAATGTTGATAAAGTGTACTAACTAAATGTTATATAAGTTTGAAATGTTTTGTAAGTTTGAAGTTAAAAAACTTATGTTCTTAACTTATTTGTTTGCCCGCGGGAGGATGTTGAGAATTGTTATAAGTGTAAAACTGGCTTTGTGATGCTGTTCGTGCAAAGCTAGCCTTACGGATTACGTTGTCTATGCCCGCGCTCTTTTGTCGATATTCATAAGGTACCCCGATCGGACAGATTTGTTGGAACGTTCATGTTTTTTTTGATGTTTTATTTTACAATGAATTATATTATTAAAGTTATAATGTGCGTATTTATTCAAGCGAAACCGGCGGATGCAAACCGCCACAGTGCCTATACAATGAACAGTAGTAAAATAATCCAAGCTTCGTTGCGTCGGGGGACCGCTAAGTACCTAAATGAAATGAAATATATTTTTTCAACGCAAAATTGTATGTCATGCATTTGGGCTTCCCACTGTACGATTTACAGTACATTGCATTTCATTTACTTAGCGGTCCCCCGACGCAGCGAAGCTTGGATTATTTTTCTACTGTTCATTGTATAGGCACATTTCGTAGATTTTAATTCTTTCTTTTTATTGGTTGTCATGTCGGGGGTTTTCTAAATTTTCATTTTATTTTTATTTCATATTTTTTAAACAAACAGAAGTTTCGTCCCGGAATTTTCTACTTTTGACACTATTTTTGTTTTACACCGTTAAAGGTCCAGGGTTTCCAATCTTTCGTCAAGCTTGATCCTTGACTTTAAGTAGGTACAACAGGATCCCAAGCCAGTGGTAATGAATGCCGTCTTCTCTAAGATTGAAGTTAGGATATATTTTGATTTCAATAGCCTTAAGCAACATTCTGGGAAAAAATCGTTAAAGTCAGACTAGGTAATGCTTATAATGGCAAAATGGCGAAGTTATTAGCCAAGACAATCAAAATATATACTTTAAATGCACTGCATGAGTCTTAAGAACCTGCTACTTATGGCCTAAAACAGAACCAGGTTTCTATTCTACAGGAGCACCAACTGCAATTTTTATGGAGCTAAGTAAGCCACCCGTACCTACTATTTGGATCCTGTCAGGATCCAAATAGTAGGTACGGGTGGCTTACTTACGACGTGGCGTCAGGGGCACGATTTTTTGTTGACGGCCACAGCCGACTGTGGCGGTCAAAAGGTTAATAAATCTATTTGTAATGTATATTAGTTTTTTTATGTTTTAGTTTGTCTGTAGATGTACATATGTGTCAAATTAGTCGTTTTCAATAATATTGCACTACCAATTTCATAATTATTTTTTGTATTTCTCACTACCCTAAGGTTGTCTGGAAGAGATCGCTTTTTAGCGATAAGACCGCCTGTTGTTACCTACTGATTTGTTTTTTGCAATTTCTTTGTGTAATCTTTATTTATATTTAGTGGTGCACAATAAAGAGTATTATTATTACATAATAATATCATATCACATGGTTTGCATTTCATTTTTAAGCTTTGCGTTAATTTATAATCGTTATAAACGAACGAAAACTAGTTTATCTAAAAAATACATTTACCTAGTTACAATAATTACCGCAAAAAGTTTGATTGTATTCTGTTGTTTAATTAAACTTGCACTTCAATACATCAACCTTCTACTTAAAACTCTTACAAAGTGCTCGGCTCCGGTAAACCTCCGGATCCAGCTTCGGAGACCACTTCCGACTCCGGCTCCGGAACCGCATCCGTTAAAAGCCGCCTTCGTAACATCCCTAATGTCAATTAATCCTAGTAGTTATTCTGTACAATCGCAGAGTTGTAATTGTCAAATTAGTATAAGAAAATGTAATTACATCATAACTGATTAGTTATCGTATCAGATAACTTAGTGATGTCAAATAATTATAAATAATTTGGGTAGAATAATGTACGTTAGATACATGTCCATACTGAGAAATACCTTCGTAGACAGCACAGGAAACAGCATAAGAGGATAATATTAAAAACACGTCCGTTCCGTAAAGCGTTTTAATCGAACCAAAGTAATGTACAGATAACTACCCGAAAACGGCAAGAACATAAATCTACCCACATACATTACACCTCCACCCTTAATTAATACTAGAATAATGATTTAATCTATATATATAAAACTCAAAGGTGACTGACTGACTGACTGACATAGTGATCTATCAACGCACAGCCCAAACCACTGGACGGATCGGGCTGAAATCTGTAGATGTTATGACGTAGGCATCCGCTAAGAAAGGATTTTTCAAAACTCACCCCCTAAAGGGGTGAAATGGGGTTCCAAAGTTTGTATGGGGAAACAAGATTAGTTAGACTATTTTATTCGAAACTTCACAGGAGTATTCCTAACGATACATGAGTAAACACATGTTTCAGGTTTTTTGAAAATTCAACCCCTAAAAGGGAGAAATGTGGTGACAAAGTCTGAAAATCAGCATGGGTATTGTTTTTATGGTTTATCGGATCGCTGATTACGAAAACCGCAACGATTTTAAAATCCAACGTGGCGGACGTGAGTTACGATCTCCCCTGTTGGGGTGAAATGGGGTTGAAATGTCTAAATACTAAACCGCTGGTTCTAGTAAGTTCAAATTTGGCACGTAGGTTATAAGGTATAGGTATAGGGGTGCACTAAGAAAGTATTTTTCAAAATTTACCCCCTAAAGGGGTTAAAATGGGGTCCAAAGTTTGTAGACTATTTTATTCGAAACTTTACAGGAGTATTCCTAACGATAAATGAGTAAACACGTGTTTCAGATTTTTTTTAAATTCAACCCCTATAAGGGAGAAATGTGGTGACAAAGTCTGAAAATCAGCATGGGTATTGTTTTTATGGTTTATCGGGTCGCTGATTACGAAAACCGCTACAATTTTAAAATCCAACGTGGCGGACGTAAGTTACCATCTCCCCTGTTGGGGTGAAATAGGATTGAAATGTCTAAATACTAAACCGCTGGTTCAGAAGAGTTCAAATTTGGCACGTAGATTCCTTATAAGCTGTAGGGGTGCACTAAGAAATAATTTTTCAAAACTCACCCCCTAAAGGGGTGAAATGGGGGTCCAAAGTTTGTATGGGGAAACAAGATTAGTTAGATTATTTTATTCGAAACTTTACAGGAGTATTTCTAACGATAAATGAGTAAACACGTATTTCAGGTTTTTTGAAAATTCAACCCCTAAAAGGGAAAAATGTGGTGACAAAGTCTGAAATCCATTGGTAATGCTTTTATGGTTGATCGGGTCGCTGATTACGAAAACCGCAACGTTTTTTAAATCCAACGTGGTGGACGTGAATTAACATCTTCCCTGTTGGGGTGAAATAGGGGTTGAAATGTCTAAATACTAAACCGCTGGTTCTAGAAAGTCCATATTTGGAACTTACGTGTCCTTATAAAGTCTAGGGGTGCAATAAAAGAAGCATTTTGTCAAAAGTCATCCCCCTTCCCCCAAAGGGGTGAAATGGGGGTCGTAAGTTTGTATGGGGAAAATAATTAGTTACACTATTTTATTGAAAATTCCAAGGAGTATTTCTAATGATAAATGAGTAGGTAAGCACGTGTTTCATGTTTTTTGAGAATTCAACCCCTAAAGGAGTCGTAAATATGGTGACAAAGTCTGAAAATCAACAACAACAACAATTTCTAAGGTTTATCAGGTCGCTGATTACGAAAACAACAACGATTTAAAAAAACAAACGTGGTGGACGTGAAATACCGTCTCGCCTGTTGGGGTGCGATGGGGTTAAATGACTAAATATGAGTATGGGTGTAATTTTTATGGTTTGTTGGGACGTTAATTACGAAAATGCCACCGATTTTGAAATTTTATTTGTGGTCATGAAAATTCTTGAAAGCATTTGCGCCAAATTGCAATTTATTCGGTCCAGTAGTTTTGCAGCAAATTGGGTGTAACTGACGGACTGACAGACAGCTACACGTGATCCTACCTATAAGGGGGTTCTGTTTTTGCTTTTGAGGTATGGGTAGAGACCCGCGTTATCCTAATAGATTAAAAAAATAGTATTTGGTGGCATCTCGATCGTCGTCAATCGGTACCTATAGGCGGGCGGCGCGTTGGGACGGGAGGAGTAATGATCGGGAAACTTCCTGCATCCGTAATAAATACATTCAAGCTTTTCAATAATTATGTTAAGTAATTTCAGAATTCTGAATTACGTTTATCTGGCTCAGAATAATACATTTTTATTCATCAACGAAGAGAACCTCAATATCTTATAAATTACAATAGAACATGACGTAACTTAAAACATGGCTTAGAATCATTAAACCAATCTCGAATATCCCAAGTCGATAAGCGGAGGCTCGGGACATTATAAAAGCTTTATACAAATAAAATGCACACATGTCTTAGCTTCACTTCGAGTTATGAATTTTGAAGTGAACTTTATTTGGTACAGTAAAAGCTGACATCGCTTGATTTGAGTGCTTGAGTTTCCGGTTTGATTTGATAAAGTGGAGTTATGATAAAATAAAAAGTATTTCCCAGTAATATTAGAAAAGCGAAAGTCTGTGTATGTTTTGTTACTTCTTCACGCTAAAACGGCTGGACGGATATGCATGAGGGAAATGCAGATTGCAGATTATACCCTATCTTAACAAATAGCCTAGGTACTTTTAATCCTGAAAAAAAAGAGCATCGTTCCCGTAGGATGATGTATATTATATAGGCACGCGAGCGAAGCCGCGGGTTAATGCTACTTAGTAATAATATAAACTTATCTAAAATCTTAAGCAGTTAATCAAACTCAAAACTATATCTTTGCACGGGTTTCCGAATGCGTTTGGACCGGGTCAAGGGAGATTCATCAATGGCGAAATCCGGTGTTTTCGTCTCCTGGATCTGGGGCGCGGCCTGCTCATTATTATTATTAGAGCCATTCGGTTTTGTGATGTTGTACTCCGCCACGCGCTCCGGATCGTCCGAGTCGATACTGTTACTAGCGTCAGCCGGATCGGCATGCAAGGCCTCATTCGGCTGATGATCTTCAGCAATCTCGTCTGGTGCTGCCTCTGTCACATCCGATAAGGCCACGCCATAACTACTACGCCTTTTTTTTATTTGATCTACTTATGTGCCTTTTTATTCGTGGACCACTTTCTCTTCCTATAATGAAATTACGGGATCCTACTTTTTCCTCAATCTGACCACTTACCCATTTCCCCCCAGTATAATCTCTTGCCCATACGTTGTCTCCTACGCTTAACTCCCGTGATGTAATAGGATCTAAGCCAAGAATTTCTAATGTTGGTTAAATGTTAAGTTTTATTAGCGTAATCAACGGATTAATAAATTTTTGACAGTACAATAATTTGGTACCTTGGAGCTAAAGATGGCCGTAGGAACTCCTAAACAGCACAAGATAAACCCATAGTGTTTGGGCTCGTCTGATTGTTCTTGATGAGCAATTAACATGTGTGTAAGAAAGTACAGTCAATAATAAAACCGAGTCTCAAAAAACTTTTTTGACAAATAAAACTCATTATAATTTCTGTCACAGTACTATTTGGAAATAGTAGGTACGGGTGGCTTACTTAGCTCCATAAAAATTGCAGTTGGTGCTAGGTAACTTGACTTAGTTTTGAGAGACCTAATCATCGATACCCCACACCATGGGATAAACATCCCCACTTTTGTTACGTGTAGGGAAAGTACACAAAAAAATGATTTTAAAAATGTATTCAACCACTATGTCTCTGAGCTAAGCTGTGGACAGACTGACACAAACTAAAAAATCCTAAAAAGCTGTTATTCACTTAGGCAAGAGTACTGTTGCTAAAGCTTACGTGTCCTTTAGTCGCGTTAATATCTTGCAGGGTGTTGCTATTTATGACCTCAATCAAAGGAACCTGTTCAATAGTCCTAATAACAATTCAGATTTAGCAGAATTCTGAAAGTTAAAAATAGTGACCCAGTACTGTGACAGAAATTATAATGAGTTTTATTTGTCAAAAAAGTTTTTTTGAGACTCGGTTTTATTATTGACTGTACTTTCTTACACACATGTTAATTGCTCATCAAGAACAATCAGACGAGCCCAAACACTATGGGTTTATCTTGTGCTGTTTAGGAGTTCCTACGGCCATCTTTAGCTCCAAGGTACCAAATTATTGTACTGTCAAAAATTTATTAATCCGTTGATTACGCTAATAAAACTTAACATTTAACCAACATTAGAAATTCTTGGCTTAGATCCTATTACATCACGGGAGTTAAGCGTAGGAGACAACGTATGGGCAAGAGATTATACTGGGGGGAAATGGGTAAGTGGTCAGATTGAGGAAAAAGTAGGATCCCGTAATTTCATTATAGGAAGAGAAAGTGGTCCACGAATAAAAAGGCACATAAGTAGATCAAATAAAAAAAAGGCGTAGTAGTTATGGCGTGGCCTTATCGGATGTGACAGAGGCAGCACCAGACGAGATTGCTGAAGATCATCAGCCGAATGAGGCCTTGCATGCCGATCCGGCTGACGCTAGTAACAGTATCGACTCGGACGATCCGGAGCGCGTGGCGGAGTACAACATCGCAAAACCGAATGGCTCTAATAATAATAATGAGCAGGCCGCGCCCCAGATCCAGGAGACGAAAACACCGGATTTCGCCATTGATGAATCTCCCTTGACCCGGTCCAAACGCATTCGGAAACCCGTGCAAAGATATAGTTTTGAGTTTGATTAACTGCTTAAGATTTTAGATAAGTTTATATTATTACTAAGTAGCATTAACCCGCGGCTTCGCTCGCGTGCCTATATAATATACATCATCCTACGGGAACGATGCTCTTTTTTTTCAGGATTAAAAGTACCTAGGCTATTTGTTAAGATAGGTTATAATCTGCAATCTGCATTTCCCTCATGCATATCCGTCCAGCCGTTTTAGCGTGAAGAAGTAACAAAACATACACAGACTTTCGCTTTTCTAATATTACTGGGAAATACTTTTTATTTTATCATAACTCCACTTTATCAAATCAAACCGAAAACTCAAGCACTCAAATCAAGCGATGTCAGCTTTTACTGTACCAAATAAAGTTCACTTCAAAATTCATAACTCGAAGTGAAGCTAAGACATGTGTGCATTTTATTTGTATAAAGCTTTTATAATGTCCCGAGCCTCCGCTTATCGACTTGGGATATTCGAGATTGGTTTAATGATTCTAAGCCATGTTTTAAGTTACGTCATGTTCTATTGTAATTTATAAGATATTGAGGTTCTCTTCGTTGATGAATAAAAATGTATTATTCTGAGCCAGATAAACGTAATTCAGAATTCTGAAATTACTTAACATAATTATTGAAAAGCTTGAATGTATTTATTACGGATGCAGGAAGTTTCCCGATCATTACTCCTCCCGTCCCAACGCGCCGCCCGCCTATAGGTACCGATTGACGACGATCGAGATGCCACCAAATACTATTTTTTTAATCTATTAGGATAACGCGGGTCTCTACCCATACCTCAAAAGCAAAAACAGAACCCCCTTATAGGTAGGATCACGTGTAGCTGTCTGTCAGTCCGTCAGTTACACCCAATTTGCTGCAAAACTACTGGACCGAATAAATTGCAATTTGGCGCAAATGCTTTCAAGAATTTTCATGACCACAAATAAAATTTCAAAATCGGTGGCATTTTCGTAATTAACGTCCCAACAAACCATAAAAATTACACCCATACTCATATTTAGTCATTTAACCCCATCGCACCCCAACAGGCGAGACGGTATTTCACGTCCACCACGTTTGTTTTTTTAAATCGTTGTTGTTTTCGTAATCAGCGACCTGATAAACCTTAGAAATTGTTGTTGTTGTTGATTTTCAGACTTTGTCACCATATTTACGACTCCTTTAGGGGTTGAATTCTCAAAAAACATGAAACACGTGCTTACCTACTCATTTATCATTAGAAATACTCCTTGGAATTTTCAATAAAATAGTGTAACTAATTATTTTCCCCATACAAACTTACGACCCCCATTTCACCCCTTTGGGGGAAGGGGGATGACTTTTGACAAAATGCTTCTTTTATTGCACCCCTAGACTTTATAAGGACACGTAAGTTCCAAATATGGACTTTCTAGAACCAGCGGTTTAGTATTTAGACATTTCAACCCCTATTTCACCCCAACAGGGAAGATGTTAATTCACGTCCACCACGTTGGATTTAAAAAACGTTGCGGTTTTCGTAATCAGCGACCCGATCAACCATAAAAGCATTACCAATGGATTTCAGACTTTGTCACCACATTTTTCCCTTTTAGGGGTTGAATTTTCAAAAAACCTGAAATACGTGTTTACTCATTTATCGTTAGAAATACTCCTGTAAAGTTTCGAATAAAATAATCTAACTAATCTTGTTTCCCCATACAAACTTTGGACCCCCATTTCACCCCTTTAGGGGGTGAGTTTTGAAAAATTATTTCTTAGTGCACCCCTACAGCTTATAAGGAATCTACGTGCCAAATTTGAACTCTTCTGAACCAGCGGTTTAGTATTTAGACATTTCAATCCTATTTCACCCCAACAGGGGAGATGGTAACTTACGTCCGCCACGTTGGATTTTAAAATTGTAGCGGTTTTCGTAATCAGCGACCCGATAAACCATAAAAACAATACCCATGCTGATTTTCAGACTTTGTCACCACATTTCTCCCTTATAGGGGTTGAATTTAAAAAAAATCTGAAACACGTGTTTACTCATTTATCGTTAGGAATACTCCTGTAAAGTTTCGAATAAAATAGTCTACAAACTTTGGACCCCATTTTAACCCCTTTAGGGGGTAAATTTTGAAAAATACTTTCTTAGTGCACCCCTATACCTATACCTTATAACCTACGTGCCAAATTTGAACTTACTAGAACCAGCGGTTTAGTATTTAGACATTTCAACCCCATTTCACCCCAACAGGGGAGATCGTAACTCACGTCCGCCACGTTGGATTTTAAAATCGTTGCGGTTTTCGTAATCAGCGATCCGATAAACCATAAAAACAATACCCATGCTGATTTTCAGACTTTGTCACCACATTTCTCCCTTTTAGGGGTTGAATTTTCAAAAAACCTGAAACATGTGTTTACTCATGTATCGTTAGGAATACTCCTGTGAAGTTTCGAATAAAATAGTCTAACTAATCTTGTTTCCCCATACAAACTTTGGAACCCCATTTCACCCCTTTAGGGGGTGAGTTTTGAAAAATCCTTTCTTAGCGGATGCCTACGTCATAACATCTACAGATTTCAGCCCGATCCGTCCAGTGGTTTGGGCTGTGCGTTGATAGATCACTATGTCAGTCAGTCAGTCAGTCACCTTTGAGTTTTATATATATAGATTAAATCATTATTCTAGTATTAATTAAGGGTGGAGGTGTAATGTATGTGGGTAGATTTATGTTCTTGCCGTTTTCGGGTAGTTATCTGTACATTACTTTGGTTCGATTAAAACGCTTTACGGAACGGACGTGTTTTTAATATTATCCTCTTATGCTGTTTCCTGTGCTGTCTACGAAGGTATTTCTCAGTATGGACATGTATCTAACGTACATTATTCTACCCAAATTATTTATAATTATTTGACATCACTAAGTTATCTGATACGATAACTAATCAGTTATGATGTAATTACATTTTCTTATACTAATTTGACAATTACAACTCTGCGATTGTACAGAATAACTACTAGGATTAATTGACATTAGGGATGTTACGAAGGCGGCTTTTAACGGATGCGGTTCCGGAGCCGGAGTCGGAAGTGGTCTCCGAAGCTGGATCCGGAGGTTTACCGGAGCCGAGCACTTTGTAAGAGTTTTAAGTAGAAGGTTGATGTATTGAAGTGCAAGTTTAATTAAACAACAGAATACAATCAAACTTTTTGCGGTAATTATTGTAACTAGGTAAATGTATTTTTTAGATAAACTAGTTTTCGTTCGTTTATAACGATTATAAATTAACGCAAAGCTTAAAAATGAAATGCAAACCATGTGATATGATATTATTATGTAATAATAATACTCTTTATTGTGCACCACTAAATATAAATAAAGATTACACAAAGAAATTGCAAAAAACAAATCAGTAGGTAACAACAGGCGGTCTTACCGCTAAAAAGCGATCTCTTCCAGACAACCTTAGGGTAGTGAGAAATACAAAAAATAATTATGAAATTGGTAGTGCAATATTTTTGAAAACGACTAATTTGACACATATGTACATCTACAGACAAACTAAAACATAAAAAAAACTAATATACATTACAAATAGATTTATTAACCTTTTGACCGCCACAGTCGGCTGTGGCCGTCAACAAAAAATCGTGCCCCTGACGCCACGTCGGCCACAGCCGTCCAAATTTCAATGATCAAAAACTTTGTAATTCTAACCGCTACAAGTATTTTTCAATCCCTGTTGATTTTGGGGCACATCTTTTTTTTTTACTCTGGCGTCAGTGGCACGGTAAATTGCTAGACCGCTTGGCGGTCAATAGGTTAAAAATAGATACTAAAATATATAAATATATATACATAATACATACATAAATACATACGACGACATACATTAAATGAATTAACCACATCCACAACTAGACCTCAGAAAGCGACAAATAATGTTGTTTGAGATGATTTTTGAAAATCGGAAGAGATTTTGCACGCCTCAGATCCAACGGCAGAGCATTCCACAACTGGACCGCTTGGAAGGTGAATGAGTCATTGTAAAATTTGGAAGATGAAACAGCAGGAGCAAGAATACAATTTTTAGAACCCCTTAACGAAGACAGATATTTAAAGCGTTCTTTAAGATAGCAGGGGGTAGCGGGGTTGAAAAGTACGAGAGAAGAATGTGAGAGTTACGGCGAAGACGAATAATAATAATAATAATAAATTAACGCAAAGCTTAAAAATGAAATGCAAACCATAAATTATAATTATTTCCATTATTATTCCAAACATATAAATTTATTGTAAAAAAAACCTAGCCTACCTAAGTATAAAAATGAATAAAGGGAATAATAATAAATAATAATAAAAACATTTATTCGTAGTAACAGTACTCCTACACATTACACAAATTCTGCCAAACTGTAAAACAGTTCGTTGGCAGAAATAAGCTCCCTTTCTTTACATTACTGTTTTCAGCTTACAAACTATTTAGGTAAGTATTCCATACCTATAGGTAATTAAAGGTAATTAACTACATTTGTAAACACAACATATATTTATATATGTAAGTATATTTTATATCTAAATATTTTAATTTTTAGTATAAATTTACATTTAAATTAATTTTGTTTTCATATTGCTTCAACATATGCTTTTTAGGGTTCCGTAGCCAAATGGCAAAAAACGGAACCCTTATAGATTCGTCATGTCTGTCTGTCTGTCCGTCTGTCTGTCCGTCCGTATGTCACAGCCATTTTTTTCCGAAACTATAAGAGCTATACTGTTGAAACTTGGTAGGTAGATGTATTCTGTGAACCGCATTAAGATTTTGATGCAAAAATAAAAAAATAATAATAAATATTGGGGGCTCCCCATACTTAGAACAGAAACTCAAAAATTTTTTTTTCATCAAACACATACGTGTGGGGTATCTATGGAATATGGATAGGTCTTCAAAAATGATATCGAGGTTTCTAAAACATTTTTTTTCTAAACCGAATAGTTTGCGTGACAGACGCTTCCAAAGTGGAAAAAGTTGGTCCCCCCCCACCCCTCTAACTTCTAAAATAAGAAAATGAAAAATCTAAAAAAAACATATGATGTACATTACTATAAAAACTACCAACGAAAATTGTTTTGAACGAGATCTAGTAAGTAGTTTTTTTTAATACCTATTAATACCTAACTTTGCACCTAATTTATATGGGGCGCTATACATACCAGGTGCAAACATAACTTAACCACCTAGGGATGGAAAGTGTTTGTACGGAACCCTCGGTGCGCGAGTCCGACTCGCACTTGGCCGGTTTTTTTAGTTTTGATTTAAATAGTGGTATATTGTTGTATATTTTAGGGACAAGATAAGGTCTGGATCTCTTTCCATAATAATTGACCATTCTAGGTAAAACCAATATTTCCTTAGCCACCTTTCTACGCAAACGTGGGTTAGTCACAGGGACTTTAAACTCACACGTGTCAAACTGTTCCAATGCTATCTGAAACGATACCCTCTCATCGACCGATTACACTTAAGGAATAACTTGCTATAATCCCCCCTAAAAAATTGCTTTGCTTTTCCATCTACGTAAGGAATAACTTGCTATAATCCCCCCTAAAAAATTGCTTTGCTTTTCCATCTACGAGAGCTTTCATAAACCTAATCTGCAGGTGTTTAATTTTATCAAGATAGGTTTTAAACGTTCTGCCGTACGTGCTCAGTCCATAAGAGAGTATCGAATCAGTGAGTGCATAGTAAACTGTATATAAGAGCGCTCTATTTGCGGAGCTTTTCACACACTAAATCCACATGGGCACTCCACGTGAGGCGAGAGTCTATCATTAGTCCCAGGTACTTGTATCTTTCCACCACCTCAAGTTCTCCACAGTGACAGGAGGACTGGATACCGCTATGTAGACAGTCATAGTTGTGGCCTACAATCTTTGGTGCTGTTGTTATACACTTATTGTAGGGCGAGTAAATGTGCATATATTTGGTTTTCACAATATTAATTATGATACCATTATCATGTGCCCACATAATGATATTGTTAAGGTCCTCCTGAATACAGCATTCTATATTATTTATGTCTCTGCCAGAATAAACTAGACAGGTGTCGTCTGCGTACATATAAGTCCTACAGTGCTTAACTACATTACTCATACTATTTACATGCATGATTTATTTATTTATTTATTCAAAAACAGGTTACATGACATTACAGTGTAGACACCAATGCGTCATGAACCGAGCAAGTTTATTTAGACGGCGAAACGGCGTGGCCCCGTTGTTCCGACATCTCAGGTGTTGGATTTGGTAGGTTGCCCCGGAACCGACGAAACACGACACCTTTCGGCCAGAAATCCGCACATGCGATGGTCTCCTGGAGTGGTCACTACAAACGAGCTGAAGTGCACGTAGTGGCGCGAATGCAACTGAAACACCCTCAGCGAATAGCCGGTTTTCTGGCGAACATACTGCGTCACTTCTTCAGCGGTGGCAGTGTGATGCAGGCGTGACACGTACAGCGCCTTGCTCGGTGTGGAGACCCGCAGACCACAGCCAACCGGTTCTGCAGTACCACACTGACTCTTGCGTGTCTTACGCTTTCTTGACACCGTTGTGAAACCCTCCTTGTCCACACAGGTGCGAGGGGTTACCTCTTTTGGAGGATGCCGGACTTCACGCGCTTTAGAGGGCGCGGCTTTCCGGCGGGCTGGAACAGGCTCACCAGCAGAAACGACGTCAGCAAAACGACGACGTGGTTTTGATGAAGCGTTAACGGGAGGCCCCGCGAGGAGGGGGCAGGGGGGCCGCGGTTCGGCATGCACAGTGACATCGCTATGTGCAGTGTCAGGTACACGCGAATTGACCGAGTTGGCATTTGGCACCCGGTCATTATTCTTGAAATTTGACGCCGTCGGTGACCGCGTTTCTAGGGCACCGTCGCGCAAACAGATGATTTCTTTGCGCAATACGTCAATAACGGCCTGCGATTCGTCAAATTTCTTTAGAATTTCTGCCATGCCTGCTTTAAGAGCCACAATTTCTTTCAGCAGGCAGCTCACGTCGACATGGTCTGGCGTATTGGACGGCAATCTGGAGACCTCCGTCGCCACGAACTCAGGCATGTCGCGTTCGTTCTCCCTTAGGACTTCAATGATGTCATCCAGGGTCTTCCTTCCGGCTTTATCTTCTCTGCGATGAGGTACAAATGTGTCGACAATCCCGAGAGACTGGAACAGCACCTTCTTCGCAGCGCAGATTTCGTCAACAGTAAAACGCGACGAACAGATCTGAACAGCAGTCACCGCATCCATCTGACCTTCCCGCAGCAGCTTCTGTTGCAGAAAGGCGAGGATCTCGTTGACAATGGGCTCACTTTTATTAGGGTCACCCATTGTTTAACTACAGGCAGCGGTCGAGCCGCGCTAATTTCACAATTAAATAATTAATTAGTCATCGATGCGTCTACTTCGCTGCGCGCATCGTACACAACTAACTGATGTATCCCACGGGTCCGTACACAGAGCCAGTGGGCACCCCGCAGGTCACCTGCGCGGCACCACCCGTAACGCCGCAAACAGCAGTCCTCAGCGTCCGGTCAGATAAATAGGCACGCAGCCACTTGTTGACCGGCCCGCTGACACCACACTCGTCCATGGCACACAGCAGCTGGTGGTGGTCCAGCGTATCAAAAGCTTTTTGAAATCTATGAAGACCACCACCACCTGCTGCTTGTCGTTAAGACTGCCGCATACGTCATCTGTAAACCGCGCAAGTGCAGTCGTCGTGCTACGGCCCCGCCGGAACCCATGTTGTACATCATTTAATGCATTATTTTTCTCTAAAAAACCACTTATTTGTTCTACTATAAATTTTTCAACAATCTTATTAATTACCGACAATATTGCTATTGGTCGATAATTTGCGTAATCGAAATAAGAGCCTTGTTTATGTTTGTATATTGGTCTTATTATAGCACTTTTTAATTCGAGTGGATATACACTTTTCTGTACACACAAGTTAATAAACAGAGCAATAATGGGGCTTAATTTTAACTTAACATATTTTATGTCACGCACACGTATTCTATCGAGACGGTGACTTATCCGTACTCAGGCTGTTTATTATTTTAATAATATATAAATCGGTGGCCTTCTTAAAGCGCATTGATAATTGTGTTTATCTACATAATCATCTCTGTTTAAAAACCTGTGGTTACAGTTGTGTTTTATGTCCAATATTTCCCGCGTAAAAGTAGTCGAAAATGTATTACAAATGTTAATTAAGGAGTCCTCTCTTCCTAGATATTTTATTATTACATCATCCAAACTGACCCCTATCCTTCCCGTCCAACTATTAACCTTACTCCATACCTTTTTCATGACACTTTTACACCGTAGAATCTCCTCTCGCCTATACTTATCTTTGGCATTATTTATGGATTTGTTCACCATATTTCTGTACTTATTATATTCTAGACGCATGTTCATGTCATGTGGTTTAAATTTCCACTTACGAAATAGTTTATCTCTGTACGCAATCATTAACTTGAGTTTAGTATTTATCCAGGGCTTAGGAACCCGTCTTTTGGACTTTTTATGTTCAATTATGGAACTGTCATAAATACTGCCAAAAATACACTTTATTCTCTCATAAAGCAACAAAGGACAGTCACATACCAACAGGTCATGCCACGGGTATTCATCCAGTTTTTTCTCAACACTACTATTACACAGACGCATATTTTTACACTTATTATAACACTGTGAGTATCCGCGCGACCTTGACCGCGCGTCAGCTGTCCGTGCATTATCTCACACTGAGTTATTAATAGGTATTGATCGCCGTAAAGTTATGCATTTTCTTGACAAATAAAACCAATCCGCCACCTCTCATCTCTTCCCTTGTGTAGGCGTAGGAGTTATATCCCTCTAGTTGGTACAATGGGAGTTCTCTTGATTTGATGTTTATTTCTGACAATATAATTATATCACAGTTATCTTGACAATCCTCCAGGAGTGCTAACAATTCATTATAATGTTTTCGTAACGAGCGTATGTTTAAATGGATTAGAGTGAAGTCTGAGCTGTTTTGCTTTATATTATCGCACCATACCTATGTCTGAGCTAACATACCTAGTGTATTCTATGTTAGATTGAACTGCTTGAAGTTTGTCATCGAATTTTAAAATATGAATAATTAAGCATTAACCAATTACACAAAGCCAAAGTTACCACTAGGCTGTGTTCGAGTTATTAGTGTTTTATAGCACTTAACGCATTTCAAAAAGAAAGTTGGCAATAGAGCTCTATATTGATACGCCAAGCTTTCCCCGCCACCTACTCAAGGGCACGCGTCTTGCCGCAGTCTTTAGTGATTGCGTGCGCGCCGATGAGTGTGGATCGCCGTGTAGTTCGCGTTGGGAGTGTTTGTTATCTTAAGTTATTTTTATTTATTACACCATGTAAACCTAACAAATGTTATATTATACTCACAATTGGTAAGACCTTCCAGTTGTATATCCTTCATCATCATCATCATCATCAGCCTATTCTTGTCCACTTCTGGACATAGGCCTCTCCAACTGCACGCCATTGTAAGCGATTCTCGGCTACTCTCATCCAGCTTTTGCCACCCACCCTGCACAGATCATCGCTCCACCTAGTCTGAGGGCATCAGGGGACTACGCTTGCCGATCCGCGGTCTCCACTCAAGAACACGTTCACCCCACCAGTTATCGGTTCTTCGGCTACCTAATATGGCCAGCCCACTGCCACTTCAAATTGCTAATACGTTGAGCTATGTCGGTAACTTTGGTTCTCTGACGGATCACTTCGTTCCGAATTCGATCCTTCAAAGAAACTCCGAGCATTGCCCTTTCCATAGCTCTCTGAGCGACTTTAAATTCGTGGACCAGCCCAACCGTGAGTGTCGACGTCTCGGCACCGTATGTCATTACGGGTAGGACGCACTGGGTGAAAACTTTCATCTTCAGACATTGTGGAATTGGCGATGTGAAGACCCGACGAAGTTTGCCATATGCTGCCCAGCCCAGCTGTATTCTTCTATTAGCCTCTCTCTCGAAGTTGTTTTTACCCAACTGCAATATTATGCCCAAGGTAGACGTACTCTTTAACAACCTCGAGAAAGCTGCCCTGTACCGCAATTGGTTCCGGACTAACATGTTCATTGAACATAACCTTGGTTTTGTCCAAGTTCATCCGGAGGCCAATGCGTTTTGAAGACTCAGCTAGGCCGTTCGGCATAAATTGCAAGTCTTGCAGCGTTTCCGCCAGATTGACAATGTCGTCTGCAAATCGCAAGTGTGAAAGGTACACACCATTTATGTTAATGCCTTGTCCTTTCCAGTCCAACGTCTTGAACATATCCTTCAATGCATTTGTGAACAATTTGGGGGATATAACATCCCCTTGTCTCACACCACGATGCAAGGGGATAGGTTCAGACTGCCGGTGTTGTATTTGGACGGCCATGCTAGCGGCATTGTAAAGACCTTTCAACACTTGGATGTATCGCCAATCGACTTGGCATCGCTGCAGAAATTCCAAAACCAACCAGGTTTCGATGGAGTCAAAAGCCTTCTCGTAGTCCACGAAGGCTAAGCACAGGGGCCGATTATACTCTTCCGTCTTCTGTATAATCTGCCTCACTGTATGAATGTGGTCTACGGTGCTGTATCCTGATCGAAACCCCGCCTGTTCCGGGGGCTGAAACTCATCGAGTCTTCGTGCAAGACGGTTCGTGATAACTCTCGAAAACAGCTTGTAGACGTGACTTAGGAGCGAAATGGGTCGGTAGTTTTTCAAAAGAGTTTTATAACCCTTTTTGAAAAACAGCACGACAATACTCCTACTCCACGCCTCCGGAGGGTGGGTGTTCACGTCGTTCCGTCATAAGCCCGAGTGTTTCTCCCGAAAACTTCGACTTCTTGCCTTTACGCTGTAATTCGCAAAATCTCACACCTTCCTCCCTGAGGATTCCGAGCACACCTTCGAGGGTTTGGTCAATGTCAACGCTGTTTGTGGTTTCCAGGGCAGCAATCGGTTCTCCAGATTTGACTGAAACGTGTCAGATCCCATTATAGTTTGGAGCGGGTTAGGTCGGAGCCTGGACTTCATCAAACGAACACGTTCTAGCTTGAAATTGATATTCAGAGAGCCTCGTACAAGTCGGTGATCACTACCGGTATTAACCCTATTGATCAATGAGACGTCTCTGAATATGCGCTTCTTGTCCGTTATGATGAAGTCGATCTCATTTTTCGTCATGTTGTCGGGGCTCTGCCATGTCCACTTCCTTTGAGGCTGTTTCTTGAAAAACGAATTCATCAAGAAAAGCCCCTCCTTTTCGAGGAAGTTGACCAGCATTTGCCCTCTATGATTCCTGCTACCATAACCATGGGACCCTACTACCGATTCTCTGCAATTTTGTACTCCCACTTTGGCGTTGAAATCTCCCATGACAACGTTGTAGTCGGCCTTAGTGGTGAAGTGTAAGGCTTTCGATATGTCCCCGAACATAATATCCTCCACTTTATCGTCCGAGTATGTCGAGGCCGGTGCGTAAACCTGCACAACCTTCCACTTCATCGTCCGAGTATGTCGAGGTTGGTGCGTAAGCCTGTACAACCTTGAGGCTATACCTCTGGGTTAGCTTAATTACTAGGTACGCGACCCTGTTCGACACACTCGAAACTTCTACAACGTTGGCACAAAGATTCCTGTTGACCAAGAACCCTACGCCACCTTGGGATAGCTGGTGTCTCTCTCGGTAGTAAAGAAGGTGGCCAGATTCAAGCGTCACTGTATCCTCACCCTCTCTTCGGACTTCGCTCAACCCAAGAATGTGCCACCTAATCTTTCCGAGTTCATGCTCGAGTTGCGCCAGGTGCTCGTCCAGTCCTAACGTGCGTCCATTATACGTTGCCAAGGTCAATTTGTTTTGGCGGCCTTCCGTAACTCGGGTATATCCTTCAGGACTTGATTAAAAAAGCAACTACGGTATACAGTAAGAATTGTAACAAATAAAGTACTTTTAATAATTTTATACCTAACCCGTAGGTATACCGTTTTTCGACTTTTCCTTTAATTCTACGATTGTTAGAAGAGAATTATTTTATAAAAAGAAGTACATTTTTTTGTTATTTTTTTGTTTTATTTCAAGAGTATACATAATTTCTGTTAAGAATCGCCTTGGTTTAAAACCTAAATAGATATTTTTTTCCTTACTATGTTGTTTTTTTTAGTGCTAACATTTTACAAAAGTCTATGAAGCTGCATAATCTTTTCTTAAATCACTTTATTTTAACTTAGTATTCTTCCGAAACCTGCTTACAACATAAATGACATCTATGGATCTTGATAAGATAAGTTTATTTTTGAGGTTAAATGTTTTAAGAGGTCATAATTTATTTACAGCATTTAAAAACGTCTGTGAAATTTGATCCTTAATAATACCTCCATACGTATTATAATGTGAGTTACAGCATTCTTGAGGGTGAAAAATAAAAAATCCAAATGCTGTAACCCGCAAAAGTATCATTAAAATAACTTTTGTCTCAAAGTAGTGTTAATGGTAAGAAAAGTTTTTTTTTTTAAATATTGTGCCAAAATGGTGTCTAAATCACAGTAGCCGTTCGGAAGTTATGATTTTTTTATATTTTTTTCGTTTAGTTTTTTGGCTCTAGTGAAAACTTTTATTTTTGTCAGTTACAGCATTATTGCTTTCTAGCGACGATATGTTTATTAGGTATCAATTTTGTTTTTTTTATTTATTAAGAAACAAACAGTCTTAAAATAATATTACATTGGTATTGTCATAGGACTAGAAATAGCCTTAATTGTAGACCTATAGTTCCATACATAATATTAAAGTGTTGAAAATTTTTACATTACACTGACCAAAAGAAAAATTAAAAGCAATTTACTTAAGAATAAACTAACCAATAAAAATCCAAGAAACAAGATATATATATATATATTTATATAAATTTGAAATCGCTTACTACTATTGTTTAACCTAGAAATACTCACACACACTGAGTTTCCAATAAAGAAAATACCTACATTTGTTTTAAACATTGCCAACGAACTGCCAAACAAGTCTGCCTTCATACATTTCTCATTGTACAGCTTGCATGCGCGTTTAATGTACGAGTGACCCGCGTGTTTGGTTTTGCTCCTCGCAAGACTGAACAAAGCCTTAGTACGGCAACTACGCTCAGTTTTACGAGGCACACGAAAACTTATTTTATTCAAGAGTTCAGGGGCGTCAATCAGATTATTGAGGATTTTAAATAAGAACGATAAATCATTACAGTGCCGTCTGAGTACAAGAGGCTGAATATTGTGTATAGCTGCTGAAGATGCATAATTTTGGTACTTGCCGCCGGTGCGATATTCAAGTGCTTTAATAAATTTCTTCTGTAACCTTTCAATTCTATCTTTATGCACTTTATGATATGGGTTCCAGACTACGGAGGCAAATTCTAAGCGACTTCGAACGTAACTATTGTACAACAAATTTTAAAATTGATTTTTAAAATGGCTACCCTTTCCGATATGTAGTTAAAGCTCTCGACGTATTGTATCATATTGTGGTTTACTATAAATCCAACTCCATATAGGCCCTTAGTTTCTCCGTAATGGTAAAGTAAGTTTCCACTTTTTAAGTGAATTAGTTTTTCAGTGTGCCGACGCATTTCACTCATGCCTATGATATGCCAGTTTATTTTACTAAGTGCTGTTTCCAGCTCTTCTAATTTTGCCTCTTTCTGTAGAGTTCTTACGTTAAGAGTTCCTATGTGAACAGTTGGTTTATAGCTAGGTGCTACGTAGAAAAGGTCTCTATTTTTCGGTCTGAAGTAATTTGATTTTGTATATGTCGTTTTTTGTGTGTCGATCTGTAGGTGCGTAACTGGAGGGTTTTGGTCGTAATCTCCCACGGGGACCTGCCGGCTTGGGAGATCGATGTGTTTTGTGCTTGCAGTTTGTTCACTAGGTGGGGCCGCTAATTGCTATGCGCTTTCCTGGCCTTTTGGATTTGGTGAAGGGCTTGGGTTTTTAGTTATTAGATAGTTTAGTATTCCGGGTTTAATTACGTCTTCTGATGGCCCTCGTTGGCTGGTAGTTGCATTGTTGGTAGTTTTATTTTTCTTGTTTTTTTGCGTACTTGTGGTAGGCTCGTTTTCTAGGCCTGTACTGTTTTGCGGAGATAACGACAGGCTACGTTTATTGCTGTTCTTCGGGGTTACAGAGTTATTTTTCAAAATTACTAGCTTGTGGTACTTAATAATTGCTTTATTGCCTTTTTCCCTTTCAAGTTTAGCTTGTTCTTGCAGGTCTTTTCTAATTTTTAATATGTGACTTGGATAGTCTTCTTGAATGTAAAAGCTTGAGTTTTCTAATTTTTTCTTTTGTTTTAGTATTTATATCTTTTTTCTAAGTGTCGTGAAAGTCGCAACGATAGGGCGGGGCTTGTCTGATTTTTTTCCTATCCGTTTTAATGGGCATTTCTCAGGAGTGGCATTTTTAAGTGTCCGGGCTTGAAAATGGTTAAATTTACCATCGAATATTTCTGAATAAAATCAAGCTAGTACCTAACGGTTTGTTTCGTCTGGCGAGCTATGTAAACATTTCATGATAATTCATTAACATGACAATAAAAAAAAGTTATTACAAAAATTGACGTTCACTGGGAGCGTCCGCTTGCCAGATTTGTTGAAATAAAAAATCATAACTGGATATTGGGTCTGGATACTATGATTTCAAATGTGTTCCCGTATTCAGCATTAGTTTATTAATCATTTTGTTCCTATAGATATAATTTATCTGCTAAACATTTTAAATAAAAACTATTTTTCGGAGCGTCCGAGGGTAACTAGTGATTTCAGTGTAAATTTTAAAACACGTCAGCACTGCCTTAAAGAAGTATACTAGAAACCCGCAGCTCGCAAGCAACTAGCTTCAGTTGTGTTCTCACCGCCGCCGAGAGTAGACGTCGGCTCAATGGCTTATAGGTAGAGTTCGTGTGGGTTCGTTCGTCATTCGGTGGATTTGGTTACGTGTTTTGTTGAATTCGGTGGAACAATTTGTGTTGTTCAGTGATTGTGTGTCTGCAATTTTATAAGTGAATAAACTATCTCCGGGAGAATGTAAGTCCATAATAATTTGTTCGTGTCTATATTACTTTTAGTATTCCTTAAATCGATAAAAAACATTAAATTTTGAAATCGGTGGAATTGATTTCCATTGATTCGGTGTAATTTTTGACCACTGAAGTCAATAAAATTTGCCACCGCTATCAATTTTTACGATAAAACCAACTGATTTTACATTATTTCTATATTGCCATGCCCCTCAATCGGTTCTTCAATGCTTATAATCGTGATTTTGTTAATGCAGCATAGTTCTGACTGTGCTTCTTTTGTTTACTAATTTCGGTGGGTTGCTGTTCGTTAGGCTGCTTTCACCGGCATTTCATTGGCACATGGTTTACCCATCTCGTTGAACTGGTGCATCAGGGTATTATGCCTCAACAGCCTGACACTACAAATATTCCTAAGGGTCGTCATTTCAGCGAGCTACACATCGAAAACTCTGAAGTATTGAGCCTTTGATTTCGGTGATTGTAAAATCTTAAATATCTTATGAACCACTAAGTTCAGAAGAGGGCCTTTGCTACCAATATTTTTTTAAATTAGGCCGTTTTTATATATTAAAGTCACGAATCACTAAATATGAAAAATTAAATTGACCACCGAAGTCAAGCAAAATACCTCGGCCCGGAGAATCGCCCTAATGACTCTACATCCCTGTAGTCCAAATTTATAGAAAAATGCTTAGAAATGAAGTCCAGGAATATCTTTTCTAGTTGGAAATAGGATGTTTCGCCATCTGCGATACCAAAGAAAACCAGGTTGCGTTGTCTTGCGTTTTTTTCGAGATAGTATAGTCTTTGTTCTTGGTTTTCTACGCGTTCATTTAAGTTGTTGTATTTTTCTTCTAAGAGAGAAAATTTTTCGTCAAGCGACTTTTGTATCTGTTCTGTGACGTGTTCTCCGCTTTTTTGTATAGTTTCCTTCTGTTTTTCTAGTTCTTTATGAATCCGCTGTAAACTGTTCATGATCTGTTCGATTTTTGAATCCATGTCTAATAGTAGCTAAGAATTTTTTTACTATACCACGGTGCGATCCCGTGTCTTGTAATTTTGTTTTCGACCTTATGTTAGGCATCAATATACGAGTAGTTTGCTTTATTTAACCCAGACGAGTAATGCATTACTACTATGATCTATTATTATACTTAGTAAATGTTTTATTTTTAAATGTAACACTACAATCAGACATATTGTACAACTCTTGTACTCTCCATGCTGAAGAGTAAAGCTTTTTTGTTGTTTATTTATATCTAACTGCATGACATTATTTCAGGAGAAAGTCTACATGAGGTTGGCTTCGCAAATTGGGGCCCGGACGCTGTAAAAATGTTTGCCGACTGGTCTAGTGATAACTGGTGTCAGACCCTTTACCTGGTGCCGCCAAATTTGACCTACCAAATTACGCCTTGTAGACCGTCACAGGGTGACTGGTACTATAGAGGCTGGCCTATGTGTGAGAAACGGATGAAATACAAACCGAATTACTGATGATCTAGATGATAGTAATTCAAAACTAAGTATGATAAATAAATACTGCAATATAACTTACCAACTGTATACAATTGATTTATTATTATCTAAATAAAATAATTGATACTAGCAGGTCTGTGAGCTTAAATACGCGCAATTTTTCCAAAATTGTTGAAGTAGGTATGTAATTTTTCACGTATTCGCGAAATCGAAAACCAAGACATCAGCAGGCTTTTATCTTATCACTGCACCCGCACGATTAAGTATATACTTACATACTTTTTCTCAAACATGCAATGATATGTCGTCATAACGTGCGTTACAAGGTTATAATATGTAAGCTTATAAGTTTCATTTTACCTGTCACATAATAATTTAATAATGCATGTTAGCTATTAAGAAATGTTACACCAATTAGCACGTAAGGTTGAACTGTCAGTGTTAATTGTATGCAATAAACAATAAACAATAAACAATAAGTAGGTTACCGTTAGGCTTCGAAGTATCACGTTTTGGACGGAACAACTCGATAGAACTAACGTAAAGGATTTCATACAAAATTTAAGGCCTAAGCCGGGAAGTAACTTTTTTTTAAACATGGCGCCTGTGTTCGTAAACAGGCTCAACAGCTGAATTGAGTGTTTCTCAAAAAGTTGTTCACTTTCTTGAAAAGAAATTTGTCCCATCATGAAAAACGTTTATAAAAATATTTCCAATTTTAATACAAAAAGTAAGTAATCTATAATTTAATACATTCATAAACTTTTTTTTTTCCTTGGAGACTTAATATATCGAGTTAAATCGATGGTTTTGATATATATGTATATAAATAAAAATAAAATTAAAAATTAAAAAAAACCCCGACATGACAACCAATAAAAAGAAAGAAATAAAATCTATGAAATGTGCCTATACAATGAACAGTAGAAAAAGAATCCAAGCTTCGTTGCGTTCGGGGGACCGCTAAGTACCTAAATGAAATGAAACATATTTTTCAACGCAGAATTGCATGTATGCATTTGGGCTTCCCACTTTACGATTTTCAGTACATTGCATTTCATTTACTTAGCGGTCCCCCGACGCAACGAAGCTTGGATTCTTTTTCTACTGTTCATTGTATAGGCACATTTCGTAGATTTTATTTCTTTCTTTTTATTGGTTGTCATGTCGGGGGTTTTTTAAATTTTAAATTTTATTTTTATTTCATATTTTTTAAACAAACAGAAGTTTCGTCCCGGAATTTTCTTCTTTTGACACTATTTTTGTTTTACACCGTTTAAGGTCCAGGGTTTCCAATCTTTCGTCGAGCTTGATCCTTGACTATATGTAGGTAGGTACAACAGGATCCCAAGCCAGTGGTAATGAATGCCGTCTTCTCTAAGATTGAAGTTAGGATATATTTTGATTTCAATAGCCTTAAGCAACATTCTGGGAAAAAATCGTTAAAGTTAGACTAGTTAATGCTTATAATAGCAAAATGGCGAAGTTATTAGCCAAGACAATCAAAATATATACTTTAAATGCACTGTGTGAGTCGCAAGAACCTGCTACTTATGGCCTAAAACAGAACCAGGTTTCTTTTCTACAGGATCCAAATACGGTACGGGTGGCTTACTTAGCTCCATAAAAATTGCAGTTGGTGCTAGGCAACTTGACTTAGTTTTGAGAGACCTAATCATCGATACCCCACACCATAGGATAAACATCCCCACTTTTGTTACGTGTAGGGAATGTACACAAAAATTTGTTTTTAAAAATGTATTTAACCACTATGTCTCTGAGCTAAGCTGTGGACAGACTGACACAAACGACAAAATCCTAAAAAGCTGTTATTCACTTAGGCAAGAGTACTTTTGTTAAAGCTTACGTGTCAGTTAGTCGCGTTAAAATCTTGCAGGGTGTTGCTATTGCAATCAAAGGAACCTGTTCAATAGTCCTAATAACAATTCAGCTTTAGCAGAATTCCGAAAGTTAAAAACAGTGACCCAGTACTGTGACAAAAATTATAATACGAGTTCTTTTTTTGTCAAACAAGTTTTTCTGAGACTCGGTTTTATTATCGACTGTACTGTACAATCAGACGAGCCCAAACACCATGGGTTTATCTTGTGCTGTTTAGGAGTTCCTACGACCATCTTCAGCTCCAAGGTACCAAATTATAGTACTGTCAAAAATTTAATAATCTGTTGATTACCTACGCTAATAAAACTTAACATTTAACCAACATTTGAAATTCTTGGCTTAGATCCTTTCACAACTAGTTGGTCATCATGAGACCTTCATTTATTGAGTGATATAGAAAATGCTAACAATACCTACTTAACATTTAACCAAAACTTTGGAATCCTTGGCTTCAATATTGGCTGAAATCCATTAACAACTAGCTGGTCATCATGAGACCTTCATTTATTGAGTGATATAGAAAATGCTGATAATACTTAACATTTAGGTAACCAAAATTTGGAATCCTTAGTTTCAATATGGGCTGAGATCCATTAACAACTACCTGGTCATCATGAGACCTTCATTTATTGAGTGATATAGAAAATGCTAATACAACTTAACATTTAACCAAAATTTGGAATCCTTAGCTTGAATATTGGCTGAGATCCATTTACAACTACCAGGTCATCATGAGACCCTCAATTAGTGAGTCATATAGAAAATGCTAATAAGACTTAACATTTAGCCAATATTTCGAATTATTGACTTCATTATTGGCTGAGATCTCGTCACTTGTTCCAATTAAAGCTGAATATCTTGGAAACTACTGGTCCTATTTCCACCAAACATAGCTAAGAACTATCTCGACGGAAAAGTCTTTCGATTAAAAAAAAACCGCACTTAAATTGGTCCATCCGCTTGGGCGCTACGATGCCACAGACAGACACACAGATACACATGTTAAACTTATAACACCCCTCTTTTTTCGTCGGGGGTTAAAAAAGATTGCCACGCAACATTTCCTCACACAATTTTGTGACGTTTTCTTGACGTTAAGAAATTTTGGACGTCAAGAAAACGTCACGAAATAGGCTAGTTGACTCATGTCAAATTGTAAAAAACTAATGTTTATTCCGTATAGTATTTAGCAAAGGAAACCTAAATATATATTTTTCAATTCATAAAAGTGAAAGATGGCTGAAAAAATTGAATTTGAAAATATGGTTTTTAATCTGTATTTTGAAATGCTTAAAACGCTGTCCGCCATTTTCGCTTATGATAGTGACGTCATCGGTCATGTAAACAAAACTGAAAGTCTACTTTGACGACTTCGAATAGTGCCGTCCCTCTCGATCTCGTGTCAAAGTATATTGGAGTGAGCGGAATGGCACTATACGACGGTCGAATTTCGAATATTTACAGGTATAGTCTGTCTAACGAAAGCTGAACCCATCGATTATTTGAGCGGCAACACTATTAAAATGTCATTTTGACATCGACTAGCAAAGTCGTTGTTGTTGAGGTTAGTTTGAGGCTGCATTCGAGTGTCAAATAGAAGAGATCTTTCGAAAGTTTACTGCTGAAACATGGGTAAAACAATTAAAAGTGGTGTGCGTCAGATAATTTTTACTATGATAAGCAAAAGCAAACAAAAACAAGAGGAGAGGGAAGCCTTGTTCAAACAGAAAAAAGAGTGTTTAGATGTGGTGACTGCATTTGTAGGTTAGTAAGGCATATTAATTTTGATACTTATTATTTCTATAATTATCTTCAATCCAAAGATTCACAATATATCGTTTCCCGTCCAAACTATCTTTTTAAATTGATATTGCTTTTTAATTTTTTCATAAATGATGTATTCATTTCAGATAAACTTGACGACTCTGAAGAAAAACAACTCCTTTTGGATAATCTTGGGAAGTTGAAAGAGTTGGAGCAAAACGAATTGCTAAGTCAAAACAAGTATTTAGAGGAAATATCGTCAATAACTGATCTCAGTGTTTCAACTTTGAAGAGAATAAACAATGAAGGAAAAGTAAACAGTGGTGTCTTCAGTACCCCAGGAAAAAAGCGACCTCACAAGGCCACAATATCCAATTTAGATAGCTTTGACATCCAAGCCATCCGAAATAAAATCAACGAATTTTATATCGTAAAGAAGCAAGTGCCTACACTCAGGTGCCTATTGGCAGAGTTAAGAGAAAGCATCAATTTTACCGGATGCCTTGAAACTTTACGCCGAATATTACATGCGAATGGATACGAATTTAAACAAAATATCAATCAACGCTCAGTTCTTATTGAGCGCTTTGACATTGCAGCTTGGCGACACCGTTACTTACGGACTATTGCAACAAAACGTGCTGAAGGTAAACAAATAATATACCTGGACGAGACTTACGTACACCAGAATTACAAATTAAAACGATCATGGCAAGGGCCTTCCACCAAAGGTCTAGTTGACAATATCTCGTCCGGTAAACGATATATTATTGTTCACGCTGGATCAGAAAATGGTTTTGTGCCTAATGCGTTATTAACATTTAGCACAAAATCAATTAAAGCCGACTACCACCATGACATGAACGCCACAAATTTTAATAAGTGGTTACATGAGAAGCTTATTCCGAACTTGACTAAACCGAGCGTGATTGTCATGGACAATGCCAGCTACCATACGGTGCAAATTAATAAGCCTCCAAATACCAACACCCGCAAAGCAGAAATAAAAGAGTGGCTTCGTGTGAATCAAATTCACTATGAGGAATATCATACCATTGCAGAACTTCTTGTATTGGTACAGAAACACAAACCGGAACCAATCTACGAAGCAGATGAAATTCTAAGACAGCATGGTCATGAGGTCTTGCGACTTCCGCCCTATCATTGTGATCTGAACCCAATCGAATTAATATGGAGTTCGGCGAAGAGAAAAATCGCAAGTAAAAATATTGCCGGATCAGCAGCTGAAATGGAAAAAAATATTAAAGAGGCTTTTGAGAGCATAACATCAGAGCATTGGAAGAAAATGACTGATCATGTGCTTAATATTGAAGCTCAGTACAAAGCCAGGGATGGAATAACCGAAAACCTGGAATCATTTATTATAAGTGTGCATGATGATGAGTCTGACAGTAGTTCAGATGAATCAATGGAAGTAGAGTTTCTAGAAACCGATTTTGATTATAGTTCTTAAAATAAATAAAACTTTTAACTTTAGTTTATGACTTTTTATTTTAACCCCGACAAAAAAAAGTGTGTATGTGTGTGTATAACATGTATACATTATGAGACTATGTTTTTATTTATTTAAGTATATATCTAGTGAAACTTGTTTTTAAGTTTGTTGTAATGCACATAATTTATCTGCTTAGTTCAAAGGTTGACTGGTAGAGAATGCCTTACGGCATTAAGTCCGCCATTTGTATGATAAGTTTATTATTTGGTGCCATAAAATCAAATACATAAATAAATGTTCATGAAATATTAGGCGTTTCCTCTCCCTTAGTACCCACCAAAATAAAGAAAAGTATCAAAATCGTTTATTCCTACTTTGATAGGTAATACCATGTAATGATTTTTTAAATTTGCCGCTTTTTCGCAGGTTCAGCTTTCATTAGACAGACTCTACCTAATTCTACGTCACGCCACAGATTAGCAAAAGGGAAAAATGGCGGACGGCGTTTTTGACTGTTCATGATATTTCTAATTTTCAATTGATAAAATTTAGCTTTCTAGCTTCCACAAAAATACAAGACATTTTTTTAGAGCTAGTAAGATCATTATTAACCATTTCAAATATATTTCAAAACTGGGTCTACTAGCCTATTGTGTGAGGAAATTTTGTGTGGCAATCTTTTTTTTATATTTTTTTGTATATTTCTTTTCAAGAAAGTGGACAACTTTCTGAGAAACACTCAATTCAGCTGTTATTCATTTTTTTAGTGGTGTATTTCTTTATTTCATTGCATATGTTTGAGACAGACAGGAAGTGGTCTTAAATTAAACAAAGTCTTCAACAATACAATTAATAATTTATTTTAAAAGTCGTTGGTTATAATGGCTGTCTGATTTAACTCCGGGGTTCGGTACTTCCCCGCTCTGATGCTGTGGCTGCAGGTCTTGGCTTGGCAGTGGGTCTGAAGCAAAACTGGAAGGCGCCGGCCGTTGGTGTTGGTGTTCAGACTTTAAGACTGCACCGAGCGAAATGTGAAAAAATAGGCTGTTGCCGTTAAGTAGATAACGTCAACACTAATTGTTTAATCCATTTCTAAACTATATATTTAGCGGACGAAAACAGTAAAATCGTAAGCAGGCGTTAAGTGTTTTTTTATACTTTAACAATGGAAATCTATTCTAATTTTCAGTAAAAAAAAAGATGAATGTTTACATTACAATTTGTCCGCATCAAATATTTCAATTATTGTTTGGTATTAAAGGTCCAGATTTATCAAAAAGTGCTTTTAATTCTCCATACATTTTTACTATGGCGGCCGCACGCCGATTTAAATACGCATTCCCCGCGCTCTATGGTTCAGTCGCAAACGCTCGGCGCCCTCATAGACAGTAGATGGGCGAGGGTGCGGGCAAGCTCCACACACCGCGGCTGTCGCCGTAGTTTTTACTAAAAATGTTGCACCCTGTGAATAAACGACCGGCATCAGTATGGTTCAAATTCTCCTCCGCCGATAGTGAGCCTGTTGAAGAATGCGCCTAAGAAGAGGGTGATACCGAAAGCAGTTGGTGTCGGTGCTCACTACCAGAACGGAGTAAATTTTACAGGAGAAAGAACAAAGGAAGCAGAATGAAATTGCATTTTTTTTTTATAAAAGAGGCAGAAATTAAATTAAAAAATGTAGGTAGATGTACATTTCGCTTGCACGTAATTTCTAGCTCGAAGTTGAGCACTGTTAAATAATTTGGGCAATGAAACAGAATGTTATGTGCCGTTCTTTTAATTTAGTGCAATTTATAAATGTATAGGTATCCTAGGTACCACTCGATAATAAAAGCCGAAAGTGTAGATTAATGCTGCTAACACTGTACATAAAACAACTATTAAATAAAGCAATTGAACGTTAGGCACTTAGGGTTTAAAATGAACACTAACTTACAGCTAGGCACTAAATAAACACTTGTTCAATGACTTACCCAGTGGAGTGCGACACAAACACTTATAGTTTAACCGATTGGTTTTGAAAATACTTCCAAAGATGTCGGAAGGATATTACTTTTGGTAATTATTGAAAATATTATAAATGTTCAGCGCGTAAGAGGACACTCAGCGAGGCTAGTGAACACGACCGAACACGTTAGTATATATATTCTTTGACCGAACCGAATATCACGAAAGTATAAGTAATGCGGCGAGTTCTTCTTCGAATGTTCTAGCTGAAGTAGACAAAGGCGCGCGCATTGGCCAATCAGTGCGCATTTCGATACAGGTGATGTACTGATATCGCAGCAGTTTACCGTCGCGCACACAAGTGTTATTTACTTTAATGTATTTATGTCATTTATGTTATTATGCTAAGTTGTGTTGTTTATTACGCTAAGTTGTATGTTATTATAATTACCTAAGTAGGAATTATTTAACATATTTTATATTTAAGATTTCGCGCAATCTACATATCTCATAGTAAACTAATAGTTGGTAGAAAGCAGAATACAATTTTTACTTAATGCTATTACGCGTGCTTCACGCGCTCGCACGCTGTTGTGGCAGTTTCATTTCGCTACCGAAATTAGCAGTAAGTTAAAATGTACTTCCAAGATTTGATTAAAGCCTGACCAGAAATATATGAGGATTGTCAAGAGGGCGCTATTTATAAGATTTATATGGCAACAATTTTGCAACCAATCGCAACCCACTATTATGACTTACTTTTAAATACCTGTCAGTTCCACTATGTTAACCCGTAATGTCATTTTTCTCAAAAATTGCATGTAATGTTGCCTTACCATCGCTAGATAGACTACAGTAAGTGTCTGCGGAAGTTTGTATGCAGCGTTTCGTTCATAATTGTGCTGTGTAAAATGACAATGATATTTCGGAATTCCTTCCTTTTTTGTGTCGTTTAGAAAAAACCTCGGAGTTAAAATTGAAGGTAAGCTTTATGATATGAAAATTAGTTAGAAAATACAACAATGTATAACAATAATTAAATTGTATCTTTAAGACTTAGATTTGTAAGACAGTGCAAATAATTAAACGCAGTATTTATAAAAAAAAGAAATTAAGGCGGGATTTAAATTAAAAGACAAAAATTTCAAATTTGTTTGTGTGATCTATTACAATAATTCAGCAAAAATGAGTTCAGACGAGTCTGATTCCGAATAGACGGCACTCCTCCATACTTAAAAGCGGAGGCAGAGTTAGCTAAAATAATTTACTTCCGACTAAATCCAAGGAGATATAAAAAAATACAAGAGATTCATTAAATGGAAGGAAGAAAATCAAGTTAATAGTTGCTCAGATAATGTGTGATATTTCAACAATCTTTCTGTGACAATCGGATGGCTACAAAGGAAAGAAATGACAAATATTCAGCAGCAAAATATAGAAAAGTTCTTAAATCAAGCTCTAGATGATAAACAGTTTAGCGATGAAGGTAAATAAATGCTGCCACTATTTGATAACGATATAACTATATCTTTTATCCAAGTATAAACTCATAATTATTTTTGTTATAGGTTGTTATCGTGGGAGTTAATGGTGCCTGCGACGGCGAATATCACAATGTGTAATAATAAAAATGGGATATAACAAAAATATTCATTGGAAAATGGCCGAATATGAATGTCACCTATAAAATATAATTTTAATCGAATTTTCTTGTTTAATTTTTGAGAAAAGCACTATACTTGCTTCGACCGTAAGAGCCATCCTGGCCTCGTATTATATCCGGACCTCGCCTACGGCTCGGTCCGTCTAATTCCTACTCGGCCAGTATGGCTTAGGTACTTACTGGTCTCTGCCGTAATGTACTATAATGGAATACACTCTTTTCCTGACTGTTTTTCGTGTAGTAAACACATGTCAATTTTATTTATAATCTTACGTTCATGACTGTGAATGGTTTTCGGCATTTCTTTGGATAATTTTAAATATTTGTCTGTTAAAGAAATCACCACGAATGACATTGACATTGTTGAGAAACCATCATAAAAATCATTGCCAGTGTAAGAAATTAGTTCCAGTAAAATTCCGCAATATGGCGCATCCTCATATATTTCTGGTCAGGCTTTACATGTTGCTTAAACGAATTAACTAAGAAACGTGTTTACAAGTGAAGCTAATAAAGTCAATCCGTTGCCGCGTACCTACATAAAAAAACCAGTCAAGTGCAAGTCTGACTCGCGCACCGACGGTTCCGTACGAATACTTATCCTATCTTAACTGGCCGGGTTAAGTTTGCACCCGGTATGTATGGCGCCGGATACAAATTAGGTGCAAAATTAACGTAACCGATCACGTTTGTTGTATGGGAGCCCCCTAAATTTATTTTTTTTATTGGTTTTTTAGTATTTGTTGCTATAGCGGCAACAGAAATACATCATATGCGAACATTTAAATTGCCTAACTATCATGGTTCATGAGATACAGCCGGTTGACAGACGGACAGACAGACACAGACAAACAGACAGCGGAGTATGAGTAATAGGGTCCCCTTTTTACCCTTGTCCCGTCTATAGGGGTCTCCCTCCTTACTGTCCTACTAGGTACGAGCAAGAGATAAATGAGGAGGCAGAAGAACGGTCAAATTAAATTATTTTTATTAGGATCGGTAGCTCAGTCGGAAAAGTTTTTAAATGCGTGGGTTTGAGCAAAATACGCTAATGATCGGATTCCGCTAGTCGTCTGCAGCCGAAGTACTCCCCTGAAGGTGCCGAGTTGGTAAGCGCCGGCAATTTTCATCGGCGCTGAGTTCAGCGCTTCTCAGTAAAAACGTGGCGCTGAGTCGAAAAAGGGCCAGAAGCGAAGCGGCAGGCGAGCGACAAGCAGGAAGCCACAAAAGGGTCACTCTGGACCGTGGACCCTGGAACGCGCCATCAAACAAGGCGTTAGAAACGGTCCATAAGTATGTGTGAACGCCAACGACACGCGGGTAAGAGATTACAAAAAGGCGCAGTTAATTCGTAAAATGATGAAATTTATATGTAATTAATTTTTATTACAAATTAGAGGGTGGCTTTATAACGAATATAATGATTTGCAACTTTTCAATAGCCACTTTTGAACAAAACTATTTCAAGGAAGTGATATTTATTTAGTTACAGTTAGTGACCGACCGAAGTTTCGGTTTCGGTTTCGGCCAGTTTCGGCCTAAAAATCATGTTTCGGCCAAAGGTTCGGTTTCGGCCAAAAAACAGCCGAACCTTTCGGCCACGCCGAAACTTCCAACATCGTACTGTCGGGTCGCGTTCGTTCGGCTAACGTCGGGTGCGCTCGGCAGTCGGCTCGGCTGGCACTATGGCGTCGCTCGCCCGACTCCGCCGGCCGCTAAAATCACTTTGCTCAGTGAGGTGACGGTTGTGTTTGTTCCCCGAATAATTTTAAGTAACTGACCGAGCCAGCAAAGCATTTTCATTTTAGCGTGGCCCAAAAATTTTTCGTATGCCCGGATGTTTCGATGTCTATGCGCTTACCGACTGTTGCCTTGCCTTAATGTCGCATTTCTCAACCGATTGTCATGAAATTTTGTGAGTATGTTCGATAAGTATTATGATTTTTTCGTCGATTCAGTTTTTCGAATTCTTCAAAATAGCGGAGATTAAAAACATTTACTTTAAATTTACTAAATTTAGTTTTTGATATGAATTGATGAACTTATAGTGTTATTTTTAACGCAAATTTTCTTAATTAACAAACAAATTGACGGCGATATTGGTTATTTAGGATACAAGTGAGGAGGTTTAGGTACTTATCTCATAAAATGACTAGGATTCGTCATTGTAGCGTGTATGTAATAAAATGAGTACCTACGTCTGAATTAGCATTAGTAGGCTGCCTGATTGCAATTATAAAAATTAACACTCAACCAATTATTTTGTTGCTAGGTTTTTAAACTTGTTTCATTTTATTCTGCCTCAGTACAGTTTACAGCTTTTCACTTTTTGGGTAATTTAATTTAGACCGAGTGTCAATGTTAAAATTTCAATTTAATAAAAGTAAAACGTGAGTTTGTTGTGTAATTGCTGAAATTTGTATTTTTTTTTTTTACTTTGTCTACCCCCACCTAACTCTATATCCATCTGTACATTTTAAAAATTGCTCTAATCGACAAAAATAATCTAAGTACAAAATTTCATGAGCATCGTTTAAGAAATACGACTTCCAGGCGAGAACAGAAAAGTATCCAATCGTCCGTACATATGAAAGAATTTTGGACCAAACTGAAATTGGAACACTTAGTTCCATCGGTCAGCGAAATTTTTCATTGTATTAATTATTAGATCTAGAAAGAACGGCCCGCTGACATTTTATACAACGTTTTAATCACGTTTATAAAAGGTTCGGTTTCGGTTTCGGTTTCGGCCGAAACTGTAATCAGAACCGAACCTTCGGTTTCGGTTTCGGTT
The DNA here is from genome assembly GCA_932273695.1 of Apotomis betuletana. Lineage (NCBI taxonomy): Eukaryota > Metazoa > Arthropoda > Insecta > Lepidoptera > Tortricidae > Apotomis > Apotomis betuletana. The sequence goes on from OW026305.1 coordinate 1,000,300, forward strand.
TCGGCAGAAAAACGTGTTTCGGTCGGACACTATTTACAGTACATTTACTATGAAATGTTTATAATTTAAATCTGAAAGTTAAAATTCACAAGCAAGTAATCAGCACTAAGACATTCTAAGCTACTAGCAAATAAAATGTATCCACTTACCCAGTTTGGGGTAACCTTACACACACTTAATCACGACAGTGATGTTTATATTTGTTGAGGAACACGTAGGGACGAAGTTAAAATTCGATTATGGTATCACAAGTAAATCCGTAGCAGCGATCGATTTAAGCGACGTGCGTTCCACTCAACTTATTGGCTTAGTGAACGAGTGATCAGGCGCGGCGCGGTGACACAGCGCAGTCATGATCCGTTTGTAGCGATTCACATGATCTCGTCATGTCCTCGCCATCATATTATAATCATATATCACCATCGTAAGACTCACATCATCATTGTCATCATCAAGTTCCCGACACTAGCATCATAATTCGCCACCTAATATTAAAATCATCATTTAATAGTTATAATACAATACAAATGCCTAACAGAAGTAACAGTATTAATGTTTACGAAAGTAAGTAAAAATATTCCAATAACTAAGCATCCTACCTTTTTAAAATAGCAAATTACTATTCATAACAATTACCAACGGAAGAATTGAGCTTTATTTATACCGTGTAAGGATCAAAATTGTGAGAATGTCCACTTTGTCCATTTTGTCCACTTTGTCCACTTTGTCCACAGCTAAGTATAAATACGGAGGGGAATTGAAGGATGGGATTCATTTTTACTTGCGACTTCGACTGGGTAACACTGTTGTTTGGCAATAAGGTATTAAATTTAATTCTAAGGGGAATTTCTGTTGGGATTACATTATTTTTCTGATCTATAATTATTTATTGAAATGTTGTGGGATTTTATTGTTTTATGGCTATTTATTTATTTATTTATTTAAACTTTATTGCACAAAATACAAAAGTAAGAGTACAAATGGCGGACTTAATGCCATAAGGCATTCTCTACCAGTCAACCATAGGGCCAAACAGAAACTAGCAGTTGGTGCAGGATCATAAAAAGTCGTGGCTAAAAACGAGACAAAATTCAATAAGTTTGATATATATATATTAACGATATACCTATACATACACATATATGCAATACAATACACATACATAAATACAAATATATATATAATATAATATATATATATATATATATATATATATATACATACATATGTACCCCTGTAAAACACCATATAGACAATCAATCCTGAAATTCTTTGGAGAGATGTTTGCGCACCATGCGCTTGAAGGAGAATTTGCTCTGAGCTTTCCTAATGGAGAGAGGGAGATCGTTCCACAAACGAATTGCTTGAATCGCAAAGGAATTGGACATGAAACCAGTACGGTGAGAAGGAAGAGTGAGTTTGAGAGTTCGGGATGAGCGCAGCTCGCACCCAGGCCGAGCTGTTAAAAATATGAATTTAGATTTATGATAGCCCGGGGTTGCTGGATCAAACAAAATTGAGTAAAGAGTGCATAGAATTTTTAATGACCTGCGTTCCCGTATAGGGAGCCAGTTTAGTTGACGACGAGAAGCAGATACATGATCATACTTCCGGAGGCCAAAGATGAATCTTATACAGTTGTTGAGCAACCGATCTAGCTTACTCAACAATTCCTGAGTGATATTGGAGTAGCACACATCAGCATAATCAATAATGGGAAGTATCAACGTTTGGACAAGAAGAGTTTTGGTGCAGACCGGCAGAAAATGCTTAAACCTGTAGAGTGATCTCAAAATGTTGGTGACTTTACGACAGACTTCAGACACCTGGGGACTCCAGGTTAGACTACTATCAAGCTATCAAGCTTAATTACATGCCAGAAATAGTGTTTTGGTACATGGTTGCCAGATGAAATATATTTAACCTTGCGGCTGTTAAACAAATATCTTTCAGACTCTTTAATTTTATCTGGGCTAGGCAACCCGGACACTTGCCATTTACAAGCGCAGTGATAAGCCTACAGATCTGGAGTGCTTTGTCTGGTGAATGCAAGGTCCACATGTTGGGCATGTGGGATATCCACACTTGTTGAAATCAGATGGACCTCCAGGTTTGGTCTCATAAACGTATATATTTATATATTTGCAATATCTACACATATTAGGGCGGGTTACTCTGCGTTTCCGGTGTTTTAGCCACGCAAGGGGGGACCCACTTACACTGATTCTAGTCCAACCTCGGGTTAATCTCCCGAATTTATAGTTTAGCTTACCTAGGTTCCATACACGTTTAAATGTAAATATGAGGTTTAGACCTCTAGTATTTTGTACTAGCTAGGGAACAGGGGTATGGCGATAGGTACACTTCAGTAGGAATATTAGAACGGGGTTTTTTTTATCTTCCGAGCAATCGGCCAATTATCATTAACTAACATAATATTCAACTTATTTTAATCTCGTCTGGTATAAAAATACAAACAGCTGATTTCTTGTATTACTAGTGTCTATGACTCGGGGTGTCAGTAGTGAAAATAAAATCTTGTAACAGTTTATAAAGAATGGGAATAGAGCAACCTGATATTTAGAACCGTTAATTTTACATCGAGATTTGTGGAAACATTTCGTTAAATTTATTTTTTTATCGATTATGATTTAAGTTTGGTAAAGTAAAGCTCTTATATTACTTACAGCTGTTGTGTTGAGATGGCAACACTAAAGCGAGAAAAGTCATTACTGTCACTAGTCAAATCACATGAAAAATGAAATGAATTTCGTTTCTTTTTATCCCTACAATAAACAGAAATGGATTGTAGAAAATATGCTCTACGTAGTATTGATGAGGAGATTCTATTGTTGATTGTTGAGTAGTATGCCTAGAAGTGAAATCAAATCATTCCTTTGCTGGATCTGGTGTCTGAAGTGTTAACTGCTGAGAATGGCCAAGGACTTTTAAAAACAACAATAATGGAAGTTGTTTGTCCTTGTTTATACATTTCAGATCTCAGAACTTAATTAATTAATATCACAAGGGTTGAGAGTAAATTCCCTTATTAGTCCGTTTTCTATTGGGAATGCTTGTATGGAGAGGTACAGTAAACGGCGATAAAGAATGCTCATCGGCAATCATCGCATTTCCGAATACAACCGAATGCTAATTTCCATGTACATCAATTATTAGATTAATCGTTCATCAGAATTTGAATTTAGAACTAAGTACTTTATTGTTGTTTTGTTTTGATTTCACGTGGAATATATAGAGCTGTAAAACTCGATGTAATTATATATAGTTATTGCTATAATGTTCTTGTTAGGGAAAAAATCCTAAAAGGGGTTGACTGAGCATTAGCAACTGATGTTATACTACTAGGATACTTAAATGTGGGTTTAAAGATCGACAAAAAGTGTAATTACTTACATTAACATTCTCATGTTTTTTAAATTGGTCTGCTTCTGTCACTAAATATTTATAAACATAATTTCGCGTGACTGGCAAAGTAACGGCTTACCTTTTTTCCCTATAGATGCCATAGTACAAATTTAATATTGTGTAAGTTTTATCAACTCTATATATATATTGACTTGGATATGCGACTGCACTCTCTCGCATTTGAACCACGACTGACAACACAAACGTCATGGTGTGTGCGACACAGATATCGCTATACGAAGTCGAAATTAGCCGATTGCCTCTTTCCAAAGATCGATGTGCAAACTTTATCGCCGTTTACTGTATACAATTTTGAGTACAGCAATGCCATTTGGCACGGGTATTATACACGTCTACCTGAGCCCAAAACACCCGGTAACCAGACTGTACACCGCGTCAGAAGGGGGGAGGGGGGGTTCAAAATACAGTGCTCCCGTCGTTCAGAAAAAAAAATCTGGCGGATTAGTTTAAACCTTTAAGTCAAGTTTGGTGGCGTTATCCGGTAATTAGATGATGCCCAATTCATTAACTGTGCCAGTTTTTTAGGGTCCCGTAGCAAGATATGACGCAATCCTTAAAATAACAAACTTTCAGTACTAACAAAATGTAAACAAACCCTTATATTTTCATATTTTTTGTATTAAACTTGGTATATAAAAAATACTATTCAAAAGCCAATTTTATACAAATTCTAAAAACATTAACAATAAATATAAAGTTGTCTATTTTCAATGAAAAATAAAATATTGAAAATACTGCAACGTTCGTCAGCGCAGCGTAGGGAACGGCAAAAAGACCCGAATACTAAAGTAAAATAAGTATTACTAACAAAAAAACCCAGTCAAGTGCGAGTCGAACTCGCGCATCGAGCGTTCCCTACAAATTTTCACCTTTCTCATCCCATCTTAACTGGTAGGACCCGGTTAAGTTAAGTTTGCACCTGGTACGTATGGCCCTGCATACAAATGAGGTGTAAACTTAATCCAAACGGGTAGTCCTCATATAACTTTTGAAAGCACATTTTTTTATGTTTTAATTAGAAATGTATAGTTTTCAGATAATTACCTGTAATGGTGGTATAAGACGACATTAGTTGCTAAATTTCATAGTTCTAGGTCAACGGAAAGTACCCTATATACTTTGATTCTCTTGAGAGTGGCGAAATATAAATATACGACCGTATCTTTTTTTTTATTAATTTAGAAAATTGATTTTTTCATGACTTCAAGGGATTGTAGACTTGAGTATATGGTTTAAATTTCAACTTGATATCTCGACGCGTTCCCGAGATAAGGGTTTTGACACACGTACGGACCGAAGGAAAACAAAGTAATTATATAAGGTTTCCGTTTTTGTATCTCGGGAACGCGTTGAGATATCAAGTTGAAATTTAAACCATATACTCAAGTCTACAATCCCTTGAAGTCATGAAAAAATCAATTTTCTAAATTAATAAAAAAGAAAGATACGGCCGTATATTTATATTTCGCCACTCTCAAGAGAATCAAAGTATATAGGGTACTTTTCGTTGACCTAGAACTATGAAATTTAGCAACTAATGTCGTCTTATACCACCAGTACAGGTAATTATCTGAAAACTATACATTTCTAATTAAAACATAAAAAAATGTGCTTTCAAAAGTTATACGAGGACTACCCGTTTGGATTAAGTTTACACCTCATTTGTATCCAGGGCCATACGTACCAGGTGCAAACTTAACTTAACCGGGTCCTACCAGTTAAGATGGGATGAGAAAGGTTAAAATTTGTAGGGAACGCTCGATGCGCGAGTTCGACTCGCACTTGACTGGGTTTTTTTGTTAGTAATACTTATTTTACTTTAGTATTCGGGTCTTTTTGCCGTTCCCTACGCTGCGCTGACGAACGTTGCAGTATTTTCAATATTTTATTTTTCATTGAAAATAGACAAATTTATATTTATTGTTAATGTTTTTAGAATTTGTATAAAATTGGCTTTTGGATAGTATTATTTATATACCAAGTTTAATACAAAAAATATGAAAATATTAGGGTTTGTTTACATTTTGTTAGTACTGAAAGTTTGTTATTTTAAGGATTGCGTCATATTTTGCTACGGGACCCTAAAAAACTGGCACAGTTAATGAATCGGGCATCATCTAATTACCGGATAACGCCACTAAACTTGACTTAAAGGTCCAAACTAATCCGCCAGATTTTTTTTTCTGAACGACGGGAGCACTGTATTTTGAACCCCCCCTCCCCCCTTCTGACACGGTGTACAGTCTGGCTACCGGGTGTTTTGGGCTCAGGTAGACGTGTATAATACCCGTGCCAAATGGCATTGCTGTACTCCAAAGTGTCATACTGTTTCCCAATAGAAAACGAACTATATCACAATGAGTCAAGTTCGCGAGTTGAAAGAGACTTCAAATTGACAACAATGAGTTATTATGTTTCAAGGATGAATGCCATTTTTTTTTGAGTATAGTCAAACGAAAACCCAAGTTATACAAATCTATTGTTTATAATGAATGAAGTGAGAATTCATTTAGTTCACGAGTGAAGAAAATTCGTGTTGTTTAATAACAAATATAGATAATAAAGATTCATAGATTCTAAATAGATCCGAGAGAGATCTTTTACTCTAAAAGAGCCTTATAGGCCAATAAAAGATTATATCTGGCAATCATATAGCATCCAGAGAACATGGGTTTGGTGATATTTAAAATAACACACCAAACAGATTTAACAGAAAATTGTTTTATTTTTCCTGAGGAACGATTTTCCCTCAATATATACACATGAAGTAACCATGTTTTTTACACGATTGCCCATGTCACTAGACATGTTTGGTAGCTGACATTCTTTTAACAAAACTAAATATTTTTGGGAGAATGAGATGATAGCATTACTAGTATAACACAGACAAATGATAATATTTTGTATGCGGTCGAAGGATTTCAATAAAACTCAGAATTCTATTCACCAACCAATTACTTCTTGTTTAGATCTAGAATCTGTTTTAGAATATCATACTAGAACTTACTAAAAGTATGAATTCCATATCTTTATTCCACACTAAATTATCATACTAACATTATTTAATTTAGTCGAACATGAAAACTTAAGATTCATTAAATTTGTAATAAAATTTTATAGTTTCAGCAACTTCAATCTATTTATAGATTTGTTATGAAGCACTGCTTCATAAAGTACAAAATTACTTGCCTACTAAGCATTTTAGAACAAAGACATGCATTTTCAAGGAATAAATTATATTTCATCTCAGAAATCTAATAATATTTGGTTTTGATTCATATATTGATCTTTATTGTTACATAGAGTAATTTAATATATTTATACCTAATTAGTGGACTGGATGAGTTATATATTTCATATAGGATTAAATAATATTTAATAAGAGTAGAATATCCCATACTGAATCATGCTATAAGAACTGTAGATATTTTTTTTGAAGGCTAGACTACATAGGAAGGAATAAATTTATAATTTAAGGTTAGATAACATTAAATTAAGTTAGAAATTTAATTAGTATGAAGAACCAAGATAGCAGTATGATAGGGGAAACAAGCATTAAATAAATAATAGAAAACACATTTATTTAGTTCATTTAACAAAAATACATAATAGTATAGCACAGTATAGGTACAGAGGCATTTAGCAGCACATCTCGGCTGAACATCTCCTAAAAGAAACTGAGTTACTACAACAACGTAGGTTCCGACCAATCTAGACATTCACAACGGTTATACCGATCACATTTGGCCATACGTTATTAAGAAAAGTTCAAACTCAATTGTTATAAGGATCCTTTCATATCTAGGTTTGTTTAGTTGTAGGTTGTGGTAGACTAGGAGGTAGGAGCTGCTGTTAAGATATCCTTAGGTAATTGTAGTAGGGTTTTCTTAGGGCTTCATTGTAGGAGTAGAGTTTAGTGAGGAGGGTGAAGCAGACGAAGGACCTGTACCTTTAGTTAGGGCTTAGCATACATTACACGTTCATTCGTGTATTCGCGAGCGCAACAGAAAAAAACGTTCATTCGAGTGAATGTTATATTAGCGGCGCGACATATTCAAATTACTTAGCGTGTTGATGATTTTATAATGCTTATTACTTATATTTAACCCAATATTAAATAAGATTTAGTTTTTAATGTAGTTTTAAGTTGTAAATATTATTTTTAATTAGTAAATAAATAGTTTTAAGGTTTGTTTTAGTGATATATGTACGTATAACGTTACATATTACCCCCCGCTCCATCGAAAGGGTTTTATTCTTAAAGAAAACCCGATTGGATAGCCATTAGTATTACACTTTCATTCATCATCTCTCATTCTTTCTTTCATACTTCATCTAAAACATAGAAGCAAATGCAACCATAAAAGTTGACAACGCGTCCTTACATATAAAAGGCATTTGTGATATATTGCACGTATGACTTATACTAACGACAAGATCTTCACTATAGAGCTCACACGTTATTTAAGGTTACTGGCCAGCTTCAGGTCTTTAATATGCCAGACCCCAAGATTTTTACCATTCATATCCTCTAAAACATACACAAGAGGAGATTTCTTTTCAATTACGCGACACTTTATGAATTTAGGCGCTAATTTCTTGCTGAAATATTTGTCTTTGTCGCTCAAAATATAAGTGCGTTTTAAGACTATATCTCCTACATTAAAATCTGCAGGCTTCCTTCCTAAGTTATACTGAGCAGTGTTTTTTACATGTGCCTGCCACAGTGAAGCTTGCACATCATTAAACACAGAAGCCAGACAACCACGGTTTTCTACGTAAATATCGCGCGGTAGAAACAGTAACTCATCACCTAGATCGTTATCCGTATAGTGCGATCCACACAAGACAAGTTCGCGACCATACACAAGAAAAGATGGTGTGTAACCACCAGTCGCCTCATTTGCGGAGTTATTAATGGCGAACTTTATTTTAGGGATAAAAGTGTCCCACGTCCGGTGATCATTTTGGACAAACGTTGACAAACAGGTAACAATCGTCTTATTGTAGCGTTCCACAAGGTTAATTTGGGGCGTGTATCTAGGTGTGAAGTAGACATTCGGAATGTTATATCGTTTAAAAAGAGCATCAGTTGACGAGCTAGTGAACTGACTGCCATTATCCAGGAAAATGGTCTGGGGTACGCCATGTACCAAAAATATGTTTTCTTCTAAAATTTTAACTACTGCATCGGCAGTTGCACGACGTAAAGGAAAGATATCGCAATATTTAGAGTAACAGCACGTAACAACAAGAATGAAGCTATTTTGTTTACGTGTAATGGGTAAAGGGCCAATAAAGTCTATGGAGATCATCTGGAATGGACGTGAACACTGTTTCGGACGTCCCATTTCTCCAAGAGTGGTATGATTTTGCGATTTGTATGACAAACAGACAGAGCAAGAGCCAACAAACTTAACAACATCTTGGTGCATACCAGGCCAATAATAGTTCAATGCTAACCGCCTATAGGTCTTAAATATACCAAGATGTCCAGCTGTTGGTTCTGAATGGTTTTGGTCTATAATTTGTTCGCGAAACTCACATGGCACTACTTCCTTCCATTGAAATTCTGAAGTAAGTTGTTCAAATTTAGATTTACATAGCCGAAACAAGGAATTATTTTTTACAAGAAAGTTAGGGAAATTACTCGGGGTATTAAGACAACCATTGTAAATCTTTATGTACCAGTCATCATTTGTCCTCGCTATAGAATTTGACAAAGAAATGGCATTGATTGGGACAGCGCGAGAAAGAGCGTCAGGGATAACGTTATCAACTCCGCGGCGATGCTTCATTTCGAAGTTGAATGACGATAACCGTACCCCCCAACGTGCTAGTCTCCCAGTAGGATTGTCGAGAGATAGGAACCATTTTAGGGCAGAATGGTCAGTGTACACACCAAAAGTCTTACCGTTCTCGAGATAACAGCGCCAATGCTCCAGCGCTGTCAGAACACTAAGCGCTTCACGCTCCGTGATGCTGTAGTTTCTCTCAGCGTTGGATAAGGCTCGACTCATGTATGCTACTGGGTGTTCTTTACCATTTAGGGTCTGCGTGAGCATAGCACCGACTCCATAATTACTCGCGTCACAGTGCACCTCGAAAGGAAGCGAGTAATCCGGACAAGAGAGAACTGGTGCGGAAACCAAAGATTCCTTTAAAGCGTTAAAAGCCGCATCAGCTTCCTGAGTCCATTGAAATGGTGGTGCCTTTTTACCATTTGAAGTAAGCTTGTTTTTTGTAAATTTAGGTACAAAACGACGGTACCACGAGGCAGTGCCAAGAAAACGTTTCAATTCCTTCTTATTTGTAGGAGTTGGAAAGTTAATTATGGCGTCAACTTTTGCGGGATATCGGTGCGTAAACCACGAGCATCGACCACGTAACCAAGGTACTTCAACTCACTCCTAAAGAACTTGCACTTGTCAAAGTTGACAGTGAGGTTAGCTTGTTTCAACTTGTCCAAAACGCGCAACAGACGCGAAACATGTTCTTCAAATGATGAACTGACGATAATTATGTCGTCGAGATAAGCGAACGTTTTGAACTCCATATCCCCAAATAAAAGATCTACCAAACGCTGTTGAGTGGCAGGTGCGTTTGTGAGCCCAAAGGCGGTAGTTTTAAAGCGTAGCGTACCTCTACCTGGTATGTAAAATGCAGTTTTATCACGATCTTCAGGCGCAATAGGAATTTGCCAGAAAGCCTTAGATAAATCTATGCTTGTTAGGTACTTAGCATCACGGAGACTATCTAAGATTTCCGAGACATAGGGCAAATTATACGCGTCGCGTTTAGTGATCGCATTCAACTTACGGTTATCGAGGCAAAACCGAGGCTGGCCGTCCTTTTTGTTGACTATGAGAACGGGAGATGACCAAGCGCTTTCACAATACTCTACGACATCTAAAGCCAGCATTTCGTCTACTTGTTCAGTCAAGATGCGCTGCTTCTCAGGAGACATCCTATAGTATCGTTGTCTAATAGGTTGGGCATCTCCGGTATCTATATGATGAGTGATGATGTTTGTACGACCCAAACCTTTTTTTTTCAGTTGATATTGACCTAAATTGAGCTATGATGGTATCAGCAATATCCTTCTGTGGATGCGACAAATTGTCATATGAGTGAATGTGCACGTCCTTAGAATTCACTTTAATTTCTGAGATAGAGCAGTCTGACAACGTGACGCTTCCAACATACTCAGGGCAAATATTAAAAGCACGCCAAAAATCTACGCCAAGTAAAATTGAATTTTCAACCTCAGGTACAACATAAGCCTTGATTATGTGGTATTTCCCTTCAAATGTAATGGGTAAATTCATGTAACCAATACATTTCAAAGGATGATGACCAGCCGCAAACATATCGATGTTGTTAAGATTCTGGTGTAAAGTGCAGTCCGTTAAATATTTATGGGAATTATTGCCCAATAGGGTAACTCCAGCTCCAGAATCCAGTAATGCGCAGGCCTCAGTATCATTAATTTTAATATTAACGTATGGTCTGTTGTCAAGTTCAGGTTTAGATTGCAGAACTGTAGAAATTCTATATGAAGAAGAAAATATTTTTATAAAATTTAACCATGTATCCCAATCTTCTTTGTTGAAATTTCCACAATTCTGCTTAGTTAGTTTTTTGGAATATTATTATTGCCTTTAGAGCATACTGGACAATCCGGTGTTTTCACATCCTTCATTCCGCATTTGAAGCAAAAAATATCACGTTTAGCTTGACATTGACGAATGTGATGCGAATTGTTACGACACCTTGGACAGTATGGTTGGTTTTTGTTTGCTTGAACACTGTGTATATAATTTTGTTGCTGGGTTTTTATTTGAGTGTTATGATTATTATTTTGATTATTGTTTTGTTGTCTGTAATTATAACTTTTATTGTAATTGTTTGTGTTTGCGAAGTTTTGTCTGTTAAAATTAGTGTTATATTTAATATTCGATTTATTCGAATCTGACGTGTAAGCAAATTCAGGTGCAACTGTAGCTGATGTAACTTTAGGTGGTTCTTGGAATTGTGAAAGACGAGCCTGAACACATTCATAGTTACGACACAAAGTACGTAAGGATTCTATGTCAAGAATAGAAGCTACTGATGCCAAAGTGCTTGCATAGCAGGGCCTTATATTGTGAAGAAGGATCTTCAATTTTTCTGCCTCAGAAGGAGGACTGGACAAACGCGAGAACATACCATCCATAATAGAGAGATAAATGGTAATGCTCTCACGTTCCCCTTGGGTACGCGCACGAATTTCCGCGTCCAGCCTATAATCATAATCCCAATGATCAAAGTCATTCCTCAATAAGGCTGCTAGTTCAGACCAAGAATCAACCTTGTCTTTCACAGATCTATACCAATGCAAGGCATTGTCTTGAAAAATTTCTGTGGAGTAATTTAAAACTTTACTAGCCGGAATATTACGAGCTTTTATGAACTCATCAACACGCTGAATAAAAGAGCGCACGCAAGTTTTCCCGTTGAATTTTAATTTAGAGAGATCAGCTGAGGTACGATCGCACGACACCGAGATCATATTCTGCAATTCGGGCATGGCAGGTCCTAATTCACTAGAGCTGCCGGTATTTGTGCCCGAAGTACTTGGAAAAGGTCTATTAGCCTGAAGGATCTTAAACTTTCTAGAAAGAAGGTCGAATGCTTCAACAACGTCATCGTATTCTTTCTTAACGTCATCACTACGTGTTATCCTCGCAATACGGTTATATAAGTGATTCACCATGTTCTGGGTTCTCATGATCACAGGAGCAGAAGGCTCCGTCACCTCTAAGTTAGACTGTATTTTTGTGAGAACCTCCAAACAGCCTTGAAGATCCTGTCTAGCTTCGAGTGGAGACTCTAAAATGTGCTCAGAAGGAAAGTCCTTCGAAAGTTTTATTATTTGTTTGCGTAAATCCTCAACGGATGACGCAGGGGTTGCACCTCTAATACGCACTTCGTACTCCAGCTCTGACTTCTGAAGAGACAAGAACTTCACGGACAGCATGATGAGTCAAATATTTTGGGTAAGTGGTACAAAGCAAAAGCAACTACTTAAAACTATAATCAACTCTCGTTCTCCGCTCTGTTACAATTCAGAATGAAGAAGGTAAACGTTTGGTTTTTTTTTTTATGATTGAAATTAGTAAAAATAAAAAATTAAATTGTTAAAAGCACAAAATTGCTACTAATGTGTACTAGTTATAGTGCAAACAATAATATTATATAATTTATTTAAAATTTACACAGTTCTTAGTTATAAAAACAATTATTCCTATATATTTAGCAAGTTAAGCACAATTAATTTCTCGTCACAGAAAATTTTAAGTTTTTCTAAAAAAACAACTAATTTAATGAATGTAAAATATTATAAACAGTTAACTTTGTACACCTTAGCAGCTGGAAAAAAACTCAGGAAGAACAAAGAAAGGCAAAATAAAAAGAAAGAAAAAAAACGTTTCACAAAAATAAGCCACAAACACACACTAACTACTAGCTACAAAGAAAAGCAGAATCCGATACGTATTAACCACGTGTAAAGGGCGCCAGTGTCCCGTCTATAGGGGTCTCCCTCCTTACTGTCCTACTAGGTACGAGCAAGAGATAAATGAGGAGGCAGAAGAACGGTCAAATTAAATTATTTTTATTAGGATCGGTAGCTCAGTCGGAAAAGTTTTTAAATGCGTGGGTTTGAGCAAAATACGCTAATGATAGGATTCCGCTAGTCGTCTGCAGCCCAAGTACTCCCCTGAAGGTGCCGAGTTGGTAAGCGCCGGCAATTTTCATCGGCGCTGAGTTCAGCGCTTCTCAGTAGAAACGTGGCGCTGAGTCGAAAGAGGGCCAAAAGCGAAGCGGCAGGCGAGCGACAAGCAGGAAGCCACAAAAGGGTCACTCTGGACCGTGGACCCTGGAACGCGCCATCAAACAAGGCGTTAGAAACGGTCCATAAGTATATGTGAACGCCAACGACACGCGGGTAAGCACTTTTGTAGTTGTGTTGCCGTGGATGTTCACAATTCAGATACGGAGATTACAAAAAGGCGCAGTTAATTCGTAAAATGATGAAATTTATATGTAATTAATTTTTATTACAAATTAGAGGGTGGCTTTATAACGAATATAATGATTTGCAACTTTTCAATAGCCACTTTTGAACAAAACTATTTCAAGGAAGTGATATTTATTTAGTTACAGTACATTTACTATGAAATGTTTATAATTTAAATCTGAAAGTTAAAATTCACAAGCAAGTAATCAGCACTAAGACATTCTAAGCTACTAGCAAATAAATGTATCCACTTACCCAGTTTGGGGTAACCTTACACACACTTAATCACGACAGTGATGTTTATATTTGTTGAGGAACACGTAGGGACGAAGTTAAAATTCGATTACGGTATCACAAGTAAATCCGTAGCAGCGATCGATTTAAGCGACGTGCGTTCCACTCAACTTATTGGCTTAGTGAACGAGTGATCAGGCGCGGCGCGGTGACACAGCGCAGTCATGATCCGTTCATTCGTGTATTCGCGAGCGCAACAGAAAAAAACGTTCATTCGAGTGAATGTTATATTAGCGGCGCGACATATTCAAATTACTTAGCGTGTTGATGATTTTATAATGCTTATTACTTATATTTAACCCAATATTAAATAAGATTTAGTTTTTAATGTAGTTTTAAGTTGTAAATATTATTTTTAATTAGTAAATAAATAGTTTTAAGGTTTGTTTTAGTGATATATGTACGTATAACGTTACACCCTTTGTGTACGGAACCCTAAAAAAATAGCTTTTTTTCTAATATCAACCTTGAGCCAGCAAATAAGGTCGAAATTATTATCTGTCTGCATCCATATGGCTTCGTATGCAGCAAGGGGTTGACGCTAAAAAATTGGCAGTTTTTGTGAATTCACCCGTATCTTTCTGATTGGGAGGAAATTGTAATTTTTAGGGTTTTAGGGTTAAGAATGAATGGACGTAATAAAAACCACAATTTTGGTATTTAAGAGGCAGATTCATTTTATTGAAATGTATTTTTTTTTTCATATAATGACAAATATATTGATATTTTCAACCATCTTTTAGAATGAAAAATAGTAGTTCTAGAAAGTACGAGTAACATAGCTATTCCACGCTTTCATTGCGTTCAGTTGAAAATAAGTTGAAAAACAAATGTCTGCGTGAATTGTGTCAATTTAGAGTAGTAGTTTTGGAAACAAAAATTATAAAAATGAAAAATTCAAATTGGTGGTTTCAAATAAAAGTAGGTATATAGCAATAAATCGCAATAGCCCGTTCTAAGTAGTAATATGATAATATGTTAAGAAACATGTTTGATCATAAAGAAAATGTCTAAAACAATCAGCATTTTTGAACGGATAAGGAAGATAATAAGCCTTAACAGAACTGCAGCAGTGACACGAATAAATTTGTAATGTGTGCAGTGCTGCCCTGGTTTTACCCCGTAATGCAAACGATGTTATACTTCAATAACAAACTAATAATCTGACTGATTTATGAAAGATCTGACAAATATTTTTCTACAGATAAAGTTTCTGGCACGACTTGCAACCGGGTAACTGCCTAACTACTAACTAATTTGGTTGTTGATCGATACCGGCTCGCTTTACCTTTTGAGCGCCAAAGACGGCAACTCACGTCGACGGAAAGCTGTGCCCTAGGCGCCACGACGTCATTTGCCGACATACTGTCAGCTTGGCGTGTGGGACAGTGTTCCGTCGACGAGCTGAGCGGGCAAGAGGTTGGCGCAGTGAACGTAACAACCAAGGCCCGTCCCAAATACATAACACGGACAGATTCTATGGACAAAAATCGTACATGGCTATGAAGCAAAAGCTCGTAAATAAAACAATAAATAATAAAAACACAATAAAATTGTACCTACTATGAAATGTCTTAAATATAACTAAATGTCACTAATGAGTATCGTCGTGTAAAAAAAATAACTAATTATTAAACGTACCTAATCATACCCTCTATTGCTTCCCTTCAAACGCCAGACTGGCTACTCTTCTGTACGCTCGCGCGGAAATGTCAAACGCTACGAAGAAGAATTGAAGCGAAACCGGCCGGTGCGACGAAAAGATGCTCGTAGCGAGCATATACGTATATAGTTGAAATTATTCAAAATGCCCGGATTCCACTTGAGAGCTTATCTTGTAAACATGACCACACAAAACGGTGGATTTACTCCTGTATACTCGCTTTGGGACAAATGGAAGCAGGTAACACGAAAACGCAAACGAACATCTTCTTGTTTCAAATGTCTTTTCTAAGTCACAAGGTTGTAATTGCAATATCCTAACTCATTGGAATAATTTAGCACGAATGCCATATAAATCGAAAAAGGGTCGAAAAATTTGCTGAAATTTTGAACCTTGTGACTAATTTTGAGAGTTTGCGTCGTTGTTGTTAGTTGTTTCCATTTTGTTCTTGGACGGTGGTTTGCGGAGTCGGGTTCACAAGAAAAGAAAGCATCGCTATAAGCACTCGGACGTTTAAAACAATTTCAACATATATTGTCTCAAGGACGGCGTATGATTAAACATAAAACTGTACAGCCTCCCGTAACACCCGCTGCCAGCTTCCAGCGTACCCATACAAGAGGTGCCATGACAGCGCTCTATCGTCTGATGACAACCAAAACTAACCTAGTAATAAATACCTACTTAAAACAAAGCCTCGATCTCAGTATCAATCTACAACTAGATATTACGATGTTTTTATTTATTTATCGTATGTCATTCACTGGATATATGAACAATTAACCCTTAAATGCATGATGATGTATATTAACACGTTACTGAAATGACACAAGTCAAAATCTGAACATTGTCAATAAAGACTTTGTCAAGATTGTCCCGAAATCTCAAACTGACGTGGATCTCATTGATAATTACGTCATTTCAGAAATAACATTAGTGAAATGGTATGCATTTAAGGGTTAATTAAATTTTTAAAGATTAAAGATAGCCTACGCATTGGCTACCTCCCCTGAGCCATATAGAACTGGCACACTTGCGCCGCAAAAAGTGACATGCCTGTCCACGAGGACCTCACGGACTTCGGCAACAAAAGGCTCAAGTCATGAAACCCTGGATATGCTGGACACACAGTGGACCCTGCACAGTTCGCGGAATTCAGAATGGAGTAGCTGTCAACATAAAGATGAATATTTGTTCGCTTTCAACCCAAAAGCGCGCCCTCCTGATTTCGACGAATCGCGTAAGGTGTGGCGTCTACTCAGCCGCATCAGAACAGGCGTTGGAAATTGCGCCCACCACTGGTTTGAATGGGGCTGGACTGAGTCCCTCTAGTGCGAGTGTGGGCACCCGAACCAGACGATCGAGCACATCGTATTCGACTGACCTATCACCAAATTCACGGGAAGAATAGAAGACATCAGAAACCTCACGGAGATTGCCAGAGATTACTTGGAGGAGACTAACTTCAACCTATAATTTAATTTAACATACAAAGTTTTGAAGAGTAGTGACATAAATTTTAGTAAGTTTTGGTTGTCACCAGGCGATATTTTATTTATTATAAATACAAGATAATAACGCTGAAGGTAATATAATTCAAACAATAGTACACGCGCAAGGAGGCGGACGAGTAATAATGGATGTTTACAAACTAAAGCGAGCGTACACCAGAACACGTTTTTAGCACTTAATGCGAAGGGTAATGCGATACTAGCGCCACTTTTATTATTTTTGTTATACCTTTATTATCTGATATTTTTTTAGAAATAGCTGAACTCTAGGAGCTAGCAAAACATCTCTAATATTTATTAAATCACTATATACAATTTGTTCATTGTAGTTTACCCTAAACCTGTTCACGTCAAAAACGGCCGCAATAGTTTTGGGCAAGTTTTTAGAGACAACTAAAGAACAAGAAATTGTGTATACCTAATGATTTAGTAAATACTAAAGGTGTTTTTCCAGTTCCTCAAATACAGAAAATTGATCTAGTTTAGAATATATAATAAAAATTCGTAAGTGGCGCTAGTTTCGCATTACCCGTCGCCTTAAGCATATTTTTTTCCGTAAAAAAACCGAGGTCTGTTTCCTCCAAAGCTTAATAGTAGCGAAATGTTACGAACTCAATGAGAACGAAATGTTTTGTGTCGGCCCGTTTCGATATTTAGGGTCCCGTAGTCAACTAGGAACCCTTATTGTGCTTATTATAGAATGAACGTCCTAAGCGTCTGTTTTTAGCCAAAATTCCGCCGCAAACGGACGCCTAGTATACAAAATCAAAACGTTCCGACACAGAATATACTATTCTTATTCAGTTTTCATATTTTTTTACGATCGGTGAAGTTTTGGAGGATAGACGATTTGTCGAATCCGGTTACGTTAAGTTTAGACCTCATTTGTATCCGATGACATAGTTATCAGGTGCAAACTTAACGCGAACTGGTAGTATGGGAAAATGTGCAGTGATACGTCTTCTTAACGTCGAATTTGAACTTAAATACTTCCACCCTTTCAGCACAAAATAATTAGCTCAAGCCGCGCAGTTCAAAATTATACTCTTAGTACGAGATACGTTATAGACATATAATATCTTCATCTGTTATTTGAATGTAACAAAGTTTATTAAACCATTGATGCACGGTGGAAGATACCGGGAACGTCTGGATTACCGGTCCAGCGTGTCAACCTGTCCACCACCCTAACGCCAGATAACCTTTCGAATTTGTATCAATCCTTTGTATCAATGGTTTAATATAAAAATTGTAGTGTGTACTCCCATTAAAAATAATAAGACATTACATGTTTCATAAATGTTTAACATTGTTTATGTTAGACAATATATGTTTATTAATTAATCGCATTAGGGTTGCTTCAATAAATCTGGGATATAGATTTTAGTGCACGTTTGTCCTATTCCGCGTGTTACCCCGTTCACCCTATTGCAGTTCATTAAATTAATGAACACAATATCAAACATCGATACCTTAGTTCACATCACTCGTACTACATAATTACAATTTTATTGCCAGTGAAATTTAAACCACATGAAATTGTGCACTAACATTCTAATTGCAACAATTTTTTCCGGCAAGTTAGTACGCGTTTGAACTAAAGTATCGACATGTAAACTTGATAACTGGTGAGGGTATATATTTCTAATGCCGTACCTTAGACTGACTGGATTGAGTTGTTATCTGCAGAATAGGCTACTTGACTCATTTTTGAAATAAAATATTTGTAATGGTTAATAATTATCAATATCCAAAAAAATGTATAGTATTTTTTTTTTGAGCTAGAAAACTAAATGTTAATAATTGGAAATAGAAATTTCATGAACAGACATTAACGCCGTCCGCCATTTTTAACTTTAGTGTATCTGTGGCGTGACGTAGGCGATGCCGTAATCTCTTAACTGTGATGCCACTGACGTTTTTAGTTTTAAGTATTTTTCTTCACTAGATTGGTGACGTCACTATAGAGGTTGAAAATGGCGGAAAGGATTTCAAAATACAGAATAAAAATCATATTTTCAATTTCAAAATTTTCAGCCATCAACTCGGTGTCAACTAGCCTATTCAGCGCATGGTGATGTTTTGTGGTATTTGAACGTACCTTCACAATACAAGCTACATTAGTATTAAGCATCATCTGATTGCAAATCACTCCACACAATCCTGATTCGGGCACCACATCAGGATCCCTACATGACAGTTATGTGGCTGCTCGAACCGAGACTTCACAATGTCAACCCGGCCTCTTCAAACATAGTGATGACGATACATGGGAACCCACAAGCGCGGTCCGCGGTAACACCGACAACTCCAATAAATAACTCATTATCGCTTCCCGCGCGTGACGTTCGGTGCTGTACGGAGTTCTGCTTGCAAATCGACTTTGGATGAAACTGAGAGGTCCTTATCTGGATCGCGTAAGCGTTTAGTCCATATTCGTAATTTCAGTTTCACAATTGGCTACCAAAGAAGAATTATTTTTCACTGTTTCGTAATTGATTATTAAACAAGAATTTACTTTTTTTTTTGGTAATCGATTATGTTTCTTCTTTCGTAGTTGATTACCAAACAAATTTTCCTTTTTCTTTGTTCGTAATTAATTACTAAACAAGAATTTGTTGTCGATGTAGGCCTGTAAACTACATACATACTGCAACAAAAAATAAGAGCTAATTTTTAAAAGAGCAAAATTAATTAATTTTAAGATTTGAAATTACGCAGTTTTAACCAACTGTTGTGGTGCTCCCTTTCACTGTTACTTATCTTTATAATATAAGTGTGATTATAAAATAGAGTGAGTAAGTGTGTTTATGTGTATGTCTGTTACTTCTTCACGCTAAAACGGCTAGACTAATTTTGATAAATGTTGGTATGAAAGTAGCTGACATTCTGGATTAAGAAATAGGCTACCTTTTATTTCGAAAAACGTACCTATATCGATGTATGGAGACGACAGTTTTGCAACGATAAAGTTATGTTTGCCTCTTGCACAGAATAATGTTTTTGTCAGAGCAAATATTAAGCGCTTTCATCGTTTGTCTAACCTAGACCTAGTCTGACTCGCGCACCTAGTACTAGTACTAGGACAGTTTTTTTTATATTTAATAATGCAGTTTCCCTAAATTATCTCTTGATACAAAAGAAAAGGGCCAGTAAGTATGCTTCCTGACCTGACTTACACTGCGTATTTTTAAATCTCTCTATCACGTTCTGGTCGAGAGAAACCATCACACCGCTTTAACCAGTTTTTCAAGGATGTTTGTCTAGACTCTGTTGCTATATACAACCATTTACCGAAAGGACTATCGAAACAATGATTGGCGAATCAACATCCCACATGGTGGTCACTTCGTGGGCCAAATCAAGAGAGGTACCTATTTCCTGAATTGGCCCATCCTGCTTTCACGAGGTTCTCCTCATGTGAGATGGTGATGTCGATGATTATCAACTACAAAAAAGTAATCACATGTATCCAACTTATTGTTTAATTTAATACTCAACTACAAAACAATAAAAAATGATTCCTCGTTCGTAGTCAATTACTTATGAACACTAATTTTTTTTCGTAGTTGATTACGAAAGTCGATTACGAATCCGGAAAATAAATTCTGGTTTAATAATTAATTATTAAACTGAGAAAAAATATTCCTCTTTCGTAGCTAACAATTACGAACACAGAAAAAAAATCTTCTTTCGTAGTTGATTACGAAAGTCAATTACGAATCCAGAAAATAAATTCTTGTTTAATAATCAATTACGAAACAGTGAAAAATAATTCTTCTTTGGTAGCCAATTGTGAAACTGAAATTACGAATATGGACTAAACGCGCGTAAGATCGAGTGAGACAGGTATAAAACGCGAATCGCGTTCTGACAGCATTATACAGGCCTTTTAGTTTATTTGGTCATTTAGTCAACGCGCGTGCTCGCGACAGCCACCAGTGCTGCCACGGTCCCACTTATTCGTAATTCATATTTCTGTGCAACGAGGTGCTACAAGTTATTGCGTTTACTTGGATTACTAATGTTTGGCAAAAAACGTTCCCCAAAGTATCACATCGCAAACTTTGTTTCCCAAATTTTCATTCGGCAAAAACTCAATTGTCAAAACTACTTATCACAAATTTTACAGTCGGCAAACCTCTTTTTTGGCAAATGATTGTTTAGCAAATAATTACATGGTCAAGTTCTATTTTCCCAAAAAAATATATTATACAAGGAGAACCAACAGGTCACAATGCAAACCTAACCTAACCTACAGTTTTCGGTTTTGGGACCCATTTTGACGCTCCGCTATACATGGTCATAAAACAAACCTAACCTACAGTTTTCGGTTTTGGGACCCATTTTGACCCACTACTACCACCCCCATCGTTATTTATCTAAGTCCTAAAAATTGTGTCCATTTAGGAGCCAATATCTCGGTAATTATCAAGTTTAGAAACGATGGCCATAAGAAACATTTGCTTAATAAGCATTTGCTTAATAAAATGTTGACGAAGTGAAACTTTGCCAAATTATATTTTGACCAAATGAATAAGTTGCGAAATGTAACTTTGCTAAAGATTCGTTTGGGAAATGAAACTATTGCCATAAGTTATTTGGGAAGTCATATTTGGGAAACATAATTTACCAAACGGAAGTACACCCGTTTACTTGTACCTTATATTGTTCTGCGGTGTCAATTACCTACAGATTACAAGCTAGAGAATTATAATTACAACTATGTCCATCCGGTTCGCTCGCCTCGGGCCAGCCGAGACTTGGAGCCGAATTCACAAATATAAATACAAATATAATTAAAAAATGCTAACGTATTTATGAGTCCGCCGTACAAACGAAGACACAGTTTACTAGACACCCATAGATGTCATATTGTACGACTAATAAGGTTTATCCTTTTACGAATTGACGGTAAACGGTGTCTTCGATGATACTTTCACGTGACAACCGAAATTCACACTGTGCGCTGATTAACATTTTCCCGCCGCGGTGATGGTGGAATTAAACCAGAACATATGTCAGTACGTGCGACTGCGCAGCGCATTTCAAAGACTTATTCGTAGCCATGGAAACAGGTACAGGTGCTAATACTAAAACACTACTTATCAATAATTTATTTCGATTTGTAAGTTTGTCTGACAATAATGCAAGTCCGGTGCCGTTCGCTAGAGTCTGACCAGCCCATCGTGTCACATGAAGATGTGGCGAATTTGAAGTATCGCATGCTGTTAACATTCATATTAAAGTGATAGGTACAATCGTAATGTGCCAGCTTGTTTGATAGGTAAAATAGTTGCCATATGTAGGATTAGAAAAAAAATGAGACACCACTCGCCGGTCAGACTCCAGCCTCGAACGATCAGCTCGTCTAGCACACTACGCTTCGGACTCGTGTCGTGCGACATAGCGTCACCCGTCACTCTCTCAAAGTACTGCACAGAAGGAGACAGGTAATATATCTCGCGCGAGAAAGATTCGCGTGTCACAGTTGCGCTAGAGGAGATGTAACTATCTATCGTTCGTGTCTATCGTTTCGGTCGCGTCTACGTCTCCTATATATACAGATACAGTGAACAACGTTTCTCCATCGTGTTCCGTCGGATACGTAATATGGTCTCAATAAACTGTAACGGAAAGGGTCAAGGCGGAAATACGATGCCGATGCACCTTTAATACGAGTTTAACCGACAAAATAGGACGGCAAAACAATATACACTCCATAATAATATTGACATAAACGCGTTCCAGTCGTCTCATGTAGGATTCCCACTGAACGGGCCGAGCGCGACTAAGCGCGTTTTGACTAGTTACCAAAGGAATTTATAGGGTCCGCACTACTCTGTAGTAACATCACCATCTCATATTTGAATGTGATTTACGTCGCTACCGGTACCGTCGCGTGCCGTTTTATCCGGTCGCGTCCGGGCGGATCCGTGCGGCTGCTGTGGCATCCGCTGCGGCGCGGTGGCAGCCGAGCCGCGCCGACTCGGCTCTGTCAGTTAGAATCGTACATCATACGTTAAAAGAAGACACACCGGTCGGGTCCGAGGACACCGTTCGCGTGTCAGTGATGTTCCTGCACCTCTGGCACAACTGTGACACGCGACTCTTTCTCGCGCGTGATATACCTACTACCTATCTCTTTCTGTACACTATTGTGAGCAGGGTTCGAAAGGATAATTATCAACGATAATTATCGTGATAATAACAGGTGGATAATTATCAATTGATAATAACAAAAAATTGCGCCCGTGAAATAGAACTATATTCTAAGTATCCAATCGTGTATTTCCGCACTTTTTGCGTCTATCCGAACGTTTCGAAAAAAAACGTCAGTCGGTGTTATGCAAAGCCAAGTGAACTCGAATGTCATTGGTTTGTGAAGTTAAATATTGTTTATTGTGTTATTTGTGTTGAATTTGAACAATGCCATCAACCATCGATATTTCTTATGAAACAATTTAACAAATGATCTTTTAATAAAAGATCATTTGTTAAGTTGTTTCATAAGTACTGGTGATAATTATCGGATAATTATCACGGCTTGTTATTACCTTGATAATTTCGAACTCTGATTGTGAGAGAGTGACAGGTGATAGATAGATAGGGCCGGGCCAGTGGCGGCTAGCGCGGCTGCGGCGGAGTGGCGGGCTCGCGCTCGTCGCTGGCGTTGCGCTGCAGCGCGGCCCAGGCGGTGCGCGCGGCCGCCGGCTCCTCGCGGCGCCAGCCCGCCTGCTGCGGCGGCGCGCCGGGCCCCAGCGGCGCGTACGAGCCCTCCTCGAAGCCCGAGCGCAGCCCCAGGATGATGCTGAGCGCCGACGCGTCCTGCCCGTGGCAGCCCGAGTAGCGGTACTGCGGCTTCTTGTCGAACCGGCAGCCGCCCGACTGCGCGCCTGCACACGAACCGCACCGTCACTTCGATGACCCGTGACTGAGACTCGATAATAATAATAAATAATAATAAATATCGGACAACCTCACACAAATCGATCTAGTCCCAAATTAAGCTCAAGAAGGCTTGTGTTATGGGTACTAGACGACGATATACGTACTTATATAGATAAATATATACTTAAATACATAGAACAACCATGACCCAAGCACAAATATTCGAGTTCATCACACAAATATTTGCCCCGGCCGGGATTCGAACCCGGGACCGCCGGCTCAGTAGGCAGGTGTCTGCAAACCGAGCCAAACGCGTCGTCATATCCCCGTATTCGCTGATACGGGTACAGATGTAGTGCACGATGTTACTTCATCGATTCTCGTCGTAAATGTTTGTTTTAGCATGCTTTCTCAACCATCTCCGGTGAAGTCGTTGAGATGGAAATATAAAAATGAGTTTGCCCGACAAAATACGATGAAAAAACATTATCAGAGCTCAGTAAGGGGCATTAAGTGACGTGTGGATAATAATATGAATACCCTGAAAATAATTATTTACTTCATTAATAATATTAATTAAACTGATGTGACAATGCACTGCAAAAGAGTACTAAACTTTTCTATATTTATTCTAAAATGTCTGTGTACCGAATTACAATAAAGGATCAGAACAGCCCAAACCTCTCCGAACTCTGTGCATTATGCACTATACCTGTACAGTGACAAAAAAGTTAATCAAAATAAACGCAATAAACGGGCGCGACTGATTTCATTCCTACATTTGACATTAGTTCACATAAATGTCTAACTGAACCTGCGCCTTGTTGAAAATAAGATCTCATTACAAGTCCTACAAAAGATAACGAAATTCCACAGAGAGTAATGTACATATTCTTTTTCGATTTATTAAGATGACTGAGCTGAAAGGGATCTTCGTTTATAGGAAAACACTCCACTGACAGACTCTATAGACAAGTTTTTAAAGGCATAATATTTTTTTTTATTTGAATATGACATATAGATTAGGTTAGGTTGAATTTGTGTTATAACCAGGCATCGGATAATCGGATCGATATTTACCAAAATCCTATTGCTATCTCACTCAGACCTCAATCAAAGCCGCCTATACCTACAACTGAACGACAAAGCCGCCGCCAAAGTTTAGGTAAATATCGATCCGATTAACCGATGCCTAGTTATAAGTTTATAACGTTCCAAAATATATTGAAATGATAATTCGATGAAGCGTGTGTCTATAAAACCAGGGTACACCGAGCTGAACCGATCTCCTTGATACTTAGCTAATATATATTAACAAATATTCGAATTCATCACACAAATATTAAATTATTCTTGAATTTATGAACAAAAATGTGATCAATAATACCTGAACACGCCTCTAAAAATATTCACGTTAAAAACCAACACCACATTTTTTACAAAATTCGTACAGTATAGGTAAAAAAGATAATTATTTCATCCGTTTGCCAATTAGACACGTTTAATTGTTTTTTCCTTGAAGTAACATAGCTCGATCAGAAAGACTTGACAATCTTGTGCAGACTGTGAAAACTTTATAAACAGACCTATGAATATAAAGGGCAAATTTTAATGACAGCTACTAGCAGCTAGGGTTCGCCTATATCGATGAACCTAACTATCGATGCTTATCCCATAATATACTAGGGAGCGCGCCGTCGTTTGTGAAAATAAAATTCCATTGAATTAAAAAGTTTATATTTTTCCTCATTCCGACGACATTGACAATTAGTACCTGCTCCTTTCATTATAAGTGTCTAAGTGGGGAAGCAGTTTTTTATCTAATTATGTAAAGAGGTCTATAAATAAATATTATTATTATACTATTAATATTAAATATATTATTATAATTGTCACCAGAATAGTACCTACCTACACAAGAAAATACAAACTCAAAAAGCTTGCTAGGGGCACTAGTATGTATATCGTCGGGGATAGTGCAATACCGCGTAAGTAACAAGTGTAGATACGAATCAATATTCAAACAAATGCTAAGTATTTTTTTGAAATGAGAAGTTTATCGACAGCTGTTATTTACGCGGTATTGCACTATCCCCGACGATATGGGGTAAGCATCGATAATTGACTTTATCGATACAGGCGATCCCTAGCTGCTAGTAGCTGTCATTAAATCTTGCCCTTCATATTCCTAGGTCTGTTTATAAAACTCGTTATCGTTGTGTCAACGACGGAGCTGAACGGAAAACCAACAAAAGAACAGCCCCTGCAGCGCGCATCATCAGCGCCGCTATCACCGACGCAACGTCGCCAATCGTGCCAATATGCGCTTTATTTACTTCGCCAGTTACCTCTACATCGACTTAGGGTAATAAAATGAGACTTTCTTATCATTTCTTGTTCCATTACAGGCCAATGCTAGCGGTGAGAAGAACTATTATAGAACACTGGCTCTAATTTCCTGTTAGCTGCAGAAATTTGTAGTACGATCTTAAGGTTATCGCACACCTCACCGCCTGGCACCGAAACTAGTAACTTGTATATAATCTGTGCCGAAACAGCGTTACCTCAACTCAACATTGGCGCCGTCCACCCGGCATCAACCAAATGGAAGCACTTGACGGGACGACACCGCGCTCGCGAGGAAACTTTTTTGGTGTTTCAAGTAGCTCAGTATATCATCTATCATCTCAGTATTACTCGCTCCCTCTCCCTCATGAAATGAATGTTGCCATGCTGCCGTGAATCTAATTCATCGACATCTCTAGTTCTCTGCTCACTCGTGAACGATATAGTCTAAAGATCTACTGAGCTAAATGAGCTAAATGAGTGATACATAATCACGGTGAGCTAAAGACATATACCTATCACTCTTTTCATATTTTTATTAAAGCAGTAACGTCTGCTAACGTAAACTAAATGTATACAAATGAAGCGAAAATTTAAAAATTTAATGATTCGGACAGGATTCGAACCTGCGTTTCCAATTGAATTTTTCAACCAGTTGCTTCGACATTCGACATGCAGTTGCTTCATTTGTAAACATCACTCTTTTCAGTTTAGTGACACATTCTGCGCATCTCTACACGCGCGGTGTTCTGCGCGCGGTTACAAGCGCAACATTTACTTGACGTAAGCACGGGGCGGCATGTTGTAGCGTGTCGTTTACGCGCCGTTAGCACTGCTGGAGTGGTGCCATTACGGACTATATCCTTTTCTTTTTATTTGCATACAAAAGTGCAACAGAGAGACTGCAGTTTAAATCATCATACAAAGAATATCTACTCAAGAACTCGAGTTGACGCGGTGCGGTTACGGTGCCGAGCTGCTAGGTGTGCGATAACCTTTATACAAATCTAGTCTCGAAATCGAGAATATTGATAAGGAGCTATGGGCACCATATAGGCGAGCTGCGCGTTTATTTCGACTTTCTTCTCAACAGCGGTCTCCTCTTGGGAAATGCCGGTAGATTCCGATTCGAGCAGCGCAATTTGTAGTACACCTGTCTACTGAGCCGGCGGTCCTGCGTTCGAATCCCGGCCAGGGCAGATATTTGTGCAATAAACTCGAATATTTGTTCAAAAAAAAAACTAGTAAAAGTGCCCTCGCGGCACAAGTACATAAGAGGAGGAAGATGCCAGACTTCTTGCCCAATTAAGGGCTGATAGGGCTAGACGCAGACCAGCGTCATCACGTCCCCGCTATAATCATGACAACAGACAGACCGACAGAGACGCACGTTTTGGTGGGAGCCGTTTTAATCCCCTCCTCAGACTATCAGCCTCCCAGAGGGCTGCCCATTCATCTCATGACAGCTAGTTTTTAGATACCATTGAGAGGAACCAAAGTCCAGTTCATCCCTCAGATGTCTGGCATCCCCTCTTGCAAACCCTTTGTCCCTTTCTCTCAGAGGTTGGGACACATATTCGACGTGCAGTTACGGGCCGCACATACGCAGGCCCACCTGCAAAGGATAAAAAAAAAAACAAGTACATAAAAAGCCTGACCTATGGGCATGATGCAGTCGAGCGTGAGCGCGCACTGCACCCAGGGGCGCATGACGTCGCGCACGCCGCGCGCGTCCGACAGCAGCAGCCGCGCCGGCTCCAGCATCTGCACGAACAGGAAGTCGTCGAGCTGCGCGTGCAGGTAGTGGAACATGCGCGGGTGCGTCAGCGACGTGACGGCGGCGCGGCGCGGGTACGCCAGCACGCCGACGCGCGCCGCGCGCGCCCACAGCGCGCCCAGCGCCGCCGCCGCGCCCGCCCAGCGCTGGTCGCTCTCCAGGAACACCACGCCGCCCACCAGCGACAGCGCGTGCTGGAACATGCGCCGGCCATGTTTTTACTGATTCACGACCACAACAAACCTTCATTCATTCAGGAACACCACGCCGCCCACCAGCGACAGCGCGTGCTAGAACATACGCCGGCCACGTTTTTACTGATTCACGACCCCAACAAACCTTACAAATACAAATTTATGAAACACTAGCTGTGCCCCGCGGTGTAACCCGCTCATCCCATGGGAACACTGGGAATTCGGGATGAAAAGTATCCTATGTCCTTTCCCGGGTCTCAAACTATCTCCATTCTAAATTTCATCTAATTCGGTTCAGCGGTTTAAGCGTGAAGAGGTAACAGACAGACAGACAGACAGACAGACACACTTTCGCATTTATAATATTAGTATGGATAGTATATAGTATAATAGTATATAGTATATGTAGTATGGATGTAACGTCTCATTTTTTTAATGTGGGTACACCACAATTTTTATTTAAACTATTAATACAAAGATCAAAGCTTAAAGAAAAATTAAAAAAGGAGCTACCTGGTGGAAGGGACCGGGAATCGAACCCGGTACCTCTGGATTACCGGATTATGTAATGTGATATGCGGGTGCCCTTCGCTTGGTCTAAAATTTTATGTTCTAAAATTGTTTGGCCGAAAATGTTTGGTATAATCACAGACAAGATACCCCTGTCTGTGGTATAATATTTAATGGTATACTTATTTTTTAGCATAAAGATTTTTCTGCATACATATTTTTTGTCCTAAAACATGTTTGACCTAAAATTGTTAGGTATATTTTTTTTATGACTAAAAGGCTAGAAGTATAATATTGTTAGGTATAATTATTCTTTAGCCTAACCATAGATCAAACATGGCCTAACATAAAACCTAAAAACCCATATGCTGAAGCGAGCAAGCGAAAGTATAAGCATAAGTCGCTCCCAAAACAATAGTTTAGGCTAGGTTAGAACTGCGTCCTTAACAAAAATAAGGCGCTCCCAGAACAGCAGGTTAGGTTAGGTTAGAACTGCGTCCCTAACAAAAATAAGGCGCTCCCAGAACAGTAGGTTAGGTTAGGTTAGAACTGCGTTCCCGACAAAAATAAGGCGCTCCCAGAACAGTAGGTTACGTTAAAACTGCGTCCCTGACAAAAATAAGGCGGTCCCAGAACAGTAGGTTAGGTTAGAACTGCGTCCTTAACAAAAATAAGGCGGTCCCAGAACAGTGGGTTTGGTTAGGTTAGAACTGCGTTCCCGACAAAAATAAGGCGCTCCCAGAACAGTAGGTTAGGTTAGGTTAGAACTGCGTCCCTGACAAAAATAAGGCGCTCCCAGAACAGTAGGTTAGGTTAGGTTAGAACTGCGTCCCTAACAAAAATAAGGCGCTCCCAGAACAGTAGGTTAGGTTAGGTTAGAACTGCGTCCCTAACAAAAATAAGGCGCTCCCAGAACAGTAGGTTAGGTTAGGTTAGAACTGCGTTCCGAAAAAACTTAAGTCGCTCCCAGAGCAGTACGTTAGATTAGGTTAGAACTGCGTTTCCGACAAACATAAGTCGCTCCCGGAACACTTGGTTAAGTTAGGTTAGAACTGCGTCCCAAACAAAAATAAGGCGCTCCCAGAACAGTAGGTTAGGTTAGGTTAGAATTGCGTTCCCGAAAAAACTTAAGTCGCTCCCAGAACAGAAGGTTAGGTTAGGTTAGAACTGCGTCCCTGACAAAAATAAGGCGCTCCCAGAACAGTAGGTTAGGTTAGGTTAGAACTGCGTCCCCAACAAAATCTAAGTAGGTAATATTAATTTAATAAATGCGACAGTTTGGATGCGATTATTAGTGACACCAATATTCAGAATACCAATTTTATGCCTAAAATACATTCGATCAAACAATGTTATTCCATACAAATGTTAGACTAAACAATTTTCGGCCAAAAAAATATATGCAAAACAATTTCGGCCAAACAATTTTCGACGTAAAAAACAATCGACCAAAGATTATTAGGCCAAAAAATATGTGCCGAAAAAAATATCGGCCAAAAAATTTTTGGCAAACAGATATAGACCCGTGATATGCAATAAATGTTTATTTATTTATTTATTTAAACTTTATTGCACAAAATACATAAGTAAAAGTACACATGGCGGACTTAATGCCTTTAGGCATTCTCTACCAGTCAACCACTAATGTTTGACTTTGACTTTGACTTTTGAGGTCGCTAAGGTGTAAAAACCTTTCAAATAAACAATGCAAAGATCGACACTCAAAGCGTAAGGAAAAATTCGTCAGGTCTACGTGGAGCGAGGGTAGCGAAGTGGCTAACGCGCGGGACCGGTAATCCAGAGATACCGGGTTCGATTCCCGGTCCCTTCCACCATGTAGCTCCTTTTTCAATTTTTCTTTAAGCTTTGATCTTTGTATTAATAGCTTACAAATACATCCAAAATCTACAAAACGTTAAATAAAACGGGACCCTAATACTAAGACTCCACTGTCTGTATGTCCGTCTGTCACCAGGCTGTACCTCATGAACCGTGGTGGCTAGATAGTGGTATCCCTATCACAACTCCGAATCATTGTTTCCCACCTGTAACGTTTCGCCGAATTTTCATTTGTCCGAAAGCAATTTTTTCCTGAAACCCATAATATTTTCAGGATTTTATAAACATCGTTTTAAAGAATCCATTAAGTTTAGGAATAAATAGCTTTCGGGCAAATGAAAATTTGGCGAAACGTTACAGGTGGGAAAGAAAAACTCGGACTTACGATAGGTAACCCTAGAGCAGTGTTTTTCTAACTGTGGGTCGCGATCCCCAGGGGGGTCACGGCATATATCCGGGAGGGTCGCGAGGACCAGCAAAAATCTCGTCACTACAAAGAATGCAGATTGTATCAAGCATGTACCCATTTATGAATGAATTCATTCATAAATGGGCCAAGCAATTCTGCAGCTCATTGTACATTTTAATACAACAGTATATGAATGAATGAATGAATGAATGAATGAATGAATGAATGAATGAATGAATAAGCTTTATTTACTCAAATATGGTATACGTACATAAATGGTCTTAATATAGAAAAAAAGTTGCACATATTTAGTAGAGTTGCTAAGCCGCGAAATTGTGCGCATCGGGTTACAAGCATGAAATTTCTACCACACATAGAGCGTTCCATGGTGATTATTTTCAGATGTGGAAGGAAGTCAGATTCGTCCCCTGTGTGGTGGGAGAGCTTGGTGAAGAGGACAAAGTACTGTTCTTTTTCTTTTTTTTATTACTGATCAGTTAAGGCTATTAGGGATTGCGCGACATCGTTTTCGTGTAAAATAGATATCAGCTATTAATTTTTCATGTTATTTAAGAATAGTTTCATATAAAAAATTGGGTTTATTGCCGAAAAGGTAAAAATCACAACAAGTTTTATTTATTCAGAACGATAAATTAGTTATCTACCCTGAATATGTACAATTTAAAAAAATATTATTAAACAGCAAATTTAATCTTGTTTTTAAAAATGTATACATATTGGGCACATCTGATACAAAAAGTACCTTGAAAAAAATGTTGATGTTAAGCTTAGCCTGCGTGTTCTAGTACATTTTGCTAAGTCGCGATATTGTGTACATCGGGATACAACCACGAAATTTCTACCACAGATAGAGTATTCTGCGGTGATTATTTTCAGATGTAGAAGGAAGTCAGATTCGTCCCCTGTGCGGCGGGAGAGTGGGGTGAGTAGGACAAAGGAGTCCTCTTTTTATATTACTGATCAGGCAACGCTAGTAGGACTTGTGTCGTGTCGTTTTCGTGTAAAACAGATATCATAAATTCATTTTTTATGTTATTTATTCATAGTACCATATAAAAATATGGTTGTATTTCCGAAATTGTTAAAATCACAACAAGTTTTTTTTATTCAGAGAGATAAATTACCTAGTTATATTTCCTGAATATTTACAACAAACAAAAATATTTAATCTAGTTTCTAAAAACATATACATATTGGGCACTTTTCATACAAACAGTAACTTAAATAAATTGTTGATGTTGAGATTAGCCCGTGTGCTCGTGATACATTAGCAAAAAAATATTTTGTTTTAATTACATTAATTTGTTTTTCTAGGACGTATATAGTAAATATTATATGTAAAAGCATGTTTACAATCATTATTTAATGTATTTAATGAAGCGAAATAGGATGCGTTCGGAGATTTACGTTGGTTACGCCGACGTAAAGATATATTTTAAGCTACTGTTTGTATGAGAAGTGCCCAACATGCATATATTTTTAGAAACCAGATTAAATGAACTTTTTGAAATAATAATAATAATTTGTAAATGTTCACGAAATTGAACTAATTTACCTCACTGAATAAAAAAACTTGTTGTGATTTTTACCTTTTCGGCCATTACACCCGTATTTTTATATAGAACTATACAAAAATAACATAAAAAATGAATTTCTGATATTTGTTTTATACGGAAACGATACCAAACACGTCATAGTAGACTTAACTGCCCAGCAATAAAGAAAGAAAAGAGGGATACTTGGCCGTATTCACTCCGCTCTCCCGCCTGACAGGGGACGAATCTGACTTCCCTCCACATCTGAAAATAATCACCGTGGAATACTCTATCTGTGGTAGAAATTTCATGCTTGTAACCCGATGCGCACAATTATGTTAGAAAACAGCGGACTAACAACTCTACTAATTTGGCCGCTGACGCGACGTGTAAATTTTGTAAGTCCTTATATACTAGTAAATATGACAATATGACTAGGTACAACAAATAATCACGTAGAATAAAATGTAAGTACGCTAAAAAAAAAAACAAGAATGTCAACTAGATTAAATTACAGCACTAAATATATGTTCAAACAATGAAATAAAAAAAAACTCAAAATCACTTACAGCATAAAAACCAAATTAAAATCGCTAAAATGTCAGAATAGGATAATACATTACATTAAAATAGAAAAAAAATAAGAAAAATTAATCCGTCAAGTCAGTCAAGTACTCTTGAACTGAGTAATAACAATGAAATAGTAATCATTCTTAGACACGTTCATTTATTTATTTTACATTTTTTACAAATTTCTAAATTCCAATACAGGTAGGTTGCGCTGCAAAACGTATAATTGCATGACTGATTGAATGATAGACGGGTGCGTTCCAAATCTGTTAAATAAGAGTTATAAGATCAATCGTTGAAACTGGATTTTTGGGGGTCGCGAAGGGATTTTGATGGTCATTAAGGGCCGCGATACCAAAAAGTTTGAAAAACACTGCCCTAGACAGTTGCAATTTTCACAGATGATGTATTTAAGTGGGGCTCCCATACAACAAACGTGATCGGTTGCGTTAACTTTGCACCTCATTTGTATGGCGCCATACATACCATGTGCAAACTTAACTCAACCCGGCCAGTTAAGATGGGAAGTAGGTACGTACGGAACCCACTTGGCCGTTTTTTTTATCGGCTATCAAATACAGAAACCGCAATACACAACTCGTATACCAAAATGTCGATATTAGTTCATTAGTCATTACATTACACATTGCAGTACTAGAGCCTTGAAAGAGGGCAGAAATACGTCCTATTGATAATCATATATCAGGTTACGCTTGCGAAACTAAGGTTCGACGCCCTATGAATTTACGCGAGTCATTCACGGTGCAGTAAAAGGCCGTATCTTTATATGAATGTCATAGTAAGATACGGCTATTTCTCGTACCCACGATAGCATAGCATAGTTTACCTAAGTAGGTAGCTACTACAAAGTCCTCACCTCGCCGCCTCCGCCGTCTCTCGCCGGTCTGCCAGCCTTGAGCCGACGACCAAATTAATGAGCGTAACGTTCCGATAAAAAACGATAATAGCTACGTCTCTGCGCTCCTAGCCTTAACCTTTAGGAAATACTAACTACTACTCGCCAACTACAATGAGCTAGATTTTTCACGGATCAAATCAGCGGCTCTTTACTAAGTTACTATCGACACGTCGGTGTGGACTTTATACAAGCATTACAAACTATGACGTCAACGTGTGACAATGGTTTTGCTAATTTAAAAATATCGTAATGGGTACAAATATGTTTCGTAATATAATTATAAGAGTATTGCCTTGTTATAACAAAAGGAGACTTAATCGCGTTTAAATTTTCCTTTAATGAAAATTATCTTTAAAGAAACCGAAACCGGTTCGGCTGTCGGACTCCAGACCGTCAACATCTCCTGATGATGCGTCGTAGAGGGACGAAACACGTGTCGAGTAAGTTCTGTTATTTTGGTGGTGGTTTGTTATATTTATTTGCGTATTTATTTTTCTTATCGTGGTGGGAGGGTGGGACCATTAAATGCATATATATATGCATGAAAAAATACGCAAATAGGTATAACGGGTTAGCACAAATTTAACTGGCACGATATTATATCGCGGAATAGCAAAGCAATATTATTATTTTCATTAATATGTATTTCCGCAAAGTAACGCCTGATTCAATTAATTAATTTTTCTTTATTACCTCGACGCTTCGGGCGTGCTGTTACGTCCATGAGATCTCTAAGGGACTGAAAACACTTTATCATCACACTGCTCGTAAACAGGGCTAACATGCGAGAAAAGCGGGCGGTAACTCGCAAATTACGCCCTAGGGCGGTAAGTCGTAAATTACGCCCTAGGGCGGTAAGTAAATTTTATAAAACTAAGTGATTACATACTAGAAAACCGGGCGGCAAATCGTATATACCGCCCTAGGGCGGTAATTCGTATATTACGCTCTAGGGCGGTAAGTAATTTTGGTATTGACTACTACTACTCTTGTTTTATTTCCTCCAAAGTGTGATGAAAAACGTCGTACGTGACTCTGGTGGTAAAGGAATTCCTAACTCGTGTCATTAAAGCCCTCGCCTTCGGCTTCGGGCTTCTAATAGACACTCGTTTGGAATTCCTCGCTTACCACCCTTGTTACGTAATGTACTACATATTTTAAACGCGATTAAGTTAACACCCGTTTTTTATAATAATGTGAGAATATCGTGTAAGTTTAAATCAATATGGTATGCCGAGCCGTTTATGACGATACGAATCCACAGGAAAGACGTGAATCTATGTAGGTATAACCTTTGATCCTAGAAGCATTAGGTATCAAGTATTAACCTACAGGCGCGCATCTACTACTTGTTGTGGCAATTTGGGCATGCTCACAAGCTTAATTTTATTAAGGTCTTCAGGCTGATATGTATCCCGACTATTCCCGACTCACACCTGACCGTGTTTTAATGTGTGTTCATAACACAAACATTTGTCCTTGCCGGGAATCGAACCCAGGACCGTCGGCTCAGTAGGCAGGTGCACCACAAACCGCGTCGTCAGAATCCAGAAGCTATCTTACAGGATGCAAAATTAAACAGCGACATTTATTCTTTTGTTTCAAACTGTGCACCGTGGGCCTTTTGTGGGACATGCATAACTGCATGCTTTTACCATGTAATTATCGTCACGTCAGACGGCATTTACCTACCTAGCTTACTGTATACGAATTAAACGAGAAGGCTAGCCCCGACACGGCCGATATGACTGTGTAGGCAAGCACGGATCCAGCCCTCAAAAAAGATTATAGGCAGACATTTCAAAAACAGTCAAGTGAAAGTCGGTCTATGTAAACCCAATTTCACGCTGTCCTACAAATTTATCCATTGAGTTACACAAAATGTATTACATAAATTGGCTCATGGGCCAATTTTTATTTGCTGTTGTTTTTTTTCTATGTCCTTCCCCGGTACTCAAACTATCTCCATAACAGATTTCATCTAAATCGGTTCAGCAGTTTAAGCGTGAAGAGGTAAGACTTTATAATGTTAGTATGGATTGGTCGTATTATTGAAGAAAAATTTAGCAATAATTGTCAGGATATTTTTGAGTTAATTTAGCATATATGAACTGGGTATAGATAAAATAAATATTAATTCCGACTTTGTGAAATACACGTGCATGTTCCCCATGCGATGAAAAGGGTGCAAGCTATGAAATAAAAAAAGATCAATGATGGAGTCCAAAGGAGAGACATAAAAAATAAGTATAATTTTAATTACTCTGAAATAGTAACATACCGCCCTGTATTATTGAGTCAGCGCAATGGCGACGGTTGGCCGACACGGCGAAGGTCACATAATAATTAATTAGCCCAAAACGGAACCTAAATTGTCTATGCGTGACCCCCACCCAACAGTTGCCTGTCGAACGACTACCGAACTTACTACGAGGTAGCAAGGTCGCAGATCTAGTGGCCTATTTCGATTTTTATGTTCAACTCTGTGACCGAGCTCGAGAGTTATTTCATAATACACCTGTGTTGTGTTTAAATAGAGAGATTAACGTTCAAACATTGGTTTAGTTGAGGCGTTAGGAGTGACCCCTCTTTTTGGTTTACAGTCTGTGGAAATCTGCTATACCAAAAATAGTACAGTCGCCATCAGATATATCGCAGCATATAAGGCGTTCATAAATACCTGAACATGTACTGTAACGCCCAGTCAATAAGAGTCGTGTTCAGATATTTATGAAGGCCTTATATGCTGCGATATATATGATGGCGACTGTACCACGCGGACAAATGTACATCTAAAAAATAAAATAAAGAAAATATTTTTCGATATAGCGACCTATATAAAAGAGGGTGAGTACCTCGACGGGTATGTCGTTATCTCTGAATTCTTTCAAGACTTGATATGCGACGAGGGGATGAATCGACTCCTAAAATATTGTATACTTACTTAGAAATTAAACTATAGGGTGCTCTAAAATATATTCAGTGAACAAGCACTTCTGATGATGTTTCAGACTAATTGAGGTTGACTTGTAAGTTATAGGCTTAAACAACCATAAATACTATAACACAGCATTGTGGCTCCTGTGCTACTTGGGCCAGTCACAAGTGTTGTGTTTACATCGAACACACTCGACATGGAGTGTCAGATCGTTTACCGCAGTTTTATCGATAGCGGAACACTCCACACCCTGAAACCATTTTACAATTACATCCAAACTAAACACAAATTTCCCGTGTGCCACAAGTATGAGCTAAACTGGGCTATCTATGAGGAAATGTAATACTTTGCAGCTAATCTAAATCGGTTTTGTTTTCTTCGTAGACAATCTAAATAACATTTGGGTTTTATACGAAGAAATCGTTCTTCATAATCATAACTAACCAAGTTATGAAACGAGATTTCGTTCCTCGTAGAAAAGCGTTGTATTATAACACGCTTCCGGCCACGAGTTCGCTTACGTAAAATGAGTTAATCGCCATAAGGGCTAGATGAAACGTCTAAATAAAATTTTGTCACAAATATTCAACTAGATACACATAGGTATTCTATTTAATGGTTGTCAACTTATCACAATTACATCCGTACTAAATTCCCCCTCCTTTTCACCCCCTTAAGGAGTGATAAAAACCAGATATTGTATATCCTTCTCCGGGTCTCAAACTATCTGTAAATGTGAAGAGGTAACAGAGCCATTTCCGAATTTATACATTTAAGTAAGTATTTTTTATGTCATAGCAGCAAACGAGAAACCGGATCGCCTGATGGTGCGCGATTACCGTCGCCCATAGACACCTGCAACACCTGCAGAGGAGTCACAAGTGCGTTGCCGGCCTTTCAGTACGGGGGTACGCTCTTTTCTTGAAGGTTTGAAGGTCGTATATTGGTCCGGAAATAGCGACAATTAATTCCACAATGCAGTCGTACGAGGCAGGAAATTTCTAGAAAAACGCACAATTGGGACTGCCAACTATCTAAGTGGTGAGGGAGGATGAATGAATTGTGGCGTAAAACGATGGCGGAATGATGCGGCAGGGATCAATCCCCGTACGGATAAAAAAAGATATTCGATTCCTTACAAAATTCGGTCGGGTTTTGGTTTTACATAATACACACTTTCTACTCAAACTCGGTGCTCATCAGTACGAACACACGACGTAATTGCCGGATAGTCAACAATTAGGTTAAGCCTATTTTATCATGTTCTAGAATCTACATAGTCTAGGTAAATGACGCGCGCACGTTACCTACGTCCTACGTCACAAATACGTGCGTCACTTTACATACGATACACACACGTTCAACCACGGACTCGCCTGAGGGTAATACGAGAATACTCGTGTTTGTATCAAGACGATTAAACTTATTTATTAGGGTGCGTTTTCAATAAAACGAATTGCAACGACGTCCTTGGTTGATGATTAAGAGTCACTTAAGAGGATATATCACTGCTCCTTTTCCCAGAGTATCAGTCTACGTTAAGTTTGCACCTGCAGGGCTAGCATATCTTGCAGCGACTTCGATTGTCGCGCAAGTCAGGAAATAGAAATAGAAATAGAAATGTTTATTTGCTGAAATACTTAACAATTAGGTCTTAAGATTATTATTGTTACAGAACCAGTATTCAGTCGACATAAAAGTCAACATGCAAATCAGTATTATTCCTAAAATACACAAATTAAATACTCTAAAATGTCAATTTGAATAAAATTGAGAAACAAAATCATTTACAACTATAAAGAAATAACATTAATATAACAAGCAAATAAAATTTAAATAGCCGAAAAACAATCATAGTAATAAAATAAATAAAATGAAAACTGTTTACTTATCCGCTAAAATTTAAAAAGTCATTAACACTATAAAAACAATGATTCTGTAACCATTCAGTCAGCCTTACCTTAAATAGTTTACCGTCCAACATTCTTATTTCATTAGGGAGATTATTAAATAAAATAATACACATGTTGTACAGGAATAATACACAGGATTACCTAGCTGTCTTGCTCGCACGGCATTTAAAGTAAAGTGACAGGTAGTATTTCTCGCGCGACAAGAGTCGCGTGTCACAGTTATGCTTAGACGTACTGGTCACTAATATGGCGTCGGATACAAATGAGGTCCAAACTTAACGTAACCGGCTTATACAAATCGAGGTTTCATTCTCGTCTCCTCCTCGACCGTTTCAATGTTTGCTCAAATTATTATAGCATTAATTTGTGTACTAGTCGGCCGTTTGCAGCGGAATTTTGGCTAAAAACGGACGTCTCGTACACAAATTTCATAATAAGAAGCGCAAAAAACGAAACGGTCCGACACAGAACATTTCCTTCCCATTCAGTTCTCCAAATTTCGTAAAAATTGGTCAAGTTGTGGAGGAGGAAACAGGCGAGAACGAAACCCTCGATTTGTATGAAAAAAGTAGCGTGGTGTTTCCTCTTAAGCATGGCTGTTTTTAGGGTTCCGTACCCAAAGGGTAAATACGGGACCCTATTACTGAGACTTCGCCGTCCGTCCGTCCGTCTGTCACCAGGCTGTATTTCAAGAACGGTGATAGCTAGACAGTGGAAATTTTCACAGATGATGTATTTCTATTGCCGCTATAACAACAAATACTAAAAATAAAATAAATATTAAAGGGGGGCTCCCATACAACAAACTTGTTATAGATTATGGTACGGAACCCTTCATGCGCGAGTCGGACTCGGACTAGCCCAATTTTTTTTCTCATAAGCCTGTTATCGCGTTTCGGTGTTCCGGACTCGATTCATCCTTTTAACATCTAGCATGCTCTTCGTCGCCCTTTGGCAAACCTGCAATTTGGATTCTGTGGAACTTTGACACTCGCTCAGTGACCATGTTTGAGCAACGTAGGATGGGCAGAATACAAATCAGAATTACAGGAAATTCATAAAACGTTACCGACTAGCCGTTCGACTGCGTGTGTCGTGTGTATTTTGTCGAGCCAAAGTAATACTCGCCGTCATAATGTATAACATCTACCTCGACTGTACGCTTAGCGCTATTCGTCATAAACCGAGTCTCGTAATTCATGATGAAAATTTAAGTTGTTTTATTCATCATCATCATCATCATCATCATCAGCCTATTCTTGTCCACTGCTGGACATAGGCACTCTCCAACTGTACGCCATTGTAAGCGATCCTCGGCTACTCTCATCCAGCCACCCTGCACAGATCAATCGCTCCACCTAGTCTGAGGGCGCCCCACACTACACTTGCCGATTCGCGGTCTCCACTCAAGAACACGTTTACCCCGCCGGTTATCGGTTCTTCGGCTAATATGGCCAGCCCACTGCCACTTCATATTGCTAATACGGTGATTTATCTCGGTAACTTTGGTTCTCTGACGGATCACTTCGTTCCGAATTCAATCCTTCAAAGAAACTCCGAGCATTGCCCTTTCCATAGCTCTCCGAGCGACTTTAAAATTGTGGGCCAGCCCAACCGTGAGTGTCCACGTCTTGGCACCGTATGTCATTACGGGTGGGACGCACTGGTTGAAAAATTTCGTCTTCAGACATTGTGGAATTGGCGATGTGAAGACCCGACGAAGTTTGTCATATGCTGCCCAGCCCAGCTGTATTCTTCTATTAGCCTCTCTCTTAATGTTTCTTATTGTTTTATTAATGTGGCGAAAATAACAATAAAATTGTCTCATCAGCAAAAGAACACAAAATTTTAAAATCGAAGTTAGTTACGTAGGCACGTTAAATTATATACGCTGCTTCTCCGTATACGATGACCAGCATCTAGCTGTTGTTGATGGAATTGAAACACGTACCTTTTTCGCTCTTGTAATGACAATAAGGGTCAAGAACGGTACGTACGTTTGCAGTACAGTAGTACTGTACCTGTTCCTTAACTGTACCTAACAAGGTATGACTTTTTTTCAGTTGAACATATCGCCTGATGACAACCTAAACTCACAAAAATGTCTATCAATGCTCTTTAAAACCTCGTATCTAGTAAACAGATTGACACTGAGATAGGAGCTTTGTTTTAAGCAGGTATAGGTACTAGTACTTAGTCATTTTTAGGGTTCCGTAGTCAACTAGGAACCCTTATAGTTTCGCCATGTCCGTCTGTCCGTCTGTCCGTCAGCGGCTTAGTTCCGTGATCATTAGTACTAGAAAGCTGAAATTTGGTATGAGTATGTGTATGTATCACGCCGAACAAAACGGTAAAATATTTTTTTTTTTTTTCGGGTACCTCTCGAACACCTAAAGTGGGGGTGATTTTTTTTTTCGTTCCAACACTAGTGTGTGGGGTGTCGTTGAATAGGTCTTTTAAAAATAATAGGGGTCTCTAAACATTATTTTTTGATAAAGTCAGCAGTTTTGAAAATATTCGCTACGAAAATAAAAAAAATAGCGCCCCCCCTCTAACTTTTTAACCACTGGTCAAAAAATTATGGAAAAATTCATGAAAATGAGGCTTTATAAGTACTTTCAATGAAAACTGTATTGAACAAAATCGGTCGAGCCGGTTTTGAGTTATCGCAAAAATTCATAATTTTCTTAAAAGGACGTAAGTTGACTTCCAGAAGGTAATAAGTTATTACAGTTACTTTGGCGTTTACGACCTTTTTATAGAGCTTGAAATCTTTCCTGTAACTTAAGTCTATTGTGAAGGATAAGCAACTACGGAACCCTACACTGAGCGTGGCCCGACATGCTCTTGGCCGGTTTCTTTTCAACAGACGATATCAATCAATCAATCGTTTATTTATTTGTAATATTCATAACAGTAATCGGTGATGGGTGATAGAGACATCGCGATTAAAGCTATCACCGGTAAATCAGCGGCTGAATTCAAGGAAATCACTATTATCATTGCGACATAGGTATTAAAATAAAATATTCATATGCCTTGATCGCTATTTGATCATCAAATTTATCTAAATCGGAATATCAGCTGTTCTGATATCCCGATGAAAACTGTTTTTTTTTTTTTCATAATATTTATCTTGAAATTTATAAGTCTAGCTTTTACTCACCTTTTACTATAGAATGCTAGATTTCTAAGTTTGCTTTTTATATATTTGAAAGCTACGGGAGGGAAAGACCTAATTTTTATTTAAAAATACGTTTTATAACTAAGCAACATATTAAAGGAAGGAAAATGACATGACAATTAACTAATTAAAAGAGCTCCTATTAATAATTGCCGGTTA
Source organism: Apotomis betuletana (assembly GCA_932273695.1). Taxonomy (NCBI): domain Eukaryota; kingdom Metazoa; phylum Arthropoda; class Insecta; order Lepidoptera; family Tortricidae; genus Apotomis; species Apotomis betuletana. Next base: position 1,042,480 of record OW026305.1, read on the forward strand.
GGTAAATTTAATAAGTAATCCCAACCATATTACAATACAATTCAACATTTTATATCCTCGTCAGAAACCTATTCACTGTGGTTTTCCACATTGCATAGGTACATAACATAGTAAAGTATCCGTATTATGATTTGCATAACCACATGTAATTACATTGTGCTGATAACAAAGAATACGCACTTCACCATCCATACTAATATTATAAATGCGAAAGTGTGTCTGTCTGTCTGTCTGTCTGTTACCTCTTCACGCTTAAACCGCTGAACCGACTTAGATGAAATTTGGTATGGAGATAGTTTGAGACCCGGGAAAGGACATAGGATACTTTTCATCCCGAAACAAATTTAGTGTTCCCGTGGGATGAGCGGGTAACACCGCGGGGCACAGCTAGTGGACATATAATTCAGGAAATCAGCTAAAGCCGTGTTACACCACAACTGTGACATAAGATTTAGTCGCGCGACAACTACCTTTCACTTTCCATTCAATACCGTGAGAGAGAGACAGGTGATGCTGTCTCGCGAGAAGGCAGGTCGAGGCAAGAAATGCTAACTCTACCGTTGTATTCGACGCCACTATATCGGAGCGACCACCTCGACCTCGGTAATATAGCGCCGTCTCAAGCTGCAGAGCATAGGTACCTTGCCGCTCCTGTCTTGCTCGCAGGGTATTGAAAGAAAAGGGACAGAGTATTTGTCGCGCGACAGTCACGTGCCAAAGTTATGCTGTGGTTATGCTAGACGTACTGGTTCGAACACGATTTAGTTTTTTGCGAATTCATCAGTCCCCTTGAATTACTGTTTCATTTATTTATTTTATTTGTTATTCAAATAAGTTACACAGCATTACAGTAATAAAACCAAGGGACTGTGAACTAGAAAAATACATATAAAAAGACTTCAAACTAGTTAGATTTGGGCGACATGACTAAGTACAACGTGCACGGCGCTTGTCATAACGGCGTGGCTCCGTTCCGTCGTCTGATCTGGCGTAGGATCCGTAAGACTGCCCCGGAACCGAAACATGAAATGAGGTCTCTCTACACCACTTAACACTACAATTTACCATGTTATTTATTTATTTATTTCTTTTTTCGTTGACGTATGCATGGATCATAAACAAGGACGCAACTAAACGGTGGCCGCCGTGTTGATACTTTAATGTTCTGCCGTACCATATCGTTGGTGCGCGCGGGTCGCCTTACATGCTCCGTCTAGTGGGGGTTGTCTGTGGCCACCACACACGAGCTGAAGTGCAGCGGGTGCACCCTCAGCGAGGAGCCAGTCTTCCGGCGGACGTACTCCTCTACATCGTTGGACACGGCGGAGTAATGCAAGCGCGACACATAGTACTACAAAAAACATGCATGCATCATATGTTTCCGTAGCGAGTGATCGAGGCGGTCGCTTGTCACAGTTGACGCAGGTTGTAATGATGCCTACTGAGCCAGCGGTCCTGGGTTCGAATCCTAGCCAGGGCAAATATTTGTGTGACGAACTCGAATATTTGTTTCTTTATTTTACATGTATTCATATATTATGTAGTCTAGTACCCATAGTACAAGCTTTATTAGTTTGGGACTAGATCGATTTGTGTAAGATTGTCCCTTAACATTTATTTATTTAGTTCTGTTGTCCTAGAGGTACAGGTACAGTTAACGCCACGCTCTAGCGTCCTTGTCAGTAGACACGTGTTCACAGGCTCGACACCTTGGCCGCTTATTCATGCAGACTGTACAAAGAAAATGCTGCCGTACGGCGAAGCTAACAACGTTCAGTTCAAACCTACAATCAACTACGTGACCGTATCAAAAGTTACACAAATTAACGATAACGCAATTAATCAGTTTGTTTAAACTTCAAACAAGCCGCGACGGGGCGTCAGAAGTAGAATTTTCACCTACAGGTACGTCTAGCATACCTGAGACATGCGAGTCTTTGTCGCCCGACAAATACTACTTGTCACTTTCATTTCAATACCGTGCGAGCAAGACACGACATGGCTGTCCAAATACAGAACCGGCAGTCTGAACCTATCCCCATGCATCGTGGTGTGAGACAAGGGGATGTTATATCCCCCAAATTGTTCACAAATGCATTGGAGGATATGTTCAAGACGTTGGACTGGAAAGGACAAGGCATTAACATAAACGGTGAGTACCTTTCACACTTGCGATTTGCAGACGACATTGTCATCCTGGCGGAAACCCTGCAAGACTTGCAATTTATGCTGAACGGCCTAGCTGAGTCTTCAAAACGCATTGGCCTCCGGATGAACTTGGACAAAACCAAGGTTATGTTCAATGAACATGTTAGTCCGGAAACAATTGCGGTACAGGGCAGCTTTCTCGAGGTTGTTAAAGAGTACGTCTACCTTGGGCAAATATTGCAGTTGGGTAAAAACAACTTCGAGACAGAGGTTAATAGAAGAATACAGCTGGGCTGGGCAGCATATGGCAAACTTCGTCGGGTCTTCACATCGCCAATTCCACAATGTCTGAAGACGAAAGTTTTCAACCAGTGCGTCCTACCCGTAATGACATACGGTGCCGAGACGTGGACACTCACGGTTGGGCTGGTCCACAAATTTAAAGTCGCTCAGAGAGCTATGGAGAGGGCAATGCTCGGAGTTTCTTTGAAGGATCGAATTCGGAACGAAGTGATCCGTCAGAGAACCAAAGTTACCGACATAGCTCACCGTATTAGCAATTTGAAGTGGCAGTGGGCTGGCCATATTATCCGAAGAACCGATAACCGGTGGGGTAAACGTGTTCTTGAGTGGAGACCGCGGATCGGCAAGCGTAGTGTGGGACGCCCTCAGACTAGGTGGAGCGATGATCTGTGCAGAGTGGCTGGCAAAAGCTGGATGAGAGTAGCCGAGGATCGCTTACAATGGCGTGCAGTTGGAGAGGCCTATGTCCAGCAGTGGACAAGAATAGGCTGATGATGATGAAGACACGAGTCGCCAAGTCGCGCGACAATCGAAATTAAAACGTAGTGATTATATGCTCTTTGATCGAAATCACGGCAAGATATGCTAGGCCTGCTGTCATTTTTATTTACACAGACAGATAGTATTTGTCGCGCAACAAAGTGTCGTGTCACAGTTATGCTACACGTACAGGTGATACAGAGTCGCGCGACAAGTTAAGCAGCGAAAGAAAGCTAAGTTTAGACGACACTTTCGGTCAATACACTTAATCTGATACTAACGGAGATGCCACGAGTTTGCGCGAACAGCGGCGCGGCGAGCGGTTGAGCGAGAGATCCGAGCGCGGCGGCCATACGAGTGAGCGGGACACACGTACCGCTCGCCGCTAAGACCGAAGTCCGTAAAGTAGCGACTCACCTGTATGATGAGCGGGCGGAAGGCGGTGATGCTCTCGTCGCTCACGTGCGAGGGGAACGCCTCCAGGTCGAAGTCCACGACGGCACAGCGCGAGGAGTTGCAGTACGTCGACACCTGCAAACACACACGCACAGTGTACAGTCCACACTCTGATAACAGTTAAGTATAGCTGTCATTTCATACCTATTTGTGCCAAATAACTTCATTTTCTAAGACACGGTTTTCTATTAAACTGATAGTATCTCAACTAGGATCTTTTTTTGATTTTTTTCAAGATGCTCTAGGGTCTGAATGAATCTTGTACATTGTAATGGGCGTTTACGGGTTTACGCGTGCGTATAGCACTAACTGTCTGGGTCCGAGTTATAAGTTTTACTTTGTGCATGGAGAGGTAGGTACTTTGGGCCTCACAAGGTTAAATCATAACAAAGTTTAGGATAAGAGAAGCTGCAGTCTATGAATATGTACGCTGGATAAAAAAAAAAAAATGTAGTTATGCTATATGTGGCTGTTGGACCAAAATGAGGGGACAATCTTTATCAAAGCCAGTCCAGCCATTATTTGGCATAAGCAATACTTACAGCCACCGTGCATTCAAATCTGACAGAGTCCAAAACTAAAATTAAATCTTGTTTTTTTAAGGTACTTATAGCTCTCATAATTTTCTGTATAATCAAAACTATGTTTAGTAGACGTTATCAAGTTGAAAGCAGGTAACGATTGTTAGAAATAGTAGTAATTTAAGTATACTATTTATAAAAGTGTCAGTCATGATACACAAAAATAATTGCACAGAAAATTTGATTTCAGACACTATGATTTGCTATTCTCGGCAGTGCCACAGTAATAATGATCCATAAAAAAAAAGATAAACATTTATTATTCTAAATGGAAACAATAGTTACTTCTTTATTTTTCTACAGGATTCAGAAATATTTTGCAATCTGCCTAAGAAATATTTCTTAAATTAGTAAGCAGAAAAAAAGCTTAAATTGGAGACAGTCTTATGGACATCTCAACTATGCATAATCAGGGTCTATCCAGTACAAAGAAGTTGCTGGGAGCATCATCTAAATGTAACTTAGAGAAAAAAAAATGGTATTCCCTGAGGCCTGACCAATACATAGTAATGTAGATACAATTAAATTGGTATATACTCACCACAGCCAAGGAATTTGGTTTTAATCCTAAATTATACACTAGCACTGTATATGGCAGCCGTGCAGCCGCTCTCACAAAGCTCACAGCCATGGCATGGTCGTCCCCGCGGGCATACGTGACTATGACGGGAACCGTGGTGTTGTGCCACATCTCCACATGCCCAGAGAGCCCCAGGATCTTAAAGTACCGCTCCTCTGCCACCAGGTGGTTCTCTTCCACATCGCGAAGGTTGTCCTGCGGTGACAAGTTCACCTGTTGCATTACAAGATCACCACTCTGTATGTTTATATACCCATTTGCATTGAGCTCATGCCGCATATATAAAAAAATATTTCTTCGAAATTGAACTTTAACCTGTGTCAATAAGGTCGACACTAATAACTGTTATATATGGCTTTGTATGCGGTAAGGGGTTAAACAATGTACAATCAGTAATATGGACACGTCTATACTATTATAAAAATGTTTTGAAAATCAGTTTTCAGGGGTCATTATTTCAGGAAAAATCTTAACAGTACATCTGTTTGGTAAAACTTTCTTTATCCTTTCGTAACTCCCAAATGGCTGAAAGGATTTTAACCAATTTTAGTACTGGGATAACAGGACATGCACAGATGGTTATGGAATACTATTTACCCGACTTTGGTAAAGAAAAAAAGATACGTGGACGTAATTGCGGGCATCTTCTATGTATATAAAATATTTAATAGCAACTTTAGTATAAAAAATAAATAAAATAAAATTCATTTATTTCAGACAAAGTCCATATTAAAAGTCCATAAGATACAAATAAGTTAAGTTAAAATAAATTACATTACATTGATGACAATTACACATTATAATTTTATAGCAAACATAATATAAATAATAAATCTCATAATTAACAGTTTTAAAATAAATACAAAAATTAAGCTTACATATTTGGTTGCTTTTCGGGGCCCCGCCCAATGACTATTTTCTATAAATTTACCCTTATATTTTTTAGTAACGCAAGTATATTTTTACTACTAACTTTGATTTACTTTGACCACAACAAAAAGAAGAAACGTTAAAGTGCGCGTGTGCATGGAACACCTACCTGAAAGTCCTTGATGTGCTGGTGCGTCTGCGAGACGATGTTCTGAATGGACTGCGGCTGCTGCGAATGGAACACGATCAGAAACAGGCTGGTCGCGAACACCGACGTCGAGAACAGAAGAAAACTCTTAGTCTTCATCTTGGCGGCTCATTCTATCACTCGCCGGCATTTCCACAAGCTCCTTCCCCTCGTGGATCCCACACCGGGCATCAGACCGACTCGTTAACTCTCCAAGGAGCTCCTATCAGGCTCATGTTTGAACTTTTTACACTTCTATGGAAAATAAATCAATATTACTGACAGCCGCTTCCCCGCTCAATTATATGAGAGAATAGACACGATATCCACGTCGCACTACAACATAAAACTAAAATCATTAATAAAATTCACATCCATAACCTTTTGCACATCATATTGAATTACATTTTTTTTATATTATTTTTCTGCAATAAAAAAACGACTCCTCCGCAACGGCAAAAAAGTGACTGATTGTGATTGTCTGATTGATTGAATTGAACGAACGTCTTAACTTGAACTGAACGAATAAGGGATGAGCGTAAACGAATGAAAGAAAAACTTTTTGTAGTTGTCAAAGTGATCGAAATTCGAAAACATCGTGAAAATATGGTGAAAACACTGATTTCTGATAAATAAATAAAATTTATCTGACCAACTCAATTTAAAATTATGACATGTTGCGACTCCTAAATGAAACAAGAATAAATGAATAATGGCACATTAAAACTGCAACAACGTCGTTTGGACTGTTCTTCTCATGGCCTTAGAAGCAAAAGTTCAGTTTAGGTTTCTTTTCTTTGGTTTGTTAGTCCGTTAATCAGTTTAAATAGATAGCCCAAAGTATTTAATAATTCAAACAATAAACAAATAAACCTATGTTTCATAAGGTTTAGTTTTATAATGTTTGTGTTTTTTTGTTATTAAAATGTCTAGCAATAATTTTATTATAGATACAAAATAGCACAATTACAATACAATACAATACAACAATACAAGAAAAATATTATATGAGAAATCATAAATCAATCATAATTACGTCAACTTTATGGAGTTTGAATCGAAATTCCAATAATGTAACAACGAAATGCAAAATCTGAATAATTTGTATTGTATTTCTGAATGTAAACTGTCAGTGTCACTGTCATTCAGTGTTGCCAGGTCCAATCTGGAAATGTCAGAAGAATGGATCCTTAAAAATCAGGAGAATGAAAAAAAAACAGTAGATCAAATTTTATGCTAGAAAAGTCACAAAACTTACCTAAATGCAAATCTTCTCATGTTCTCTGATTATTTGGTTTTTAATATGCTGATATATAATGTATAAAATTATTAGTTAATTTGGATAGAAAAGAAATATGCACTATTCGAAAAAAAAAAAAAAAAACACCGAAGTAGACGCACGCGTTTCTGTTCGCTCCACAACTATCTTTGAAAAAAATAACTTTATAGTGTCACTATAAACAATTCAGAATAGTATTCACAGAATTAGTGCTGATATTTACTGAATTAACGTGATTTCTTGTGGTTTTAAAGTGATGTGAAGAAGAAATTGTGGTTTTATCTGCTACTGAAGTCGCCATAACGGCGCTCTTGTGTACGGTTTGAGTGCGGTCAGCTGGCTAATCAGCTGTCAGTATCTGCGCACGCGCATCGGCTGTGCAGGCGCCCGAAGTTGTTACAATCTACACCTTATTCATGTCCCGCGAAGTCATACATTACAATGGCACAACCTGGTTTGACATGCGACGGTTGCTTAGTTGAAATCGTAGACAACAGATGTTTGAAATGTTCTAACTGTCACAAAAATTATGACCTTTTCTGCGCAAATATTCCCGAGGACCAGCTATCGACTGTGGGCCTCTCGTGGAAGTGTGTGAAGTGCAAAAGTGCCGAGCCTAGGTTTGACAACACTAATACGCCGGCTCGCGCCGAGACCCATGTCACCGTGCGCCGAGGGGCCATGAAACACAACCAAATAAGTCCAGGTGAGCCCACTGAGGACTCCAGCTCCTTCATGGACGTCTCATATATGGATAACCAGCAGCAAAATAATGTGTCTACACCCCCAAATCAATTCTCAACACATGACGGAACGCTGGACACCTCTCGCGTGACGGAGGTGCAGCTTCTCGTGTCGGAGCTGCGTCTGTTCCGTGAGGAGATGCGGGCCTTGACGCATCAGTTCCATGAGCTGCGCGTGGCAATGGCCAACTTGAACACGCGTATTGATAACTGTGACGGGCGTATTGACACACTTAGTGCTCGTGTAGAGGCCCTTGAATCCAAGGTTGAAGCAAGCAACAGCCATCCGCCAGAAAACGATTTACTGGACACTATCACCAACTTAAGGTCGGAACTAAACGATCGGGATCAGGACCAACTTCTTAATGATTTAGAATTTTCCCTCGTTCCCGAAAATAGAGGTGAAAATGTAGTACATATCGCACTAACCTTAAGCCAGAAGCTTGGAGTGACACTCACGGAGCATGATATCGTCGATGCAACACGAGTAGGGCGTGCCCCACAATTTGAGGAAGGCACCCAGGGCCCATCTCCTCGACCCCGCCTAGTCGTGGTGCGGCTGGCGCGCCGCGCCGTTCGTGACCGGCTGCTCCAGGCGGCGCGAGTGCGCCGCGGGACTACCACCGAAGGCACCGGCCTGCCCGGCGCGCCGTCTCGATTCTATGTCAACGAGCGGCTGACCCCATCAAAAAATAATGCAGTTCCTATTAGTACCCTTACTTTCTACGAATTCGATCGGTTCTGTTCCTCGATATTTACTTTAAATCCGGTTACAGAGGAACAAGTCCTCAAAATTATTAAAACTTTGAAATCAAATGCCCAAGGCGTAGACGGCATAACCTTGGATATGATCCTACTCACTTTGCCTCGCACCTTAGGAGCCATAACAGCGATAATTAATTCATCAATCACTACGCTCTCCTTTCCAGACGCTTGGAAGATTGCCCTGGTACGTCCTATTCCTAAGGTTCCAAACCCTTTGCAAGCTACTGATCTCCGTCCGATTAGTATATTGCCCTGTCTCTCCAAAGTCCTAGAGAAGGTTGTTTGTCAGCAGTTGGCTGGATACTTGGAACAAAATAATATACTTCCGATGGAACAATCTGGTTTCCGTAAGAATCGGAGTACCACAACTGCTTTACTTGACGTGACAGATAATATTTTAACGGCTCAGGATAGGGGACAAGGCACTATCCTTACATTATTAGATTTTTCAAGGGCATTTGACACAATTAATATTGACTTGTTACTGTCAAAGCTGGCTTACTTCGGGTTTGAGGTTGGCACAATAAAATGGTTTGCAAGTTATCTCGGTAATCGTAGCCAATTTGTAGAACTCCAGGGTCCGAATGGTATAAGCGTTGTATCGGAAAGACGCCCGATGGAAAGAGGAGTACCACAGGGCTCAATCCTGGGTCCTATCCTGTTTATATTATACAGTAGCGATATCACACGTGCCATTAAACACTGTTGCTATCATATTTACGCAGATGACTTACAACTGTACATATCATGTAGTATAAACGAAGTGAAATCTAATGTGGACAAATTAAACGATGATCTAGAACGTATTGCTAAGTGGTCATTAGAAAACTCTCTTGCTTTAAATCCCCTTAAATCAAAATATTTAATATTAGGTACAAAGACTCAAATAGAAAGGCTATCTAATTGTAATATTGAAGTGCGTCTGAACAACAATGCTTTAGAGCGGGTGAACGAAGCCCGAAACTTAGGCTTACTAATGGACGGAGAACTGCGCTTTGAGAACCATGTGCTTAATTTAGTTCGTAACTGTTTTTATAGGCTTAAAGTGCTCTATAGAATCCGTGATTTTATCAATGTTGAGCTCAGAATAAGATTATGCGACATATTAATTCTTTCCAAACTTAACTACTGTGATATAGTGTACGGGCCGCGCCTCTTGGCCAGAACACAGAGGGTGATCCAGCGAGTACAAAATGCCTGCGCGCGTTTTTGTTTCCCCATCCCACCACGGGCCCATGTGACGCCTTTCTTAAAACAGAATAAAATCTTAAACATGGTCACTCGTCAAAAATTGCATTTGGCCACCTTGATGTTTGGTGTAGTTAATCGGCAGCAGCCCGCATACCTGTACGAAAAGTTAATCTGGGCCCATAACTCCAGGTCTTCGCAGGTGAGACCATGCAGGTTCCTGCAACTTGTTTATCCCCAGCACCAGTCAGCGGCATTTCGTGGCAGCTTTCGCTACGCTGCCACGAAGTGCTGGAACAACCTTCCTCCACCAATTCGAGCGTCAAAAACAATCGCATCTTTTAAATCAAAATGTCGAAGCTTCTTCACAAAATCATAGTATACTACAGAATACTGGTGTTGGAGGAGGGGTTTGGGAGTCTGGCTGGACATCAGATTTCTTGTTAGCGGTTTTTGTTATTACCTATCTGATTATTTTTTATTTTCTTTTTTTCTTTATCTACTTCGTTGTGTTGTGTTCCTATTTATTTATTTACATATTTATTTGTTATTATTATTTTATTTTGTGTATTTTTAGCATCTAAGTAGTTATAAGCAGGTCCCCACTGAAAACCAGCGCCCCGGCTCGCCGTGGCATCATGCTGAGTGGGGTCCTATTCAACGATGCTTGTTTATGTTCGTTTTTTTTTCATGTAACTTTGTTTTTTTTTTGTTGAATAAATGTATTTTCTTTCTTTCTTTCTTCTTTCTATTCGACGGTCCAATTTCGAACACCGGAGTAGCCCTTCAGAACCGAAACCGAACGGGAAAAAGGCAATTCATATTTAAGGCTGTTTTACACTTTCCGACCTAACTTAAAACAATGTCACACTTGTTTTAAAACTATCGTCACATGTTATCTGTTTAGCCGACTACCTCAGAATCATTAATCAGAGTAATAATTATTAGGTTCAAATTAGACTCATAAAATTCAGTAGATTCGTTTGCAAATTCAGTAGATCAGTAGACATAGTCAAAAATCAGAATAACTCCTGAAAAATCAGGAGACCTGGCAACACTGCTGTCATTCCAATGTTACCCATTCGTTCATTTCATTCCATTCAATTCACTTCACGTCTTCACGTCATATATCCGTTCCGTGTTTGGTAGGTGTGTATTGTCTCGTTGTGCATAATTTAAGCAAATTACGGTGTTTTTAGTTCATGTTATTCCTTCTATAATAATTTAAGGTTGACAGTCGTGCAGTCAATAATGTCGAACATATCAAAGAGAAGACGAGAGGGATCGCGGCCCAAGATCAAGGTATGTAAAGGATGTCACGTCGTGGCCGACTCATGCATTGTACTTATCAAGTCGCACATGCGGCGTGTTTTCATTGACCTCTGTTTCACTAACACAGTAAACAGGGTGAGTTCATTTATCGCAAATATAGGTCTGGGTCGCCTTGAACACCGGATTAATCGTAGAATGTGTGGGTGAAATAATTTAAGGGGCAAACTAGCGATTAATTTACTGCCGTAGCCGGTAAATGAGCCACGACTTCTTTGAACGTGACACCCGCGTTAAATACAACGCTGCTAATGATGCTAAACAGAATTGCATGTGATTCTTGGCTATTGGCTCATGTTTAGGTTTTTTTATCGTTAAAAGTATAGTGAAAATATCATGTGTGTGTGTAATAATAAGCTACTACTCCATTCAGAGTATGGGTGACCACAATGAGTTTCTGAAGCGCATCACAAAAACCCTCTACTATGGAGAACTGCCTGAGCTGCCCTGTTTGAGTCTACCCGTTACTGGTATGTTGTTTAAATTTAATTATGACTTCACTAAACACCAATGTGCTTTCAAATTAATTTACATATTCTTAAGAACTAGGCATCGGACTTTTGAATTTTGATAGCCAAAAGTACTTAGAGAGCTATTGAGCCAATATTAACAGTAAAATACAATTGTACTCATACTCATTCATTGATTTCATTCCAAACCGCCTTTATGGTTATTGTGGTTAACATTCCCAAGCATTAAATGACTAAAATTATAAATAAAATATTGTCTTACAATATTACAGACTACTAGATGTAATTATATTAATTTTCGATTTTATGCATTTTCTAGTCACAGCAGCTGGCTATTCCATATTCCATAAAGAATCCAATTTACCACATAAAACATTTAAAAAGTCAATATTTACATATTTTGTGACAAAATGCCTACACTTATCACTATTTGTGAGTGAGTTTAGTAAAACGGCCCACTTTGTTGATTCTAGTTATGGGCAGTTTAGTGAAATATGACACAACCTACCGAAAAGCGGCCTTCAATAAAAACTGATGGAACACTGTAATCAAGCTATGATTTTGATATCGACGCATACATGTCCAATTTAAACACGTTTTTAGGGCCTCAAAGTTTAGTGCCTAGTGTCCCACTTTATCGACAGCTGAGAAAATGTTTTCAAATTAGTCAAAATCGTATCAAAATCGTTTTCCCTAAAACAGTCACATTTGTATATTCTTCTGACTGACTTTGAAATTAAAATTGCAAATTAAATGTACTTATGAGTACAAGTATGAATTGTATTTAAATGCTAATATCGGTTCCATAGCTCTCTTAAGTCCCGTGCTGTCAGAACTCCGATGCTTAGGAATAACATTCATGCAAAACAAAAATGCAGTGATTTTCTTTATTGAATGGAATATCATATGTCTAATATTATATTATAACAAAAAAATGGATGACCTTATCGAATTATTTTTATAAGTTTGTTGGCATATTTTTTACACTTAATCAGACAGCGAGTATTATCATGTTTACTATTTCTGCCTGTAAATTCTTCAAATGGCAGATTCTGCATTTTGTTGTTGGTGCAGGAATGATTTGCCACTAGGTCACAAACTTTTACAGTAGACGTCAAATCATTTGTGGTACGCTCATCTCAGTCATCTCTACGGGATACTGAAATGCCTTTGCATTATATTATTTATTAAATGATGATAGTTCAGAATTCCATCTACTTACTATATCCTGTTTGTTTAGGTAGTTATTTATTTATCAAGTCAACTAAAAAAAACAGGTCCTCGCCATATACCTGGGCGAGTCATTAACGCTTTCAAAACTAACAACCAGCCTAGCAGGCGCCCGTCTGGCCGCAGGGCGAACTGTACCTGTAAATAAACTCTTCTGGAGGGCTTTCTAGAACGCTATCATATTTTCAAGTGTTAATTGTGTATTGCTGTATGCGCCATATATCTGGTTGAAGAAACTCCCTTTAGGAGCTAGCAGCCCAAACGGCCACCTGAGGCAACTCAGCCCCTAAGCTGACACTGAAAATACTTGATTGGGGTGTGTTAGGCAGTAGCTTTATTCCAAAGGTAGATAAGATTACTTGGTTTGATCCTAGTCAGAGAAAACAGTAAATAAGAATAGTATAGAATACATATACTCTTTATTGCACACCTCAAGAAGAAAGAAATACAAATACAGATAACACTTATCATTACAATAGAGGTAAACAATAGGAGATCTTATCGCTAAAACGCGATCTCTTCCAGACAACCTTTGGGTAGCGGATAAATATAAATGAAATAAAAGAATATTTTTGATATAAGGTTGAATTTTTGATATCATCATCATCATCATCATCATCTCAGCCATAGGACGTCCACTGCTGAACATAGGCCTCCCCTTTCATTAAGGGGGGTTTTGCCATACGCGCCACGCTTGGCAGGCGGGTTGGCGCGCGCAGTTTTTTTTTTTTTTTTAAGGTCTCTGGAAGACGCTGCTGCCCATCTCCCGGTATATTATTATTCCCTTAGCAGGCTTCTACTGCAACCACGGGACGAAATGGTGGGGGACAATTCTAAGGCCGGTCACCCCACGGCACATCATTTGTTGCATATATATGATAACACAGGTATCCTATCGCAACCCCAAAATATTGTTTACCATTTGTAATGTTTCGCCAAATTATTAGGATTTTATGAAAATTGTCATATAAAGAACCCATTAGGTTAGGTTTGTTTTATAATTATTCTGAAAAATTAACAGTTTTGGAAAAAAATGGCTTTCGGGCAAAATTTGGCTTAACGTTACAGATGGGAAACAAAAATTTGCGTTTCAGATAGGTGACCGATAACACACTCGAAGGGTCCCCGGGCCCTTCTGAACGAAATCCAGGAGCTCGGTGGAATATGCACATGAACAATAATGGTTCGTGTCGTGTTGCAGAGGTGTCATGCGCGCTGTGGTCGGCGGCGCAGCAGGGCCGCTCGCTGCGGCGCCTGCACTGCGACGCGGCGGCGCGCATGACGCGCGGCGCGTGCGTGTCCCCGTGCGCGCTGGTGCTGGCCGTGCTGTACCTGGAGCGCCTCAGACACAGGAACCCCGACTACCTCGCCGCCACCGCCCCCGCTGACCTCTTCCTCGTCTCACTGGTAACTATTTCACTCATTCTTAACTTCATCGTCGATACAAATGTAGTATCGTCATGTGAATACTTTATGAAATAGTATAATTAACCGCCGATGAAATAAGGTTCTGTCAAAAATGTCATTTTAGTGGCAAGCTTTTATAGCCGACTGTACTTTTCTTTGGATATCCATCTAATGCTCACTGAGACGATTCTAAAGAGCCCAAGCTCGGTAGGATTGCTTTTTCTATTATAGAGTTCCTATGGCCACCTTCCGGCTCCATCATCAGATCAGCCCCATGGTACCATATTATTGTATTGTCATCAAAGTTAAGTAAGTATGCAAAATTTCAGCTCAATCGGTTGACGATATCTGCTTCAAAATTGAGTTGCAAGATTCACCCGAACAAACATACTTGAAACATACCATGCAAGTTAAATAAAAGCTTTAAAAAGAGGCGTGTTATAAGTTTAACATGTTGAAGTGTGGTAGCACGGGGATAGTGATACGACGGAGCTCGGTGTTAGAATGAACATTTATTAAATAATTTCCAATCCTTTTATACTGATTTTCCTTAAGGTCATTTCCATATATGGTTCGACATTCCTAAGAGGTTACACGTGTCGTTATACAATTCAAGGTTAAAGGAATTTTCTATTGTTCTATTGTTTGTTGCATCACATATGTGGATCAGCTGGGACCACACACACCGCATCTCGCCCCTCATTTTTGAGACAAAAATAGTAATTAAAATGCAACTGTTTTTGGCTTACATAATACTTAATCTACTTATAGCTATGGTATACATAGTGATTCTTAAATTATCTTAATGCTTCTTACATTACATGTTTACATTATCTTATCTCTATATGGTTGTGGAAGTAATATGATGCTTGTTTACAATTGGTTCATTGATACTTTCTTATTGATGGAGGTGGCTCCTTATTTGGGTGGATCATTCATTTCTTGCTACATATTTTAATAATATTAATTTATGCATAGAAAGGTTTTGTTCTATTCTTGTGCACAATGTGCTCTTTACCTAAAACTAATATTTTTACATTAGTACCTAAATCTAAAATTACAGTATATGGTCCCTTATACACTGGGTCCATCTTATTTCTATCTTCCTTTCGGACTAATATTAAATCTCCTATATTATAGTTATAATAACTAATTAACACTAAGTATGTATAAATTAGTAAAAAAATATATTCTATCTATTTATCTATGTATAATTATACCTCATACCCCGTAAAATATCTTAATCTAATCAAGTTAACTATACTAATCGTTAATAGAATCTTATTACCTAATACTTATTTTAATAACTTGGCTTAAATTTAATAACTTCTCATCATTATTTTACGAATATTAAACATTAAGTTTGATTCTAAATATCCTATTTTCTTTATGCTTTTATTTTACGTTATCTTTATAACTACTAAATTTTAACACTTTTAATTTAATACAATCGGGGTTCCTGTTGCAGTTTTCGCAAATTGTACCTTATTCTCTCGCGAGCAAAGCTCGATTCGTACGCGATAGAGCATTGGGTGTGACACCTGTTTCGCCAATGTGGCAGGTATATGATTTCACTCTTATTTTCTTGCGCTTATGATACATATGTATCACTGATTGGGGAAGCTAAGGTTACACAGCGCGTGGTCGGCCGACCGTATTTACATATACACCTATTTATGTGTATAGGAATTCCATACAGGTAACAAGGATTTGAAGTGCGCGCGCGCATATAATATTAATATGTAATATATGCATTACATATGTTCAGGCGGTTCTTTTAACACTCCATGTCTTTCATAGACATTCCAGGTGTCCAAGGATCTTCACGATTGATGCTCGATCGAATCATGACCAGATTTCAAGGATTCCGCGCCTGCCTTGTGTTAGCAACTGTAACTTTTATCATTAATGTTATTTGAAAATAATGTAAAAGTAGTTTATGTCGTTAATATTGAGGTGAAAATGTATGGAGAAACTAGAAAAAGTGCTGGTAACACTAAGGGACGAACGATATATTTGGGGTATGAAAAGAACTGTCAGTGTGTGTTGTGAGGTTAGAAAAGGAAAAATAATTATAAATATTGTTGAGAAGTATGGATTACAGTCGGTATACGCAAATAAACAGGTATTTCATTATATAGATGATGATTATGATAACAAATCAGAAGTGCCGGATTGAAGAAACGCTCACTCTGGTAAGTACATTTGCATTCACTTAGAAACATTTTCAAGTTGATGTGACGAACAATATCTTTGGGTGCTCTCGTAGCTACACTTATATTATGATAAGAATTCCTATAATTTCTAATTTCAAACATCACGAAAGAAAGTATATCACCCCATATTGCGAGTTTGTTATATTGTCAGTCCTATTGCATTGACTGGTGGGAGTCTAGTTTCACTGAACGGTTTTGTCGTTTTATTTTGCAACTGGGAGCAAAGATGTTTCAAAAGGGAATGTTAACTATCATATCTTTGGAAACAGAACACAACTATTTCCTCAGTTTTCAGTAAGTATATGTTTCCCTGTTATCAACCTCTAATAACCACGATTTAAATTAAAGTGATTAGTTTATTATTTCCACAATCACAAATGGTTGTTTTACTGAATGAGATTGTTGACATGATCTTCTGAGATCTTAATTACCTCTGACACAAACCATAAAATTGACAATTAATTTACTAACCTTACTGAAATATACCGGGGAGGTGGTGATCAGTAGGTAATTGAGTGACTTTACTGAAATATACCGTGGAGGCGGTGATCAGTAGGCAATTGACTGACTTTACTGAAATATACCGTGGAGGCGGTGATCAGTACGTAATTGACTAACCTAACTGAAATATACCGTGGAGGCGGTGATCAGTAGGTAATTGAGTGACTTTACTGAAATATACCGTGGAGGCGGTGATCAGTACGTAATTGACTAACCTTACTGAAATATACCGTGGAGGCGGTGATCAGAAGGTAATTGAGTGACTTAACTGAAATATACCGTGGAGGCGGTGATCAGTACGTAATTGACTAACCTTACTGAAATATACCGTGGAGGCGGTGATCAGTAGGTAATTGAGTGACTTTACTGAGATATACCGTGGAGGCGGTGATCAGTACTTGATTGACTAACCTTACTGAAACATACCGTGGAGGCGGTGATCAGTAGGTAATTGAGTGACTTTACTGAGATATACCGTGGAGGCGGTGATCAGTACTTGATTGACTAACCTTACTGAAACATACCGTGGAGGCGGTGATCAGTAGGTAATTGAGTGACTTTACTGAAATATTTATTTATTTAACTAATGTTACTGAAATATACAGTGGCTTGTGGAGATCAGTATATACCTGACTAATGCTACTGAAACATGCTGTGAACTCCAGTGTCACTGGAGTACACTTACTGATCACTGGACCAGTGATCAGTAAGTAATAATAATATTAATAATAAGACATTTATTCATTGTTTTTGTAAATTTTTGGTTATGACTTAAACATGTATAACAGCAGTTGTATAGTGTACAAAACAATGATAAGGTAGATGGCTCAGCTAATGCCAGTGCCCTGAGCCAATATGACTCTTGGTAAGTTAAGTTAACTAACATATGCCGTTTACTGCGGTGACCAGTAAGTAATTGACTAATTCTATTAAAATATGCTGAGGTGATCAGCTGGTAGATAAATATTCAACTTTATAGAAATACATAGGTATACTATATAGTACAGTGATCAGTAAAGAAACAACTTATATGCTGCGTTTTGTGTTGATAAACCTGTAAGTAAATGATTAACTTAATTATGCCAAGTATTATGGTGATCAGTTAGTCCTAAAAAAAAAAAAAAAAGAGAAATATAT